>JAXQQM020060119.1:0-44140 GCA_034641835.2 Pinus albicaulis
CTAACAAAGATTGTTCATTTACATAGAAGAGATTGGGCAGACAGGCTTCCTGAAGCCTTGTGGGCCTATAGAACTACATGGAGAAGCACAACAGGTCAAACTCCTTATGAAATTGTTTATGGAAAACAAGTCTTGTTTCCCATAGAGTTTCAGATTCAAACTTTTAAAATGGCAGTTTAGCTAGGACTTGATCTAATAGAGGCACAAAAGCACAGATTGGAGCAGATTAATGAATTGGATGAGATCAGACATGATGCAGTCCAGAGAAAAAATATAGTCCAGCAGAAAAGGACTCGATGGCATGATAAGTACATCAAGGAAAATAAATTCAAAGAAGGTGACTGGGCCCTCTTGTTTGATTCAAAGTTTAAAGATTTTCAAGGTAAATTCCAAACACATTGGCTTGGACCATATGAAATTGTGAAATTTTTTGACAATGGAGCGATAAAAATTGGGACAATAGATGAAGAGGAGGTCACTTTTATTGTTAATGGTCATACATTGAAGTTGTATCATAAGCCACTTTCAAGAGAAGAATTTGTCAAGAGATTCCAAGAAAACAGTGATGTGAAGTTAATGAAGAAGAATTTTTCTTCTTCATCAACTTAATTGAATTTTCTGAATTCAAATGCATGAAAAAAAAAAAAAAAGGTATAAACATGAAAACTAATTAGTGATTAGCACTTTTATACAGAAAAGATAAAGTGAAAATCAGAATCCTTCTGACACTTTAGCTTTTCAAATTTGTTCTTTTACTGCAAGAAGCTATCACAAAATCATAAGTACAGACCCATTTTATATATCATATTCCACTTATGATCCATTTCACTCCATCATATCTCACTTCATCCATACTTCATTCACTCCATTCCATGGTCCACCTCATTTTCAGCTCATATTTTTAAATTTGATCTCTTTCTGCAATTGAAGTATTACAAATCATAAGTTGCAAACCACTTTTTATGTTTCATTCCACTTCAAATTTGTGAGTCATTTCATTCCATTATATTTTACTTCACTCATGCTCCATTCCACCATATTTCATGACCCATGTTAATTCATTTCACACAACATTCCATCCATATTTAAAATCATTTCATGTTTCAAATATTTCTACAGGTATATTCTGTAGCCAGATATCCTGAAGACAACTATCCAGCAACCACTTGTTCAGCAACAAATTGATCCTACACATCTATGTCAACAAGCAAAATCAAAGGGATTATGAATATTGAAGGATCAATGATTTTCAAAGGAATACAAAGCATATTAAAACCACAAAAATCAAAGGAAAGGCTAAGGTAAAATTGTGAAATTATTATGATAACCGATTATGGAAGTTATAGTATGGTTAAGTCATGTATGATTCATAAGGTTATTTTGATTATTCATGTTGATCAAAGCATATTAAACCTATCATAAAAACCTTGGACAAAATTCCTTCCATTTCGCCATACCAAATCATCATTTATTAAAAAAATTAACGGTTAGTACTGAAGTGACCTATTCAGTCACGTCACTAACCCGAAGTATTCAGTGATGATTTTGAAATTCCCACAAGATTTTTCTGCGGTCTTTTCCTCCATAAAAACTCTCAAACTCATTAATTCGTGTGAATCACCCTCACCGTATTTCACTCATCCCATAACCACTTCATGTCATCTTTCCATAGCTAATTCTTGCTGCATAAACAGGGAAGGCATCTTTGGGGTAAAAACAACTCTCTACAACCACTTTTACCGTGAATAGAAGAGAAACAAATTGAAGGTCGAGAAAAGAAGCCATGGGTCTCATTGTAAGGTCCGAACCATTCAGAACCAAATACTTTGAGGGTTACCCATAGATTAGAGAGATTCTACAGCAGGTTGGGTAGTTACAGTTTTTGGAAAAGTTCAATGGTTTTCATAAAGTGGTAACTAAGACATTTGCACGGTCATTCAATGGAGCAGAAGTTGAAATAGGAGATATCAAGTTCACTATTACAGAATCCTTCATTGCAGAGGCAACATAATTACCAAGGCAAGGTGAACGATGGTTCAAGAAAAAGGAATTTCACGAGGCATGGAGACAAATGCTCAAAACACCAGGTATGGATATCTCAGTTTTCAAGAAGGGCATTCCTAGCTCAGCACTGAAGAATAAATGGCAAAATATGTTGCTCATTTTGCAAAAAATTATAACTTTTGAGGGAAGGTTTGGTACCCTATATGTTTATCATATTCATCTTATGATGCATTTCTTAGATGAAAAAATCAATTTTCCCTTTTTCTTACTTCATAGCCTAAAGAGAATGGCCTCTAATGTCCAAAAGAAGGTTCAATTCTTGGAAACCACTTTATATCACCATGGCCTAGTTAAAATCCTAATTGAACATCATTTGAGAAAGGTGGGAGACAATTGGGATGAGTTCCTAGTGAGGAATCACTTTGAAGAACCCAAGGAATCTCCATCTGAAGGAAAACCTACAAGAAGAAGCAGGAGAGGGAAAATTTCCAAACCTGTTGAAATTAAAATTGGTAAGTCCATACAAGAGGATAGTGAGGAGATTATTTCTGAGAAATTGGCTGAAATTAAGAAGCAGCTTAAAAAGGAGAAGATAATAAGAAAGTATGCCAAGGAGAGAGGTGAGGGACCATCTAAACTAAGACAAAGCCATAGGCTTAGAGGCATATTAAAGAAAACAGGGGTTAAGCAAACGGGCATCATAAACATTGAAGATGAAGGGACACCAATTGATAGATCTCCTGAGCACCATTATGAAGAGGATCTTGATGGAGAAACTCCAGAGATAGACCCAGCACAACAAAAAATCTATAATTATGTTGAGTCATTAGAAAAGAGAGCCTCAGAAAGTAGAGGAAGAACTCCTAGCCCACCAAAATCTGCAATTGATGTGCTAAGAAGAGACAAATATGAATTAGAAGTACTCAATAGGCATATATAGAATGAAAATGAAATTTTAAAGGAGCAGGTCAAGCTAAAAAGTAACATGAACGCAACTCTCTCTCTGCAAATGGAAAAATTGTACAAAGCTAGTGAAAAGCTGAAGAAGAAAAACAAAAAGTTGAGCAGGGCACTTATAAATTTGAGATTCAAGTTGGTCATAAGGAAACCTAGGATGCCATTGAACACCAATAAAAGTAGAAAAAGGAGGCTAGATGTCCTAGCAGAAGTTTCAGAATACATGGATTGATTGCATGAGGACATGCAAAATTTTTGCAGTGGGGGTATGTTGAGCCCCAAAGATGTCCTTTCCTTTCACCAAATTTCACTTCATTTCCTTTGTCCCTTATCAATTATAGGCTTAAAATATCAATAGGATTGATTAAAGTCACTTTAGGAATGCATATAATGACTGAATTGCTATATTTTCGTGGTTTTGTTGTTGTAGAAATTTTTGACTAGACTCAGCTACAGAATGCAGTCATTCTGTACCCAGTCGCCTATTCCGCAACTATCTTCATGTTCACACAGGTTACAGGTGTCACTTAAAGGAAAAACGCATATGGTTGAATTCCACAACACTCCTACATCATTTCTTTCCCTCTACGAAGTCTGAGAAAAAATCTACAGGTGGTTATGCACGTGGAGGAAACCAAAACTAAGAAGCAGATTCCTACCAGGACAAGGACTCTACAGATGTCTTCAGCAAAGTATGAGGCCACCACAAGAGTTATAATTTGATTTTTATTGAAAAAGACACTTATCCCTATTTCTTCTCCAGGGAAGTTATGTACTTCTAATATAAGAATAACTTGGGAAACCGAGAGACAGTTAGCTAGATTGATGTTTTGTTGTTAGATCTCAAAAGTTTGTAATACTCTGTTTCTGAAGTATTTCTCCTTTAATGAAAGACATACAACTTCATTGCATGATCTGAGGCAATCTTTAGGATATTTTTATGCTAATCTGGTGGTAGAAGGCCCCTACTGCCCGAGAAGCTCTGTGCATATTGTTTAGATAAGTAACTTTAGCTCTGTTTCATTCCTAATTCAAGCAGCTTTCTGAACTCTATGTTTTATGCTAACTTACATCGAATGTTACAGCCAGTCTTGTTCTTATGAATTGTTCCAAAATACCACAAACACTGAATGAGAAAGAGTTCTAGTATCTCAGAGACTAATTGCATTTTAGTTTAGGTGTAGTATTTTAGAGGTTAATTACATATTAGTTCGGTTCTGTTTAATGTATTTTAAGTTTCATTAGCTAGTTGTATTCTCGTTCTGTTAAACTAGACTGAAAGGCCTTCATTATTTACAAACTACTCTTGTTATTAATCTCTTCCAACACATCATCATATGGACAAGAATTAGTGATATCAGTTTGAGGTCTTGGCTGTTCTGCAATTTCTCATAATTTTACAAATAGCCTTTTTCCAAAACTATTCCAAAATATTTCTAACCCTTGAATGAGGCTTAATAGTGACATTTTGAGTTGCACAATGGATTAATTTCAGTGTCATAAGTTAATTTAGAGTAGGGTTCCTTACTATGCTACAGACAATCTTTTCCAAATGTGTTCCAACAAATTTCTAACCATGGATGAGATTTTTTTTGTGATATTGTAAGTTGTTGTTTACTTAGAAGAACCTCATTGCATTAAGCTTATCATTTTCTCAAGTTGTTCCAACATACTGCTAATGAATGAATTGGACTGAGTTCATGTTATGGGTTATTTTTCTTGTCAATTTTTGCATTCTCTGTTCTTAAGTGCCATACATAGTTTAGAATAGATTTTTCTTTGTTTTAGTGTGACCAACAACTTCTCCTTTCCAAAAACTTAGTTCTTTTCCTTTTATCATAAAAACACAAAACCAAAAACACTAAAAAACACTAAACACAACGAAGTAGGAAGCAAATACCTAGGCACATATAGTGCACTTCACTTCAATAGTTTACTAGCCCTGGTTGACAATTTATGACATCAATTTAGGAACACTAAATTGGCTTGGAACAAAAGAGTTCTGTGGTTGGTAAATTAAGAACGTTCCCATTATGTTTGTTCAACTTTAGTGAATTTTATTAACAATTTAAAACTAAAATTAACAATTCACAATTCACAATTCACACCTATGGTCTCTAAAAGTAAAAACAAACAAATTAACACGCGCTATCAAATCTAGGAGTCAAACCACACACAAACAGTAGATTCTCGCACTAAAAACACTAGTTGGTAATGAAATCCAACATCGTGGGGTACAATGCGAAAATGGCGATTGGACACAACATACCGACAACACAGCAATAAGGGGGACAGTGAGGTTTCTCACTATGTATGTCTCGGTAGAATAACCCTCCAAGGTCATGTGATGTGATGTCTGGCTTCCCAGTCGGTGGAATCTTCCACCTCCACCATCACCGTGGAAAAAACTGGTAAAGGTCTCGGCCTAAGTTTAGGCAAACAAATATACACAGAAGACAATATTCCGATCAAGCACACGCAAGCAGGAGTAAAAAACAATCGCAGAGAGCCTTGGCATAGTCGAGGTTTAAACAAGTGACCAGACCCCTCGACAATGGTCGATCAAGAGTTTGTTGTTAATACGGTTTAGTTAACCGTTACACAATGAGGAAGAAGTTGATTACCCACACATTGGTTCAATTGATCTTGTGCTTCGCTCCTTTGGAAAGGCTTCCCGAAACATGCAGCTGCAACAATTTGAATTTTTCCTACCTCAAGATCAACTACTTGCTTGTTTTACTGTCTTGGAGAGTTAACTAAAACCTATTCCAAGACACTAGCCTAAGCTAAATTGGTGGAAAGAGCCCTAAAAATGTAAAAATTACTAGATGAATTTTAATTAAGCGCTGTGTTATTTAGGCTGTTATTACTCAAAGGGTAAATGGATACGAAACCAATGGTGTTATGACCCGACCCAAAACTGAATGCAATCGAATATGATAATGTAATATTTTCAAGTCGATGAATCCTAACTAAAGTAAGGAAAGAGTTTCCATTCACTTCCAACAATGCAAAAAATTGATCAATAAGAGAAAATATAACAAATTCTCTAATGCACTAATTTCATGAAGAAAAATTAATGCTAATCAATTCCATATTTTTTATTTTTGTGTTTCTAAAACAAGCATAAAAACATATAAATTCAAATTAAAGAAACTGATCTAAATCTACGATTGATTTTTCAGAATGTAAACTATGTAGTTGTAATATATGCACAATTCACTTGAAAAGTATGCAAATGTAATTTATGCACATTTTTCATTCATATTCTGAAAATGAGAATTCTAATTATGCAAATGTGATCTATGCAAGAGAATTCTCAAACACAAGATGATTCTAATGTAATCTAAGAATCAATCAAGTGTAAGTAAAGAAAATTAGGCAAGAGTTCCAAAGATAAAAATAAAAATAAAAACACTCAAAGGCAATTAACACTCATACACAATTTAGCCCCCCCCCGCTTGGCGAATGATGGGGAAATTTTTTTGCAAAAACAAAAGCAAAAAGTTGCAAAATTTTGAAAAGACCTTGACAAACCCAAAGTAATGACCAAAGGAAATCAAATTAAGAATTTCTCAAAAAAGAGACTCAAAACACCCAATTATCTTAACGAAGATTGATGAGATGAAAAAATTGCTTAAAGAAACTCATAAACAAGGCCTTTTGACAAAAAAATACAGATCTGGGTAGATGCTAAGAATCCTAAATTAAATCTAGACTAAGCCTGAAAAGGAAATTTTATGTTTTCATAAAATTTTCCCAGGGTCCGCAGGCTCCAAAGTAAACAGGTGCGGTACCACACTGGTTATTCAAGAAAATTGCGGAGATGACCGCACTATGCGTGAATGCAAAGTGCGGAGATCAGAAAACTTCAAGAAAAAAAAACTTTTCAAAACTTTTCAAAGTAAATAAAAATTAAAATAAGCCACCCAAACCAATATAAATCAATCAAGAACCAGAAAAATCATTTTCTCAAGTCAAAACAAAAGGAAAACAAAAAATCCAATCATTCCCCAGTGGAGTTGCCAATTTGTTGTACGGATAAGTCGTTCTTGCGGACAAGACAGACCTCCCAAGTGTCCTATGGATAGCTAGCAAAAAATGGACAAACAAAACTATCTTTCTCTAGATATATTGCGATTCATAATTAAATGCTATAAAGGTTTAACGATCTTACCTTTAATCCAACGCTTGTTTGTAGTAGTAGTCCTTCAGTCGCCCGAAAGAGTTATCTTTGAAGATCTGCAATCAAAAACAAACAAACATCAAATAGCACCTGCATAGCATATATTCATAAATCATATCCATTATGGTGATCAAGGAATCCATAAAATAAATCAATCAATTGA
Source organism: Pinus albicaulis (assembly GCA_034641835.2). Classification (NCBI taxonomy): domain Eukaryota; kingdom Viridiplantae; phylum Streptophyta; class Pinopsida; order Pinales; family Pinaceae; genus Pinus; species Pinus albicaulis. The sequence continues at coordinate 7,311 of JAXQQM020060119.1, forward strand.
CAGCTTATTGAGAAAAACGGCTTTATTTGTATTAACTTAAATAAGGAAGAGCCTTAAAACCGTGTCTACCTTGATGTCATATAGGCCTTCCTGGGGTCTAGAACAGACGTTTCCTTTACTTAGATCAGCCTTGCACTCTTCAAACCGAGATACATACAGGTATGTAATCCTTCCCACGTGAAATCTCAGCTAAAAGGGTCTAAGTTTCAACAGCACTTCGCCTCCAACAATACTAAAACTTCAACTCATCAATTGTAACCCTTTGAGGCTGCCCTATGCCTCTTTTTATAGTGAAAGAGAGGAAGTTATAGCTCCATACAAGAAGGGATAAAATTCTCCTTCAAAGGGATTAGTTCCTCACATCAAGGGGTTAGCTCCTTAATGGATGGGATGCATGAACTTGAAAGGGGCGGACTTTCCACCACGGGAATGTTTCTAGAAGATTCCAAAAATGACTCAAACTGAGCTTCTAGATTTTACTTGTGCATTTTTTTACCTTTTACAGGGCTCTGCATTTTTAATGAAGAAAAATTGTGGTACGTACCGTAGTTTTCCTTTACAAAAGGTACGGTAACGGAGGTAAAGCTAAGAGAAAGTGTGGTACAAGTGTTTTAAGGACTTTTATGAGCTTTTCTCTTATTTTCAAGGCTTGATATTAGGAACTGATGTGTTTATACTTGCAAGGGAGAAATGTATGAGTGATAATGAGTCATATGGACAAAAAAATGTCAAGGTGACAATTTTCAGTGTAACAGGGGGGTGAATCAGTAGTGTGACACTTTTAAAAAATTTCTCCAATTATTTAATATTTAAACATGCATAAACTGAAACACATAATTAGAGATTAAAAAACCATAAATAACCATTCAACCATTAAAAAAAAATCACACAATGGACATAATATTTCTAGTGGAAAACCCTTCCTTGACCAAAAAACCACCCTGTTTTTGTTGCACTGCTCAATTATTTTATTAATCTCTAAAAAAATTATATGTGGATCAGCTCACTCCTATGAGCTAGAAGACTTGACTTCTTTCACAGTATTTTGGTCTGTACTGATAGGAACTTGTTTCTCTCTCGGATATATAGACTACCATCTGCTGAAGGCCACCATGGTCAATGATCCTTGCCCAATTTCCATTGGCGTGTCCAACTTCTATTGGATGGAGAAAAATTTTCCCTCTAAAAAATCCACCAAGTTACTATCTACTCAAATCCTTCATGCCTTCACTTCCTCCATGTGACCCTCATTTTATATATTTTCAGAATGGACTATGAAAACTTTCTCAACATGAGCACTGCAACAACATAGCATCAAAGCACATAATTAAAGAGAAAACATCCAACCTCCAATCACACTACAATCTGTAAAACAATCATCTCAACCACTAATCCAAATCATACCTCAACATCTCACATACTACATAAACATATGGTTGAAACAAGCTTCAACTATCTATTGCTACTACTATAAACTGATTCAGAAATTCTGTATAATGAAGCTCACACAAATTGTAGGGTATTCCCCAAACTCACACTCTCTCCACATACTAATGCAATCAACCATACTAACAATCAAATATCTCCAATATAAATATGAACTTAAGTGCTCAACTAAATAATTACTCAGAAATACTAAGCTCAACAATCATGTTCATATTCTAGATTAGATATGGATTCAGCTCATTAAATCAATCAACCACTAACTCTATTAGCCTTTTTGATATTTTTCAACTTTAATCAACTTTTTGAGGCCCCACAAACTTTTTCGGCCACAAACCAAAAATTTCAAATCAAGGATGTCGCTAAAACAAAAAAATTAGCTCAACAGTGTGAGGAGTGCAGAAAAAATCTCGTAAAAACCCATATTTGCTCCCTTAGCATTGTCTTGCATGCGATTTTAGACTCTTGGATCTATAACCTCTCCCTTAATTCTGCTCTACCAGCAACTATGACCTTTCATTCGCTCCATTGACTTTGCATGCATGTGATTGGGGCTAAAAATCACTGAAAGCGGTAATTCTTCAGTCCATAACCTCTGCCACCTCTTGGAACATCTTCCTCAGCCTCTGAACACTCCCACTGAGATAATTATGCAATGGATTAATATGCTAAGAGCAATTCTATGACATGCTATACCTATTCTTCCAACTTTAGGACCAAGACCAACACCTACATCTCCTCAAGTAGAAATTAAAACATATCTAAACATCTCCAGGACCTGTAGCAGCATCTCTATCCTTTGTAGAAACATATCCATCTCATGTAGCATCATCATCATGTCAATGTATTTCCTCCAACATTGGTGGAAGCTCTTCCAACACTAGCAACCACAACTCAACGCATGAAGCAACAGTCCAATGTCTCCAAGACATGTAGAGACATATGAAACACTAAGAACAAATCTCTAATGTCCTGCAATAGTAACATATCCAATAAACACATCATGAGCAACTCTCCAATCAAAACACCATGAGAAACTCTCTAACCTCTTGAAGCAACAACATCTCCAACCAACATATCATGTATGGAATCCATCTCCTCAACAACCAATAGGTCTAAGCATAGGATTTTGGCATCAATGCCAACTAACAATACCATCAACCAATCATCACTCATGCATATGATAAAAAACACTAAGATATTGTTGAAATCAATGCCAACACTACAATTCCAACACATACTCTCCCCATGCATCAAAAACCTATCGCAATCCATTAAATATCATATCAATCGTCTTACATACCCTCCTCATCAAGTGCATCGAGATTTATACAAAAATAGAAATATTAAGGTACCATCCATAAATTCACCACATTCAACCCAAACATCATTGATAACCCATGTCATAGTCAAAACAAAATATATTTTTTCTATTAGTGAGCAAAGAAATAATATGTATTCCCGTAGTAATGATCATGAACTCATCATAGACAACAACATGTAATAAGGAGTGCTAAAGAAACCATAATGCCAAAAATGAGCCATTAGAATAATAGGATATGCTCCCCCTAGACCTATCATATCTATTCCTGGTTACAATCACTTCATCAGGTGCAAAATTAGTAACAAACATCATCAAAGAGAACATATGAAATCATCAATGCAAGGCTCCCCCTAATATAATTTTTCATTGATCCTTTGGACCTGATTGATCTACAATCCTTTCATAAAGAATATCATATATAATAGACTTCAATGGGGACTATTTTCGTTTACTCAAAATTTGAATAAGTGGATTTAGACCTCTTATTTATACCTATATTCTTTGTTAGTACATAAAATTTATCTGAGTTTTGGTATTCTTTTGATATAAATTTTTTAGTGTCTTTTTCTATGCGTTTGCATCTTGTTGATGTAATGATAATTACATTTCCTTTATCATCTATTTGGCCTACACTTAGAATGTTTTGATTTATCCCTTCAACCAATAATACATTACCTACTTCTCTATTCTTAACATCAAGGTTAGCATTACCCATTCCTAGTACCTTTTCAGACGAACCATTTCCAATAATAATATTACCACTCTTATTTTCTTAAGAGAAATAATTTTTTCTTTATTTCCAAACATGTGACGAGAGAATTCGTTGTCAATGTACCATTGATATTATTATTCAAATGAAAATAGATCAAGGCCACACCTTACTTGTTCTTCTTATTTATGCTTAGTATGAGTAGTGCTAGTGGATCCAACAATGTTATTGTCTTTTTGAATGTTTTGATGTTTGTATGTGTTCCTGCGTTATTTTGTTACATGTATAACACCTTACATGAATAGAGAAGGTAGCAAAAGAATCATAATATTTTTTCTTCATATTTTTCTTATTGCAATCAATAACATTTTGACCAAACATATTGCAAGTAAAACAATATCCCTTAAAGAAAATTGAGTACTTGGGAGCTTATGATATTCCTTTGAGTATTCTTATGAATTTAGTTGGAATGTGTCCAAATTTATGAAAGATAAAACATTCAATATCATTTTCCAAAGGAGAGAATCTATTGTTAGATAAAATGGTTTCCTTTGAAAATTCACTTTCTTTGGTTGTTGGTTTGGTTAATATTTTGATTCTTTACTATCATTTTCTTTGTCAACCTCAAGTTTGATTGCACAAGCTTGTGATTGGATTATCCTTTTACATTTTCATGAAATAAAATACCATATTTAATGGAGGGATAAATTTTACTATTAAAATGATTATCCAATATATTTGAGCTATATGGAAATCTCAATTTCTTATCCTTTTTTGCTAATTTACTATCTAGTATACTTTCCACTCGAAATTTTTTTATCTTGTCTTTTCCAATTGAGTTGTTAGCTAAATGATCTACTTCTTAAGCTCATCTTCTTGTTCTTTGAATACTTGAAGTGTCTCCTCATATCATTTGTTTGAATTTTCAAGATCATATTTGGGAGAGATGATTTCGCCTTCAAGTCCTTCATAGTAACTATTTTTTTCTTTAAGGTTCTTGATTGTTGTGTCTTTTTCAATTTTCATTACCTCCTGTAGCTAAGAAATTTTCTTTCTCAGTTCATTTATCAATGAAGTTACTTCATCCTCCAGTGTTTTACATCGATCTTCCATTTCCTTATATTTCTTCCTCATTCCTTCTTCAATATTTCTTCCTTTTTCCAACTGAGTTTTTAACTTGATAACCTGCTGGTGTCTTATTATTATGTTTGACAGAAGGAGAATCAATGGAAGTTATCAAAGAGTACCATGAATGTTTGTGGAGTTCATTACAGTTGGAAAGTAACTGCTCATAATATTCTTAAATCAGGTTTTTACTGGCCTTATTTATTTTTTGATGTGTATAAAGTTGTCAGAAGTTGTCAGAAATGCCAATTGTTTGCAGAAAAGAAAAGGTTAACCCCTTTACCCCTTCTCCCTGTGTTTATAGATGAACCCTTTAGACAATGAGGATTGGATTTTATTGGAGAAATTAATCCACCATCAAGTGGGAAGTTTAAGTAGATTCTGACTGCCATTGATTATTTTACAAAATGGGTGGAGGCAATTCCTACTAGAAAATCAAATGATCTGGTAGTAATGAAGTTTTTGGAAGAGAATATTTTCAGCAGGTTTGGATGTCTAGTGAAAATTGTAACAGACAATGCTCAGGTATTCAACTCAGTGAGATTCATAAATTTTTGTCAAACTTATAATGTGATCTTGTCTCATTCCACAGCATATCATCCTCAAGGGAATGGATTAACAGAATCATATAACAAGGCATTGGTCATGATCTTGAAGAAAACAATCAATGAGAACCAGAAGAATTGGGACTCAAAGTTGATATTTTCTCTTTGGGCAGTGAGAATGACTACTAGAAGATCTAATTGTAAGTCCCCTTATGAGTTATTATATGGTACTCAAGATTTGTTTCCACTCAATTAGCAAGACCAATAATTTATTTTCTTCAAGAAGCGCAAGGGGAACCTAATGAATCGATAAGAAGGCTAAATAAGGTAATAGAATTGAGTGAAAGTAGGAATAAAGTCAGGGACAATTTGGTCACATATCAGGAGAAAATGAAGTCCATTTTTGACAAGAAGGCAAAGGAGATTATGTTCCAAACTGGAGATCTGGTATTAAGATGGGATACCAGAAGAGAGTAAAATGGGAAGCATGGTAAGTTTGATCCTCTATGGTATGGCCCTTATAAAATCATTGAAGCTAGATCAAATAACATTTTATGCTAGAAAATCTTGATGGAGAAGCAGTAGGATTGCCTGTGAATGGGCAGTATTTTAAACAATATTTTCAACATTGAAAATAGTTGGTTCATCATTGTACATATTCTGTTTTCCTCATTGTATATTTTTCATCAAACATTATTTGACTCCATGCCCGAAGTGAAGGCACTGATCTGCAAGTTCTTAGTGTTTCGTGGCAAAAAACACTATTCCTAGGTGGAGCCAAATGTTGTGGATCATTTTCAATGTATTTTTATTTTCAATTTTGAAAATTAAAAAAAAAATAGAAAATTGTTAAAATATGTTAAAGTATTAAAGCTCTTATACTTTAGAAAAAAAATATTTTTGTTCGTTGTATTAGAGTTAAAAGTTTAAATAATTTTGACTTTATGAAAGTGGGTCACGACTTAAAGTTTAAATTTCGATTATTTTATCGAGCCAGATGCGATAATTTATTCGGCTCCTAACAAAAGAATCAACCCGCGGGCACTACTAGCGCACAAATTAATTTGGAGGGTGCCTCCACAATTGACTATGTTGACTGCAGGAGTAACACAGATGAGTGGTGGAGATTGATTGCAGGGGCACAGGCCAAAATAATTCTCTGTACTACGAGACCCCCTGCAGTGACGTAAGGTGCTGAGTTTGTTACATTTTTCTTCCACAACAAGAGCGCTTAACGGTCCGTTGGCACGTCTTGTCAGAAATTATGTTCAAATTTGCGCCACCAATTTAAATGCAATTATCATTCTTTCTGTAGCCATTTTCATGTTTGAAATTTTTTTGTGCTCTGTCCTATTCAGTTTTATGTCACCCTATCAAGAATTGGCTACCTTGTATGTCATCCATTGTCATAATTCTGAATCAAGGCTAAACGCTCATCCTTGTCGGGTTCTGCAAGTAATATCCTTCTTATGGATACCGAGAGGGATATCCATGACACCAATTGTTCCTTGGTTCACCTTTCATTTTACCAGCAAGTTCTCTTGAATGATAAAGCTTCCCTAGTTTATACTGCTTTGGCGAAGTCTGGTGTGATGTCTACATGTATCCCTAAAACCCATATTTTTCCTGAATTCATGTATTGGTTGGTATCTGTTAGGTATCCTGGGAAGTGTTTTGTGATGAATTGTCAGGGGGAGAATGTTTTGCAAGTGTCTACCCAGCTAATTTTCCAAGCCCTTTGTTACCCTGAGTCAGAGTCACATGTTCAATTATATGATGATTCTTTGGTAGCGTATTATGATAGCCTTGCAGGTCAAGAATTTAATCAGTTTATTCATATTCTAAAACCTAACACACAGCAATTTCAGCCTGATACTAAATATTTTCCTATGGAAATTTTTGATACTGAGGTTAAGCTAGTACTGAGCAGCATTGCAAAAATTCTGGGCAAAGATGATGACAGCACAGTGGATAAATCAATCTTGGGGATGTTTTCCATGATGATGAAGCCAGGAATGATGTTAGATATTTCATCTTATTGGCAAGAAGTTGTCAATTCACAACTCATGAGCTTATCATTAACAGGTTATTTCAAGTTTCCTTCATTAATTATTTGTTCTTATCTAAAAATGTAGAGGAATTCATGCATCTGGGTCTGAATATTATGGATAGGAATAAGAAGAGGAAATCAATAGTGTTCTGGACAGATATAGTGAGAAGAGAAATGAATGAAACTAGTATGTTTGATTTTGCCAGTTATTTCATGTCAATTGCATATAAAGTTTTGAATCGAATTCCTCCCCCCTGTTTCTTACCCAAAGCTTAGGAATTATTGCATTTAGGGGTAATCTGTAAATATGGAGATTGTTTTGTTTTTTAGGATTATTCTGAAATTAAACTGTATGGGGAAAATTTTGAGCCTTATAGGCTTCCAATGTTTGTACCTATGAGATTATTTTCTTTGGAGTTTGTTCGACAAAGTCTAAATGTTGATAAAATTCACTTTTTGCCCATGAAAAAGGGGCTTATGTTCAAAATTCCCATGACTGTAGGCCCTTTCATAGTTAATATGAGACAGGCATTTGAAGAAGTTACTAGAATTCTAGATGAGATACATTTTTTGTTAGGGGAAAGGTGGGCTTATGACCCTCATAGTATTATTTCTAACAGAAGAATTGATAATGGGTATTCATCTTTCATTCATGAAAGTAGGCCAGATTTAGAGAAGATGGAAAGCAAAGGTGTTATGAGTTCAACAGGTTCAAATATTCATACTCCTGTCATATCAGAAAAATCAAGTAAAAGAAACAATTGATGGGCCGATTTAGAAAAGATGAGGAACATGGAGTTGAGAAGAAAAATTGGCAGAAGAGCCTACATATGATCAGCCTGGTTTTTATTTACGCGGTTGAGAGGAACTAAGTGTTCTTTCTTCCTAGGAGAAATAGAAGGCACCAACCAAGTACCTCTGATCAAACAGATGTTTGCCCAAATTACAGAAGGAAACAAGAAGATGAAGGCTAGCATGGAGGCCCAAGATCAATATCAAATTGCTCTAGACCAAACAAGACTTTTAACTGCTATGGATCTTGAGAGAGATTAATTCAAAATTTCCCTATCACATCCTTGAGATATGTCAATTGGTTCTTCTAAAAATTTCAGTACTATAAATGTGACTGTAGATGTCAAGAAAATCCCATCGTTGGATAAGGTGAACCTACATATGCGCAAATAGGTCAGTTGATTGTGAATGACCTGACAAAGACTAATGCAATGGAAATGAAGGTAGAGAATATGCTTGGAAAAGTAATTAAGTAGTTAAAGTTAGAGAAATCCAACTCTAGGGCTTTAACAATTCATAATGAGGAGCTAAAGAAAATCATAATAAAGATTGGAGTGGAACTTAATGATAGCACTGTTCTGTAGAAACTTCTGCGAAGTGCTAAAGAAGAGATATCTACATTGAAGAAAAAGTTAAAATTGCCTACAGGAGAGCATTCAATGGCTGCAGAGGTTGTAGAGATATAGAAAAAGAAAGAAAAGCTTCTACAACAGCTCATGCAAAAGTAGGAAGAAATATCTAAGTTAAAGCAAATTGCACTGTCACTGCAAAATCATATCGACAATCATTCTTGTACTTTTGTTTTTCCAACAGGTAATGAAGATCCACTAGCATGAATTTCTCAGCTGACTACTGAATTCCAAATGGCAGAAAGAGATTGGAAAAAGGCTCAAGAATATTTAGAGACTGTATCAAAGATTATTCAAGCTGCAAAAAATGAAACCAGTAAATACAAAATGGACATTCAAAATGCTAATGTTTAAATTAAAAGTCTGAAGGAAAAAATGAAAGGAAACATATATTTAATACAAGCTAAATATATCATTTGTAATGATATCATTTCAGAAATGAAATCAATTTGGAGCTTTTTATGGTGTTTGCAGAAGAGAAAAGTCTCATCAAGCAATTTGAAGAACAAGTCATGGCAGATAAACAGAAGACAATCAATAGGGCTATTTGGCCAAGAAGATTCATTGACTTTATTAATTCTAAAATAGATCAAGAATTAGAAGAAAATGAGATCAAAGATAGAATATTATATGTAGTGGAGATCAATAAGATGATTGCCAATAATGACTATAGAAAGGCTACAAAAAAGAAGTTGATGGATATTGAAGAAGCATTAAGTCAGTTTGATAAATTATTTGACAAAGTAACTAGAGTTGTTTTGCCCTCATGTTGGGGACTTGGAGGAAGTATGTTGTCATGGGATTCTTATGAAAGCTTACTAGTATATAAAAAAAAAGCAAAGTTGATAATACACATGAAACGACTCATGTGCTTAAGGGAGCAACAGTAATCAACTTTCTTCAGAGACATTTTTAGTTGTTGTGGTTGGTAAAAACTCTATTTGTAGAAAGGCCTTCTTTCAACCAAATTACTACTTTCATATTCGAGTATCACAACCTATTACATTCACCAAGAACAAAAGTAGAGATATGGAAGAAGTGTAGAGCTTGGACGATGGATTATCCTATGGATCCTGTGACTTCAAAGAAAGTCAAATCAATTAATCCAGGAAATGTAGCAGCATTATCGTCAATTCACATTTAGCATATAGATTAGAATGTTATTTTTTATGTTATTAAACTCCTTCAAAGATGATGTAATTGTAATAAGACATTTTGAGAATATGTAATAGATGGATTACGTAGTCCTTAGAAGTTGAGGTAGTGAGGATCAATTATATCATTTTCAAACTGCTTTTTATTGTATTTAATGTAATAGTAAAGGAGAAGGAAGGTTCCGAGTTTTGGACCTTCAATACTGCAATTTTTGTACTCGGATATTTCAAATGATTAATAAATGAAAAACAAGTTTTTGGCATGTTTTTATGTTGATATGTATTCAAGTTTACATTATGTATTTTCTATCTTTGAATAAAATTAAGTAATGAGATGCAGGTCTCTTTTTACTTATGTAAGTAAGAGTTAAAATCCTTAATTGGCACTCCTTTGTTTTAAACTATTTCCTTCACATAGCTCTTTTGGAATTTGAGGTGATATATTCTATGTAACATCATATCAGTTTGGGATTCTTTCTTCCATTTTCTTTTGGTCATTTCATTCAACATCAAAAAATGATATCATTGTAGACATTCATTATATTTGATATTTGAGGGTTTAATGATACATGCTTGAGGGTGACTAAGAAAAGACAAATATTTATGTGACATCATCATATAATTACCTTAAGCACTGATTCCTTATCACAGCTAAGGGATTGTCTCTTAAGGTACAACATTTTACAAGCGCAGTGACAAGAATAGAATCTTTTAACTTAGAATTTTCACTCTCTAAGCTAAACAAGTTAGACAGTTTCTCTACCTCTTTGGTAATGGTATCCCTCTTTTTTGGGCTGCTCTTTTTTGTAATACTCCTTTCTTTGTCCTTCCTTATGTCTCTTTGATGTACTTGTATATGGCTCACTGTTATTGTTCCGATTTGTGGCAGCAAGCTCCTTTTCCTTATTTGGACTATCTTGGGAAGTTTATTTGGACTAAGTATTTTTTTTTGCGGAGCTAGCCTCTTTTGACTAGAAGTGATAGGATCATCTCCGTTTCTCAGGCTATTTTGTCTCTGCACTAAGTTGAGTTAATTTAGGTACCCCTTTGATAGCCTTTATATTGGGCTTCCAACCCATCACCATTTGGAAGTACATATTCTTTGTCATCCAACACTTATGTTTCCTTGCTATGCTCATCATCCTCTATAAGGAAGTTAGGTCCATGATATTTTTCAAAGAAATGATTTTCTTCAACAATGTCATATTCGTGTTCAGGTCCTTGGGCATATTTTTGCTATAATGGAGTACGGACTTATTGATTTTCTTGCTGATCCAGAGCTCTCTACTCTCTCTTCTTAATTCTGAACTAAGGTTGTTGATGTTGTCCTCAGAAATTGGGATCCGGGACTTTATTTTCTGACTACCTTTCAGAAATGTACATATTATCTACCATATTTTCCACAGTTCCGATAAAAGTATATAACTTTTCTTCGGATGAGGTAGATGGCTCTTCCTTAATTGTAACTCCCTTTTCAACTTTTCTTTTTGATTTCTTAATCAACGGATTAGCTTCAATTGCAACAACATTTCTCTGCATTTTATCCAATAAGGGAGGATTTCTCTCTCTAAGTTGATATGGCATATCAGGGTTAATGGAATCTAGATATTTCAACAAGGCCAAGTCAGGTAGAGGTTTGATATTGGAAGGAATGGAATTGTACACCTTATTGAAACAAGTAGTATACTCTTGGATTGATTGATTAGGTTGCGTTTTCAATGAGGTGTATTCAGCCAATATCTGAAGAGGATTTTTATTTTCCTCCCACTTATCAAGGAGAATATTAGTTAAGTACTGTGAATCTGGCACTGAACGAGGTGCCAAAGCTCGGAACCACTTTTTCACTTCTCTTGGCAAACTCTAAAAAATTATTCTCATTTTTGCATCATCATTATATACCTCTTATAAATCTATGAAATCTGTGATGTTATCAATATGTTTCCTAGATGTAATATTGGTGGTTCCATCAAAAAGTGGTATTCTTTGTTCATAGTTTTGAGGTAAATCAGTAAGTTGTCCTATTAGAGCTAAAGAAGCAAATATGGCCATAGTTGTTCTAGGAGGCAATCTTGTAGTCACAACATGAAGTGTTGGTATGAGTGATGGTCATGTGGGAGGAAGTATGGATGATGAGGAAATAATGGTATGAGGGAATGTAGAAGCAGTGTGAGTAGGTGAAGTTGAAAATGGGTCAGTAGACAAGAGCTCCTGCTGATATTGTATATAGGCCTTCTTAGAGGTATATTGAATATGGTTTGCTAGTTTTTGAATTTTGCCAAATTGACACCAAATCTCTCTATAAAAATTTACTTCTTAATTGGATTTTATGGATGAGAAACTTGTTTCAAACTTTGAATGATTGAATAAAATTTTAGACAGAGATGTTTCGTACTTGGATTTAAAAAATGAAAACTCGAACTTTCAAATGGAATATCTTCAAGTGAAACCAGTTCTGAAGGCATATATGTAGACCTTACCAAGGTAGAAGAACTCAGAATGCTGAATTTTTTTCTTTATTATGAGTCTTTCCGGACCTTCAAAATGAGATGGTAGATTTGGATCAATATTTGATTATGTATACCTTTTAGGAGCTAGTGTTGTCTTGTTTCTGCACTTTGGATCTCTGCAACTTGAATTAGCCTTCTTGAAAACTAGGTCCTATCACCCATAGTCCTAGAATCCAATGAAAATGTAATAATACACTTAGGGAAGATATGTCACTTCGCTCTCTGACAACGGCGCAATAAATTTTAACCTCCAAAATATCCCAAGGTTGAAAAGAGATAGAGGGAGGTGACCTCAAACCAAGCTTTTAGTTTTCCATCTAGCCCTAACAAACTAGAGAGGGATCTCTCTATAAAACTCACAACCAAGGGTTTGACTGGTACAAGAATGTGTTTTAGGCTAGATAGTTCAGATCATGTAGGGTTTGAATATTTAGGAGTTTTTTTTTTATCAAGAGTGAAAATCAATGAACTAGGTCAAAACTGAAAGGTTTAAGTTACAAGAAATATAGAAGAGCATGGTAGGCATCCTTTTGTGATAGCTTAAGAGTTTCTCAATCTAGTGTAGGGCTGAATAAGAAAGAAGATCAAAATGAGCATGTATACCATGAATTCATTTCTGAAGAAGACAAAATACACAAACATGATATTCCTAATAAAACATAGCTTAATCAAAAGAATTTTTTTTAAAACCTCTTAGGAAAATCACTAAAGAGAAAAGATATGGTAAGGAGACTAATTTATCATTCATATAAATAATTAACAAAAGGAAAACATAATCACAAAATCACACCACAAAAATTCCTGAATAATAGCTGCAATTTTCCTTTGATTTCCTGTAAAAATGATGAAGTACAAGCTACAAGACTTCCACTCTGTAATGTCCAATGTTTTGATTGACTGGAAACAACATACTATATACTAAAAAAAATTCCCCTCTATGAGGGGTCTAATACCTCAGTGTAGGAACAACTTACATAATAATCTCTAACAACACCGAATGACTAGGAGGTTAAACAAAAGCTCCTCAATTAGACCAACTAATACATTTGGATTACCATTGTGAAATAAGCATGGATCTACATGAAAAGTACATTTACAAGCCCCATTTACATTCATCCCATAATTTCAAATAAAATATTGAGAGATTACATCACTAAACATGAAGTTTGACCAAAGAAGGCTTGAAAATTTGACTAGCATGTAAAAGCACAGTGCCACCTGCAAAAGTGCAATGACATCACACAAAAGTGCAACACCAACTTTGAGGAGACTTTTGAGGGCCTTCCACTGCTCCAAATTCACCTCTCAAGGTACCAATGGAAATATGAGGATGTATAGTTGTCATTAGAAAAATCAAGCAAGAAAAAATATCTTTCCAAGATAGATAAAAACTGATTCTCCCAAAGTTACTCCCAAAAGAGTAGTGCCTAGGTCAAAATAGTTGCAGAAAGTGACTTTTTTGCATGTTTTTGGGCATTTTCTCCTAACGTGTTCATTGAAATCGCACCAAAACTATATATATTACTTGTGTAGGTGATTGTATATCCATCCATGTAAAATTTTTAGAAATTTAAGTTTCGAGGAAAAAGCACATCGCCAAGGCATTGTGCTTTTGGATGAACTATGTTTCCTATGTAAGCGAAAAACACCAAAAATTTGAAATTTTTTCAAAAAATAGGGCTCAATGGTACATCAATATGTCTATATCCATAATGGGTTTTGCGAAGAAGAGAGAGGGGTTTGTTTTTTCGCATGTAATGAATAAAAACCTCCTTCATTTTTCAAAAATACTTTCCCATTGGTTAGAAGCCATGTTTGAAGTTGGTCACTAAAAATTCGAAAAGCATAGAGCCATCTTGCAGGGCATGTTTGACTACCTTCCGAAGATCCAAATAAATATCCAAAGGTACCATTGGAAATATTATGATATATTCTATGCAAAAGAGTTATAAATAAATACAAACACCTTCTCCATACCCCTTACCAACTAAATTGAAGTCAAGTTGGTCAAAAGTGTAGAAAACGTCATGTAACAGCTGTAATTTGGGAATTTCTCTCAAATCCTAACACCTGTGAAAAAAATTAAGGAGGTTTTTGTTCCTTGGTATATGATAGAAAAAAAATCTTTCAAGTTTTTCAAATTCATCTTCCTTACTTCAGAAACTAATTTTGAGGTGGAACTATCCATGTGTGCAATGTAAACCCTAGGTAGCCCACATCTTGGAAAGGTGGAGCTATGATTTCTTGGAATTTTGTGGGCTTATACGTACTGATATGAACTCCCATATGCCTCCTCTTATCAGTGGTTTCATAATTAATAGTAAACAATAGCTCAATGGGAGGGGAAATTAGAGTTTAGTGTAGGGAAAAACGAGGGATTTGGGCAGTTTTTTAGGAATGGAGGGAGATAAAGGGGTTATGGGTCTCCTAAATTCTTGGGAAACTATAGGGGGTAGGAATATATGAAAGGAAGTAGGGATAAGTGAAATTTCAGGTAATGAGTGAGGGAACGAGTGCAAAAGGTGAAAACACTGTCCTAGCCTAGGAAAGTGTAGTATAGCCTAGGGTTTGTGGGAAAATAGTGAAAATGAAGGATAGAAGTGAGGGGAAGGGTCAAGGGTAGTATAATGGAGGCGGGGGAAAGTATATGAGATTGAAAATTATGTTGTTACCATAGCAATGCAACAAATTGGCAAAGAAATGGAAAAAACAACACAAATGTTGAGAGAGGTAATTCAGTGAGTTTTTACTCATTTCAATGGACAAATTGATGAGAGGAATTGTCAAGGAGGTCTACTTACTTGTAAAAGATGTGTTTAAACCCTTTTTTGCTGAATAAAACCCTTGAAAATAAATAATTGAGTCCTTCACAAAAATCGCAACACCTCTAGAAGAAGTGCAACACTGCTAGAGGTAATCACAACGCAGAAAGAAATGTGGCTTCCTAAGGCAAGAAATTGATCCTTCGAGGGTGTAAATTTTCTTTCTTCATGGATTTATGTCTCTTGAAGTTGGAATGATGATGAATTTCTCAATGATAAGCTCAAAAATGGAAGTTCTTAGAATCAATTAGATCTTGAATGACTACGAAGTGCTCGTCACTAGGAATTTGACGCGATTCATTTCATCGAAAAACGACTCTGTATGAGGAAGATAGAGCCTGATGTTTGTTTTCCTAAATAACTAAAAATTTTGCGGAAGTGACAGAATGCTGACATGGCTACCTAGTCAGCAAAAAATAATATTATGGGAATATTTCTTAATTTCACCCAGTGACACTATGCCAAGTGTCAATTCGTGGTCGGTTGCTCATTGGGC
Organism: Pinus albicaulis; assembly: GCA_034641835.2. Classification (NCBI taxonomy): domain Eukaryota; kingdom Viridiplantae; phylum Streptophyta; class Pinopsida; order Pinales; family Pinaceae; genus Pinus; species Pinus albicaulis. The sequence goes on from JAXQQM020060119.1 coordinate 22,907, forward strand.
GACTTGTTGTAATTTCATTTGTTTTGGAGGAGGTAATGGGATGGTGATACATGGCTACCCCAGAGGCTGCCACGTGACCATTCCCAAAAGTAGAAATGTGGTTAATTATGGTCGAAATGTTAGAATATATTATATGTCACAAAATATATTAGCTGAAGGGCAGAGGTCGGGGTCGACCCCGTGACCTACCCCTGCAATAATGGATAGTCTTACCAACAGACTGCGCCATCGTTTCTTAATAGTATATTCCATTGGATTGTATTTCTTTCAATACTATTGAACCAGTGGGGGTAAAGCGGGGGCCATCCCCACGGGCCATCCCTTGCATACATGTCACCAGTGTGCCATGACTTATGCTAGAGCACTCCATGAAGCACATAATTAAATGTGCTTAATAGTAACTAGACCAAATTTAATATGTGTTAATCATATTTTCATGTGGATTATGATAACAATCTCAATTAGTGCTAAAACTTTTTTATCCCATAATTAAACTCCCACTTAAATTAATTAATATGATCTTAATTCAGCATTGGAGTTGGTAGAGTCCTCCATATCTGACGATACTCCAAAATTACCGGTGCTAACTAGAGTTCTCTCTAGTTTTAGTGGATTTTCCTAGGCCATAATTGGTTAAGCAATAAATTTTGCAAAATTGAACCAAATTGGGCTCAAGAAGAGTCTATCCTAGCAAATTTGGATTTTTTGAGTATGTTGTAGCAGACTTCATGTTAGGTCCCTATATTACTAGTGTAGTCCCTTATTGTTGTTAGTCTACCCTCTTCTTGTTATCGTTGTACCCTTGTAACGCCCATATTGTTATTATTGTTCCCTTACATTATTATTGATAGGTCGGATAGGATTATATTGTGACCCCATGGACTCCTATATATAGAAAGGAGGTTTTGTAATTTATATCGTCAAAGAATTGTTCATCTATGTAATGTAAAGGAGGTTTGCCCCTTGAAGTGGCTTATTTATAAAATGTTTATCTCTCTTTACTTCTATTTTTTGAGTTGGTCTCATAACATTTGGTATGAGAGCTTTGGATTCTAGGGTTTCATTGTTTCAAACAGGTCATTGTGACATTTTCGATATAATGTTTTTTATGTGAGGATTCAAACACTAATAAAAAAACCATTTCAAAGAAATCCTGAGGAAATTCTTGTAAAAATTCCAGATCTTGGTTCGCAATATTTTTGGAGATATGATCTGTGGAAGCTAGAGTTTTTGCAGGCTCCCGAATTTCATCTAAAAGATGTGACCTTGGGAAAATCGTCATAACTCTCTCTCTAAGCATCAGATTGGAATTTTGTAAAACGTGGCTAAAAGTACATGAAATTTAATTTCGTTTGTATCAATTTTAGAGCCGAAGGAGGAAAACATTACACGTGGCACGTCCTAAAATTTTTCTCTACTGAACCTACTTATAATTAGGCCATTGTGGGAGACTGGTCATAACTTTGTGTTTAAGAATCCGAATCAGGTATGACCTATGGTATTGGAAAGAATATTCAGAGGGATACTATAGTAATGAATATAAAGTCTCATGGATCTGAAATTAAATAGATACATCAGTTTCAATATCGAGGTCATCAAAATCAAGAAAAAAAGTGTGTATTTTTTTTCGAGTCGCATAAATCTTGTTTGAAAAATAAGTTTGAAGTGATTCAAAGGGCATATTGAAGCATAGATATCAGTATTGGGTTCTAAAATCTGCCCTAAAATAATTCAACACTAATTAAGCTGTCAGAATACTCTACTATGACTCATGAAGAGGAGGAAGTGCAACATGATATAGAAAAACTACAAGAGCAAGTGCACCAAATTTCACTCTTGGAAAGAGAAAAAAAAAATGAAATGGAAGTTTTGAAGAAAGGAGTGGAAGCTAATATGGATGGTTTGAATAAGAACGTGGAAGAAAATATGGATTGTTTGAAGAATGGTGTGGAATATTAGATGGGTGGTTTGAAGAATGGCATGGAAGACATGGAAGACATGAAGAATGATATAAAATCAGACATGGAAGGTTTGAAGGAAGGTTTGACAAAGTTGATACATGAAATGATTCCTAGTGGAGAAAATATAGTAGATGAAACACACGATGATAAAAAAATAAATGTTAGTCGTGATTTTGTAAAGTATAATGGCTGATTGAAGACCCACCATATTCCAAAGATCGATATGAGGAATTTTGATGGCAAGGATCCCGTAACATGGATACTACAGATGGAGCAATATTTTGATCTCAATAATGTGCAAAACACACAAAAGGTATGCATTTCAACTTGATATTTAGAACAAAATGCATTTGTATGGTATCGATGGCTTTTCTCCCGTAAAAAAATGTCATTTGGTCAATTTTTACGGAGGAAATGATAGCACATTATGAGGATACAAAGAGTAACACCTTCTTTACCCCATTGATAAAAATAAAATAAGAAGGGTTCAGTAGTGGAGCACATTGAGGAATTCCAAAAAATTAATATAAGGGTAACTGATACACTAGAGGAACATAGGATTGATGTCTTCATAGGGAATTTAAATGATAACATCCAACATGAGGTTCGCCTTTGGGAACCTAATTCATTGGAGAAGAAATTCAGGTTGGCAAGAAAAATTGAATTTAAAATTATGGCGACAAGGAAGCCTACCACTCACATCTCTAAAGATGGAAGTGTTCTACTCTTAGACTTCCACAACCTACAATTTTGACACCAGAAAAATTGGAAGGAAAAAAAAAGGGGGGCTTTATTACAGTTGTGATAGAAAATACACTAAAGGTCATATATGTGCTGAGAAGAAATTATTTTACATAGATTGTGAAGAGGAGGAATAAAATTAACAAGAAACTTCAAAATAAGAGGATATACACCAGGAACCAACCCTATAGAAAGAATAAATGAGTCTGACCATATCATGTAATGCATTGGTAGGAATTACCACTCTTAAAGCCGTCAATATAGGACATATCAAAAAGAAAAAGGTAATAGTGTTGATTGATTTAGGTAGTACCCATAATTTTATTCATTTTAAGGTAGCCAAGGAATTGAATTACTTCCTATAGCTAGCACCATAATGTCAAGTGATGGTTTCAAATAGAGGAACTATAAATTACTATGGAAAATGCCATAATATCAAGCTAACTATGGGGGAATATTTATTTAATAGTCCAATGCTTTCCATTCCAAAGGGAGGTGCTTATGTTGTGCTATGAGTATAGTGGTTACAATCTTTGGGGACGGTAGCTTTTAATTTTCAAGAAATTTTCCTCATTTTTTTTTTCAGAAGGAAAGGAAGTTGAATTACGGGGTATTGCAAGGAAGCTGAGAATGATAATAATCTATAATGTCACAACAAAGCTTATGAAGGAATAAAATTGAGGCATAATTGCACAATTATGCTCACTATAAGTTCCAACATCAAAATCATCTATTTCTCGAAATCTCCAAAAATCCTTGGAAAATCATTCCAAGGTGTTTGAAACTCCCAAATGACTCCCACCTATTCGTGATCATGATCATGCTATTCATTTGATTTCAGGAATTTCTCCTCCAAATATTAGGCCTTACAGATATCCTTATGTCCAAAAGAGATAAATTGAATGTATGATGGAAGAAATGTTAGAGACTAGTATAATTGAACCTAGTCAAAGTTATTTCTCTGTTCCAGTGGTATTGGTTCACAAGAAGGATGGATCATGTCACATGTGTCTATATTGTAGGGAGCTAAATAAGCTCACTACTAAATATTAATTTCTTGTTTCCGTGATTGATGAATTATTGGATGAATTACATTGAGAAATTTATTTTACCAAGTTGGATCTTCCTTCAGGATATCATCAAATTAGAATGAAGACTGAAGATATTCTAAAAATATCATTTCAAACTCATGAGGGATATTATGAATTTTTGGTCATGCCTTTTGGCCTTACCAATGCACCTTCTACATTTCAAGGGTTAACGAATTCCATTTTCAAACCCTTCCTTAGAAAATTTGTGTTAGTATTTTTTGATGATATACTAATTTGCAACAGGTCTTAGAAGGATCATGTTCAACATGTTGAGAGGGTGCTTAAACTATTGGAGGAGTATCAATTATATGAAAAAACCTCCAAATGTTTCTTTTGAGTACAAGAGGTGGAATCACCGGGTCATCTTGTATCTCACAAGGGTGTTAAGGTATACCCTAAAAAAATTATAGCCATAAAGGAATGGAAAGTCCCCACAACCATAAAGTAGTTGCGAGGATTCCTCGGTTTAAAAAGGTATTATCACAATTTTGTTAAGAATTATGGGAGAATAGAAACACCTCTAACAAAATTATAGAAGAAAGATGCATTTTCATGGACTCGTGAAGCAACTAAGGCCTTTGGATACCTTAAAGAGGCAATGTGCCTATCACCGGTCTTAGCTATGCCAGACTTCACAAAAACCTTTATTGTGGAATGTGATGCCTCAGGAAATGGAATTGGTGTTGTTTTAATGAAAGAAGGGAGACCCAATTCTTTCGAATGTGATGCAATTAAAGGAAGGTATTTATAGAAAGCTATTTATGAGAAGGCAATGTTGGCAATACTGCATGCACTAAAGAAATGACGACTTTACCTAATGGGAAGACACTTAAAGGTAAAAAGTGATCATGATAGTCTTAAATAATTTTTGGAAAAAACATTTATCTTTAGAAGAGTAGCAAAACCAGGTCACAAATATGTTGGTTTATGAATTTTAAATCATCTACGAAAAATGGATCCTAAATGTTGTTGCAGATGCACACTGAAGAAAGGACGAAGAGGTGGAAGCATTGCTTTATGCCATTTCTATTATCCAACCAGATTGGATAAACCAAATAAGGGGTGAATGAAAGAAGGATGAAGAAATGTGGAAACTCATTCAAAATTTGCAGCAAGATACTAGTAAATCTGATAGATTTATTTGGAAAATGATTCCTTATGGTACAAAAATTGCTTATATCTTTGTAAGAATTCCCAACTAAAACAAAATATTTTTTGGGAATTATAGACTTCTCCCTTAGGAGGACTCTCAGGATTTTTAAAATCTGACAACAGGGTGAAGAAATATTTTTTTTGGCATGGCCTTAAATCTGATATTCAAAAGTTTTTGGTGGAATTTTTTGTTTTCCAGCAAAATAAAGTTGATAAAATTAAGACCCCGGGTCTTCCACAATCTTTATCCATTCCAATTCAACGTTGCGAAGAGGATTAAATGGATTTTATCATCGTTTTACGTAAGTTTGAAGGAAATAGTGTCATCATGGTGGTAGTTGATAGAATTACCAAGTATGCACACGTTTGTGCATTATCTCATCCATTTAAAGAAAGTATCATTACTACTGAATTTATGGAAACAATTCAAAAGCCACATGGAAACCCAAAGATTATTGTAAGCAAAAGAGATCCCATTTTTACTGGAAATTTTTGGACGGAATTATTTTCTTGTTTGGGTAGTCAACTAGCTCATAGCTCATCTTATCATCTTCAATCTAATGGGAAAAATGAGATAGTGAACAAATTTTTGGAAGGATATCTTCATTGTTTTGTATCTAATCAACAAACAAAATGGGTCAAGTGGTTACCTCTTCCTGAATGGTGGTATAACACTTCCTTCGAGACTATAGAAAAAATGGCCCTATTTATGGCACTTTATGTTTATCATCCACCCTCCATCACATCATATTTAAGATAAAATTTTAAGGTTCAAGCAGTGGAAGATCACATCGAGCATCAACAACAAGTTCTCCAACTCTTAAAGGATAACCTAAATTTGGCACAAAATCGAATGAAACAATAGGCTTATCAACATCACAATGAGAGAATTTTTGATGCAGGAAACTAGGTAGTTCTACAACTACAACCATACAAATGAATGTCCCTCAAACAAGCTAAGAAGGATAATAAATTATTGCCAAAGTATTACGGTCCTTGTAAGGTGTTACGAAAGACTGGCACTATGGCATACAAATTGGATCTTCCTTCTTCTTCTCGAGTGCATCTAGTTTTCCATGTTTCATGCTTAAAGAAGGTTATAGGTGAAAAAATTCTAGTTCAAACAATATTCCCATAACTTGATGAGGAAGGAAAAATCATATTGGAACTTGAAGCAGTCACGGAAACAAGAACTCGATAGCTATGAAAATCGAATTGCGTAAAACAAAAACATTTCTTTTGTTCAGCATGGGGCCAATTAAGTTCCCTCCAATACGTTTTCCTGAATTCATTACTATTTGGGAGATATTTAAGGTTATTTCGAGCCCTATTTTGCAGTTTTGTGAGAAAACATTGCGCCCATGTGTCAATAAATTCCCAGTTAATAAAAAAGAGGTTGGAATGGACTGTGCTTCGTCAAATTCGTGGAAAATAGGTGTCAATTCATTTGTGATATTTAGCCATATGAATCTCCACAAATTTTCATTACAACCTCTATATAAACACTCCATTGAAACAAAGAGAAGAGGTTAACTTTCTGAAGCATATTGTGAAGTTTTAAAATTCTCTTTTTCATTCCTTTGTAATGAAGAAGTACCTTGAAGACTTGATGTGCATCTAATTGTTGGAGTAAATATTTGACTGCCTGTTTGTGGAGGGCCCCTATAAACAGTGAAGGTTCTGCTTTTTATGTTTTTAATGTATTTGTTTTCATGTTTTCAATTTATCATTTGATGTAGTTATTTTTAGAATTCCAATTTTTCATTTATCGTAGTTGTCTCCAGAATTCCAATTTGTCATTTGCTGTAGTTACTTCCAAAACATCATTTTTTCATTTGTTTTAGATGTTTATATATATCTATTTCATCATTTGATGTAGATCCATCAGTATTCCCTTTTGAATTGCTAAATTGCAGAGTGATTCATAGTTTTTCTTCCAAAGTAGTAGTAGTTTTACAAATTCATGCGTGGTTTACTTCAAAAATCATTGAGTGATTTATTTTCCAGTTTTTGAATGAGTTATTTTGATGAGCATAAGTGATTTCTTTACAAGAAGTAGTGATTGAATGATTTTATCTTAGTATATGAGTGAGTTTTTTTAGTTCGAGAGTGGTTTCTTTCCAAGAGCAGTAGTGATTCACTTATTTTCACTTTTGGGAAATTTCATTTCAAAAACATAAAAATGTGTAAGTTCCCTTTTCTAGAATTTGATTTTATCTTCATGCACAAGATTGTTAGAGAATAAGAATTTTTAGAGACTAACAACTAAATTAGTTAATATTTATTCCTAAGATAGAAAAAGTTTGTTTCAGTTTTTACAAAGTGAAAAGCATGTTGATTTTTAGAACTTAGTTGTAATTTAAATTTATCAATTTCATTAGGAACATAAGAATAGAAACATCCATAGAAGTAATCTCTACAAATACAATCATCACACCAATAAAATAAGTGAGTAAAAGAGGTTTATAGCATCTATTGTGCACTTGCACTTCACAAATTTACCAACTATGCTTGATAATTTATGTAATCAATTTAAGACAATTAAATTGACAAACAACCTCAATGAATCATTCATTTCCTTCAAAAACTTTATCCTTATTTTTTCCACATTCAAAATTGATATCTTAATTTCTTCATACAATAATCCAAATCCATATAATCCATATATTTTATCCAAAAATTCATCCATGACTATTAAATTCCACTCATCTCTCTTTCTTTTATATAAGTCCAACTAATGACTAATTGTTTTAATTTTTCTTAAATTTTCCTCAAACTATAAAACAATTGATTCCACCACTATCTCATGATATGGTATTTAAATCCCCTTAACCAAATTTATAAATTCCTCCCCCTTTAATCATCATTCATTAAATTTAAATGGTATGTGAGGCCTATTCCCTACCGTCATCACTTCTAAAAATAACCTAAAAATAATGTGAGGTGACCGATTACTAAAGCTTCATACAATATTCAAACATACCCTTAAATGCTAAGAACCAATTCAAGTGTTTATCCTCCCTATTAGCTTATTTTTCTAAGTTGGTTTTATCTTAAGCGACTCTCTCTCAATCAAATCAACTTCAATTAATTTAAGAATAAAATAGTATTCTAGACTATTTGACTAAGCTCTAAGAGCTTGGCTTTTGAATTTCCAAAAATCTCTTCCCAAAATAAAATTCTGAAAAACCATAAAACATTTCTAAAAAGAATATCCCCTAGAACCACTCTATTTATGAAAGGCATATATATTTTCGTAAATAGAATATATTTTCAAATCACCTAGATAAAGAAAAATGTTATTTCCCCTATATTATAAAATATAATCTTTGTTGCAATAGTGACCTTTCTAGCCTTTTAAAATGTAAAAATTATAGTGAGTGGAGAGACTTCTCTCAAGCTTTTCTAGCATAGAAATAAAATCTTAAATCAAACTAAATAATTCATTTCTTTAGTTGTCATTGAACATTAACCATCATCATCATCTTCATCAATAAATAAAAATTTATATTATTAAAATTTTATACAATTTTATATTTATATGCATATTTAACTATTAGAATATCTTATTTTATATTATATTTAAATTTTATACACTTTTGTATCATATTCATATTTAAATTATATTATCTATTAAGAAGAATGATATCTATTGATACAAAATTAAAGTAAATTTTATATTTCAAAAACTAAAAATATTTAAATTATAAAAATAAAAAATTATAATGTATTTAAATATTTTATAATTAAATGAAATATATCTATTTATTTCAAATTTACAATCCGTCCAACCAACTAAATTAATAAAAATGAAGTTTAACCTTTTTATTTTACTTTTTATTACACATTACAAAGATTTAATACTTTATAATTTTCCAATTTTATAGTGAACAATTACATATTTTGAAAAAAAATACAATTCAATATAAATCCTTTGGAATTATTAAAATCATATATATATATATATATATATATATATATATATATTAATAAAAGAAAAGTCAAGATATAATATTTCGAATATTTCAAATTATTTTATTTATCAGCTTTTTATAAAAATAAAAAATTCAACAATTTATTTATTTTAAACAATTTATTTTTATTCTAAGTATTTTAATTAATATTTAATAATATATTATTAATAAAAAATATGTTCCTAAAAAATTAATTTATGATCTTTATATTTTTTTATTTGACTATTAAATTATTAGTAAAAAATAAAGTTGATATGCAAAAGAAATTAAGCCGTATTATTATTATAATATTCATTTTAATGGCGCAATTTTATTATACATGATTAAAACAACTCTTTGAATTCCCTGATATTGATTTCGCTATTAAATTATTAACCAGAAATAGAGTTGATATGCAAAAAGGAATCTAAGCCATATTATCATTATAATATTTATTTTAATTGCACAATTTTATTATATATGATTAAAACAATTATTTATATTGTTTCGTATTGATTTGATTACTAAATTATTAATAGAAAATAGAGTTAATATGAAAAAAAATCTAATCCATATTATCATTATAATATTCATTTTAATGGCACAATTTTGTTATACATGATTAAAACAATCCTTTGAATTACATTTTTCAGTCCAGATAGGTTACAATGAGAAATATACAAATATGTGCAGTAATTTTTATTGTGTATATAAGGAGTTATAGGATCACAATCTCATACTCAATTATAAGTTGGAACGTTAATTGGGTGATTGAGTAGTTGAAATGTTAATTGGGTAATTGAGTAGTTGAGAAAATTGATGGTTACTTTTTCCAATTAAGTTTAATTTCAATAGTGACCGAATAAACTTTGTTTGATGGCTACAAACCTTAACACGCATATAGAAAATAAGTTCAGATTAGAAGAATTGATATCATCTCCAAGTCATCTAAACCTTCATAAACATGTTAAAAACTCAAATCCCCTTCATAAACATGTTAGAAACTCAAATCCCATTTTCTAAACATGTGAACCATTCTGAACTTCAATACTTGATAACAGTGAATTATTAGAAGTGAACCAAATATATGCCTGCTGCATCTTTGAAAATACCTGACAACCCTAACGAAAAAAGAAAGATCTAGTTATACTCTGTTAGGTCAAATGTCAATGTCATTTGAAGTAAAGAAAATGTCCACAAATCTCATTGCACATTCGATGAGCTTACAGACAAATAAATGATAATTTCATATGTATTAAGTAATTTTACAGACAAATTCTAATTTCTTATGTCGAAAAATGTCGACTGGAGAGAAGTAATTCGTAGGAGTAGATATTTCTACATAACCTTAAGAAAGGGACATAAAGATATAATAGATCTTAGGAATGAATATACATGACAGATAAATAAAATACAGAGCTACGTAATATACATGACAGGGCTGTCAGCTCCATCATCCCATCTCCCACGCTCTCTAACATATTGCAAATACCGAGCTCTGATATCTCCACTCTGTCCAATTGCTTGCCCATGTAGTTCCTTGATTTGAGTTTGGTACTTCCATATTACTCCAGAGCTCACATTCGTCTCAGCTGCCAAAGAAATCATCAAGTTCACGTACGCATTCTTCACCACTTTCAACATATTGTTGACAGAAAACAAAGAACACTGCTTGTTTTTTCTTCTTATTTTTCTTCTATCCTCTCGATCTTTCACTTCCTCCACGGCGAGTTCCACGTAGTAGTGCTCTGGTGCGCCTTTAAGACTTCCGTAAGCTTGCATGATGATGCCCGAATGGTTGTCGATGGCGGTCTGCTCTCACAATCCTCCTCCTCCTCCTTGTGCGACTTCAAACAAACCAATGACAAACGGAGCTTAAAAAAGGAGCTGTGAGCAATTTGCGTTGTAAGTCTTCACATTAAAATTTTTAGCACATCACATCACATTTAGGCAAAGTTGAGCACGTTACGTGACTCCCGTGAGTCCATTGACAAAACCGCCATTTGCGTCGATGCCATTGACAAATCCGCCATTTGCGTCGATGGTTGATAATGTAATTGAAGGGCAACAATTTGACCATGTTTTAGCCTTTGGATGAAGATGATGTATTGAGAGAAAACATCGCTAATGCCATCTTATTTTAAATGATTTTTAAAATGGTTGAGTGTGTATAGGTTGAAATTTTATAGAAAGGAATTGAGAATAGAAATTACCCTGCAAATTAAATTATTTCTAGCAATGTTTTAAGTTTTATAGAATTTTATACAATTTTACTCTATGTAATTATTATTTTTTATAAAGAAATTAATCCACAAAATTAGCCATGCAAAACAATAAATATCAACTAGCTTGGATTCATTATAAAGCATATCGCACTTTAAAAATAAATAAATGATATAATTTAATAATCCATGATTATGGTGGATATAAATTCCAAGTCTTACTTTAATCAGACTATTGTTTTGCATTGAAAAATATGGAAATTTTGGTAAGATTTTAAGAAAATCTCACAGGGATTTTTGTAAATTCAGGTTATAGCTATCAAACTTCAATATTTTGGGTGCTTTATAAGTTTTTGTTAGTGCTGAATCCAGTTCCATCATCAAAAACATGATTCAAACACTGCTGCTACTGCAAGATTTTTTAATTTTTTTTTTACTAGATTCAAACCAATTTTTGCCGTCCAGGCAATTCCTCTACCTCCCTAGACAACTCCAAATGCAAATGCAATCTATCTTGAACATAAATGCAAATGCACAAACAATTGAAAAGTCTTCAAGTACTATTTTTGAAAAAATTCTAATTTATTTTCAGATATAATTTGTCTAAAATTCTAAAAAAATTCACCAAGATCACAAGTTTGATAATTGAACCCTTCAAAATGGAAATATTTTAGAGATTTTTAAAATTACTCAATCTATATATAGTAAAAAAACTTGTTTAAACCACACAACTTAAAATTTGACCACAAATATTTTAGCTAAATTTCCATAAAAAATTGTAACGTCTAAACAATCACACTAACACTAATCCACGACTTCCAAAAACTCCCAAAAGCAATAATTAGGGACAACCGGCATCTTCTATATCAACCACTCAAATTGTTGTTGGGTTCAAACATCTCACATACTCATATAACTTTTATAATCACAAACTGATACAACTGAGATAATAAAAGTATAATGGTCTTCGATACTCCCACGACGCTTCAAATTACTAAATCCAAGTCTACAATTATTATTATTTATGTCTAGCTCTAACATGCAGCGACAACCAATAAAACACGCACGGCTATAAAAAGATGTTTAATAACCAATTTGTCAATAAATTCAATTTGTCTCGGTCATATATTTTGCATACATCTACCGTGAAGGTGATACATAAACCATCGTGGAAAAAAATTACAAAAATTGCATACAGTGCTCCGCTAACCTTACAATATCTGCAATTCATTCTACAAGCTTTACCACGATGGCCAAAACATTCACGAAACTTCATGGCCAGCTCCTCTTACTGTTGCGAAGGTAAGACCTTGATATCCTTAGATTACATGGAGGGAATAGACATGTTGAACCTCAGTGACAGAGTTATAGCAACACATGGTTACCATCACTGACCCTCTCTTATTGTGGGTCTGGCTTTCGTTACTCTTAATTTCACGGGCAACCAGTCACTTCTGATCAAGAACAGAACAGAACTCAGGTATGATAGAAGAATGCATGACGGAAACGGTGGAGGCAATCATGAAAATGAACAACACCTCCTCGAATCGTCGTGCTCGTTGTAGAAGGATGTTTCGCAGGTTCTTTCTTCTTTCCGTGAGTTTCACGTTACTTTCCTAAAAGAGGAGTGTATGAAAGAGGACCTGGTCCTTTATCTGCTGGTGAAAACGCTGTTTGCACTGAGCGTTGAGGCCATGGCTTCTTCAGAGGCAGAACGGTTCAGAGGCTTGGGAACGATAATGGTGCATGCTGCCGCAGTTTTTTTTATTCTAGGGGTGCTTTGAGTGGTCTCCATGGCTTATGTTAGGTGTTTTTAGTCGGGTAGTACCTTTTAATATTCTCGCTGCTGGCTGGTGGCTTTGGAAGAACATTGCTTCGAATCATATGGAGACAAATCAATGTTATTATGGTGGTTGTAGATGAATATTTTTACGCCAGTACCACGTGAATAACATTGTGGCGCTGTGCTAGGGCTGTTTTAGTTCTTATGTTAGTGAGGATATGGTTTCCATATTCTGGGGACTGGTTTTCAGTGGTGAAGATTGGTTCAGATGAGGTTAGATGATTGCCTGATTTTGCCGAGCTGGAACCCATGAGAATATATGTTTGTTCTGATATTGGTGGCTGTTGATGCATGTTTCGTCGCTGGAACCCAATGTCGACTATTTGTGCAAGTTTTTGGTGGTTAATGAAGGAGATCATTAGCTGGTACCCAATGTGAACATTTGTTGATCGCTTTTGGTGGCTATCGAATTTGCATTTGGCTGGTACCCAATGTGAACAAGTATATGTTGCTTATGGTGGCTGTGGGTGAACAAGGTTGCTGAGTTTTACCTCGTTTTGGCCGCGGAGGTGTCTGTTGTTGCTGATATCTTATTGGGATGGTCTTTGGTTTTCACATCTGTGGCATCGGATGTTGAATACCTCTGATCATTATGGTGATGCGATTCGCGTGGAGCAATCGCGATGATTTGCATTAGATTTGTCTGTATGTGAGACGGGGTCTGAATGTGAGTCAGGGTTGTGAGTCGCTGGTTTTTAGATTTGGGGTTTTTTTCCTTCTGGTCGGTCTTTGGTATCTTGGATTTGTGGAAGCCGTGTGAGAGGATGTGAGAATGAAGGCTTGTGGGGTAAAGTAAGTCTGTTTTCTGGAAGTGTATTGCGGGGAATCACTCGAACAGCGGCGGCAGAAGATGTTCATTTGAGGGAATGCCATAGAAATTGACGCGGAACCCTTGGCTGTGGCTACTACCAACGACAGAGAATGTATCCGCATGCTTCTGGAGGGTGTTCCGCATGCTGCTGCCGTTTTTCTGCATTCTAGAGGGGCCCTTCGGGACTTGCCTCTGCGGGTGATGGTGGATCTCCATGGAAGCCATGTTTGAGATTTCTGCCAATGCTATGGGGAATCTGGTCTTTCCGGTTAGTGGTTAGCCGTTTTGGTTTTCCGGCTAATTTGAATCGTATTTCTGGGGCATTGGCTTTTCGAATTTCCCACTCCATCATTCTGACACCGGCGGCGTTTTGATTTACTGGCCCGTTGGTGGATGGTTGTTTTATTAAATGACTCCAATTCAACATTAAATGACAATCGTTCACCTATCCGACATTGACCGGACGCCACGCTACAGTGACCGTTTCTGAATCTTGACGTGAACCGCTCCCCTACCGTTTACGCCATCTTAACAGTGTCTCCGGTTTTGTTTCCCGGATTGATACGGGCGAATCTTGTTTTTATGCTACGGCTACTCTCTGCTGATTCCTAAATCGGATCTCCCCCGATTTATATGCTGCGGCGTCTCTCTGCTGTTTCCTATATCGGATATCCTCCGTTTTCTGAGCCTTCGATTTCTGCTGCATTGGGTATTGACATGATCCGGGTGGCCGAGGTGTTCATTATTAACCAGGACATATCATATCCTTTCGATCCTGGATCTGAGGGGCTCGCCGGTCTTGGATGGATGCTGTAAGGTGTCGGATCCCCGGATCGAGTTGGGGAGCCGGTTCTCCCCCAATCATGGGGACCAATCTCATCGTTGTTAGGGTACCTTTTTGTTTTTCAGAACAGTTTATCAAGCGAGCCTGTATTGGTGTGCAGGGGTTTTGTTTTTGTCCAGGGCTGCTCTTTTCTTCTTCAAGTGGATCAGGCATATTTATCAAGTGTTTCAGATTTCATATGTCATTCGAGCATGATGTATTTCAAGCGAGCCTGATTTGGTGTTTGCCTAGCGAGACAGCGTTTTATCAGTTTTGAAGACACTTTGGAACTCACCTTTTGTTTGCTATCTTTCATTTCAGTTATCTTTTTTCCTTATTATCATGAATATGATGCTGCATATTTTCTCTGCTGGCTCTTTTCAATGTACTTGGATGATCTCGTGGGTATGTTTTATACTACCCGTTATGTTGTAGGCCATGAACATCGAATAACTTCTCTTCAGAAGTTTATTCTGGATGTATTTGGTATATGGGGTTTTCTCGCTGTTTTAAATAACAGTTTGAGAATGTATCGATGATCATGTACTGTCATATATTTCTTTTAATATATACAAATGTTTTTTTCCTTCTAAAAGAAACAATAATTAAAACATATTATATATATATAATTTATTTTAATTTATTTATTTTTATCCTGAGAATAGGATTAATTATAATTATGGAATTGATGGCAACAGTACCTTGACCATCTTTAGCCTAGGTGACAACGACTTATTATAGAAAATTTAGTTTATGTTAAATCATTTGTACAATATAGATTAATTAATTTGAATAAGGTTTGTTATCAATGTAATATTGTCTTTCCATCCCTTCCACGAGCTAGTAGCAACATAATTCCCAAAAATATATATATATATGAGAAAGCCTCATTGCATATGCCAAAACAATAACTATCAACTACCGTTTCTTGATTATAAATAATGTCACAAACTCTTAAAAATAAATAAATGATATTATCTGAGAAACAAAAGTTATCAACGACCGACATCTCTATATCAACCACACGAATTGTAGTCGGTTTCCACAATCTTCCATACTCATATAACTTTTATAATCACAAACTGATAAAACTTGGAGAACAGAATTAACTAAAATGAAGTCAACAATTAGTATTATTTATGTGGGGCTACAACATGCAATCACCCTCATTAAACACGCATCTCCCATAAAAGATGGCTAATAATGTAACATGTTTTTGACTCTTATACTTTTACATATTTATTTAGTTTTAATTTTATATTTATTGTGTGAAGATGAATTGAATTATTAAAAATACTATTTTTTTTCTATTTTAAATAATTTTTTTTTTTTTTTAATATATATATATATATATATATATATATAGATATAGATATAGATATATTGTTTTAATTTAAATTTGGTAAAATTATAATTGATCATTTGCCTCAAAGACGAGAACTATATTATTTTTAAAATGTTGGATTTATATAACTGATAATTAAGTGAAAGTGTGTGTTTTTGTTCAACAGATTCATGGGTACAAGATAATAATTGCGGGGAATTCATAATCTATATTTGGTTTCATCTCGTTAGGACCTTCTAAAAGTTCGATGGTTCATTTAGTGCATCATGTTTGAAAACAAAATAATCATGAAGTAAATTCATTACGAATTGGTGGGTTATCAACCTATTCCCTAATCTTCAATCCCCTATGCTTCATACATTAAGGTTGGGGAATAGGGCCCAACTTTCCTAACAAATATGTAGAGGATTTTTGGTTTACATCTTGACTTGCTGGCATAGTATATCGAGTCCAGTAAGAAGGAGGTAAATCCACTGAACAAGAAATTGATCATTTGAGAACACTGATGTGATGGTTGACGTTGTGCTAAAATACTGGTGATGGTGGACAAATGTGTTGTATGATTCATACCTTTTTCAGAGGTGGTTAGGGTTTTCATATAATTTGTTTTTATGCCTAGTGGAAATATTCTAATATCATGTTTGGCTCCTCGATGTTCGCTTATTTTAGGGACATTCAACTTGAGGCATGGTTCTACATTAGTTCATGCGAGTTGAGATTTAATTCAATTTAGGAACTACCTACTACAAGTGATTTCAAGTTCTTCAAGTTTGGGAGGAGGCATCACAAGCTGTGTGTTTTGCCATTATATCCTCTTAGTGGAAGTTGGGAGCTTCATATGCCTTTTTTTTAATCCTCGACAACAATTTTCTATTACCATATTTCATTCTTTGCACTAGCCTACTCTAAGGGCATGCTTGTAAAGGTGTGGGCAATATTTCTTTCATGTGGGAAGAATTGTAGATCAATACATAACATGTAGTGCACATAAAAATTGAGTATATTGGAGATAAAATGGTGGAATATTGAGGTGAGTAATTATGTATGCAATGAGAAAGTCTCTACACTCACCATTGTTGGGTCATTGATGGTCTACATTTCTAGGTATTGCCTAGGTATTGCCAATAACTCTATGGTGTGTGCTTCTTTGGGTGAGAAATTTTACTGGTTTTATTTCATCCATAGTCATTAGTAACAAAATTGGGGTGGATGAGAATATTTCTTCAGGAAAATTTTAAAAAAAGTGGACCAATTTATTCAAACATTTTTGGAGGAAATCCTACAACCCTTGCACAAATATAATACAACTCTTCCTCAAATATAATAAAATGAGCACTAGTTTGGCATCTACAGTGTATATTATGGTAGAATAAATGGTTCAACTCTATCAAGATGAAGAAGAGTACAACGCTCTTCAAAGTAAAGCAGTGGAACTTCAACTTAGCATGAGTCAACGTATTCTACTTTTTGTAACCCTTTAGCACTAACAATGCAATGTTTCTATATGTGAACAAGAAATATCCTTCTTTGGAGACATTAAAAATTCATAAGGAGGATGATCTCTAATTTCTTAGCTAATTAGTATGGAGGTAAATTATTTTTTGTTTTAAAATTATTGTGGAGAATGTATACTAATAGAAGTTATAGTTTAGAAGCGATCATAAGGAGTTTTACCTAGATCTCTTGTTAGAAGATAAAGATACATTATTGGACATAATTTATGATTTTTGTGCTCTTGTTATACTACTACACCTAAACAAAATATTTGAATATACTATATTCTCTTTTATGGTTAAAAAAATGTAATTTATTTTAATTTTAAATATTTGAAATTATCTTCCAAGAAAAGTTAACAAATCTACTGATTAAATACATAATTAAGTTCATTAACACAATAAAATTTAACAGATAAAAATATATCGATATCAATCACAAGGACACAATATATCTTATCGGATAAAAAAATTTCATTAATAATCCAATCTTACGTGGGCATCACCTTGGGGTAATGGCCCAATTAAGAAAATAAAAATGCTTTAGATCTAGTATAAAAAAATATTTCTTGTAGATCAATGCATAATATCCTTGGTAGATTTGGTTCTCTAGGCTCCCTCCTATACTTCCTCAAAACCAACATTCTGGAGTAACACATTCCTCCTCTTAAGGCTAGTGATGTTGTATGACGTATCTTCTCCCTCTCCTTAACTTTACTTTTATAGCTTTTCATTAAGTTAAATCACTAACCATAATATCCAAAGTGATTGATGATTGAGACTAGGTCTCGTCTCAGATGATATCAATGGCTAATATTAAAGAAAAATCACTAAAGTAAGTTACTTCACTTTTCCAAAGTTTGTTTAGCTCAATGAGCCAACATAATACTTATGTGATTTTTCTAAGTTACAAGGTAAGTTTCTCACACATGAGTGAGTGTTGTAAGGATAATTTCAGTGAATTATACATGCCTAGAAAGAAGGCATACCCAAGAGTACCTTTCCAAGCTACAAACATCTACGCACCCTCTTAGTGAGGGAGGTACTTCTACCCTTAGAAATTTCTTTCATCGTGAACTTAGATATGCTACCATGGACACTCCCTCTAAATTATAATACTTCCCTTCCATCATCCTCAAAGACCCACTCCTTATGAACGTGTTTCTAGAAGCATCCTACTTTTAAGCATCCTATAAGGTCATCTCATACTATGAGACACTATCGACAGATTGGGAAGAGTTTATTGACTTCTACTCCCCTCCTAAACCTAAAGGCTTACCCCCTCTGAGTTACTCAACCTTCACAGTTGCATGTTCCTTGTTCCTTGTCACATTTATACTTCCATTCATTGCTCGAATAGGTAGACCCTTTAGCCTATACAATTTTCTCTCTCTAACCCCAATGACATGGCCACCATTAGAGCTAGATACCATGGGCATGATTAGTGCCTATCCATCCTAGAATGATACACTAAACCGTTTCTTCTTGATCAAAAATACTGAGAGAAAAATCCACTTAAGGTTTTTCAGCCATAGCATGTCTTGTGCACCTATGATAATTCCTTTTAACATTGTCATGGGTGTAAGTCGGTCCTTTAGACACCTAAAATATTTTATCCCAATAAATCAAATAGTGCATTCTCCCTCTATTATTTTGAGGTCTGACCTCTTTCAATCCTACTAGAAAGCCATGTTGTTATTTCCATTTTTACCATGATTTGTTGGCCAATACTGGCTCAAGCTTGTTGTGACAAATCCCTTTCCCAATTTCTTATCATAACCACTACATCCTATAGGTTCTTGATCATGTCTAACAAAACATTCTAGCCACAACATGGTCATTTACGCTCCTCTATGACACCACTTACAACAGAACCCATCACTCCCTCTATGAATTTTCCATCCATAGACTAACTAAAATCTACATAATTAATCTCTTTTTCTATCATCTAGTTACAATAACTCGTTCCCTTGTCTTTGATCCATTCACTACGCACCTATCCTGAAATATTTTCATAGTTTATGAAACTCCTTCTCATGGTTTTTAGTTTATTAGACTAGATGAATGAATTCCACTCATTATTGGCCCTCTACAAACTTTCTTTTATTCACAATCCCATCACTTGTGTCCCTGTGACCATAGTTAGATCTTAACATGCTATTATTTCTATTAGCTTCGTCCTTGGTCGACCATGAAAAATCCTCTACCATATCTCCAACCATGTTCCTTCTCATGTTGGCTTTAGCTACATCATTTTTTCTGCAAGCTTGGTTAACCCCTCTTGTGGTTAGTAATCCTGGTGACTGTACTAGATTGTTTTTCCCATTTCAAAGTTTCCTTCTGATTTTATTTTGGTTAGTTACTTCTCCATGTCAAACAAACCCTTTCTACCATGTTTTCACTAAGCTAACTTTACATTTCTTGGATAAACTCCCAACCTCTCCTATATTATACTTCTTCTACAATAATTTTAGAAACTCTTTGGTCACCCTCATTATTCAAGCAACTGGAGTATCAATAACCACTTGTCCTAAAATTCAACTTACTTGTGCATGGACCTTTGTTTTCATCTCCCTTTACTACATCCTACTCTACTAAGTAAATCCCTTCCTTCATTTGCAATAGTCATGTCATCCACTTCATCTTCCTATTATTGTAAAACTCCATTTCAGCTATCATTTCCTTCACTATGACACACAACCTACTTTATATGACAACACTAATGGATTTTTGTTGAAAACAACTTCCTACTACCATGATTCATCATGTTGTAGCCTATATCCTACATGAACTTAGGGGGTTGATTGCAAGTACTTCAAGTCAGTTACCTTACTAGTGCCAAGCCTACATGAATGTGTTCTTAATATTCTATATCATATCACCCAATGCCTCCCATAACGCATTTATACATGTTCTTAGCTAACAAGATCCTATGCTACTACCCCTACTTTCTCTGCATCTATTGGCCTGAGCATTTGGTGGCTAGATTTACTTTTCACTCCCCCTAATAGCATGTGGTAACTAGTGTTGTAGTTGGGTAGGATATTAGACCTTTAAACACATGGTTAACCCCCTGCTATCTCCTTTATTTTACTTTTTATTTTTATATAATGAATTTATTATTATTCCATCGTATCACTATACAAAATGATTTTTTACCAACACTACTCCATATGGCTTTCCAGTCCCTAAAAAAGTTATTTTATATGATCACAACCAGACATGCCCTCAATAATCTAGTATAAGCTCGACACATGGTTCTGATATGGGTTCAAAATTTACGCTCTCCTATAATTTTAAAATTTCCTACAAAGCTAGTATGTGACACTTAATTCCTAGTAGAGTTAACATATTTGACAATTAATTATGAAATTAGTTTTGCTAACAAAAGAAAACTCAGTGGAAAAAAAATATTTATCTCAGTAACAATGAAATTATGTATATTTCCCAATTACATATTTTCATTAATAGTCCAAACATATTTAGGATTATATACTGGGGTAAATTCCCTATTGAGAAAAAAAAATTCCTTGGATTTAATCCCATGGATCTACTCTAAATTTGTGTGTAATCTCTTTGGTATATATAGATCTCTAGGGTCCCTCATGTACTTCCTTGGACACAACATTATGAAGTGTCATACTACTCCTTCAATGGTTAGTGTCTCTATAAGGTGTATTTTCCCTCTTCCTAGCCTTACTTTTAAAACATTACATTGAGCTAAATCCACAACCCTAATATCCAAATTTATTGATCGCTAAGGTTATATCTCATAACACAAGGGCATTAGGCTAACATA
>JAXQQM020089752.1:0-35660 GCA_034641835.2 Pinus albicaulis
CTAATCCAATTTAGTATTTTCTAGGATGAATTTGTAGATTGTTAAATTGTTTAAAAATGAAAACTTGAATTTTTCTTGAATGTTGCATTTTATTGGATTTAAAACTTAAAAAATGAATTGTTTTTTTCCTATGTTGCATTTCCTATTCCCATTTGGCATTTTTCCATTTGTTTTGCAGGCTAGAAACTTGAAACTTGTTTCCATCATGGCTATATGGCTAGGGATTTTCCTCATGTTGGTTCCTTTCTTGTGATAATGGTGTTGGAGAGTGCTAGAAGAAAGAGGCAAATCAGAGAAGAGGAGGATGAAGAGGAGGGTTATGGTGGATCTGAAGAAAATCCTGAAGAGGAGGAGGATTATGCTGAGGAGGAAGTGGGGAGTGGAGAACCTGAGAACATAGATTCCCCAACTAAACGAGACCAAACTCCTTTGTGGAAATATGTTCAGAAAATGGAAGGAGGGAAAGGTGGTGGAACCACTAAATTTATTTGCCCCCATTGCAATAAACGATACCATGGTTCATACACCCGTGCGAGAAGGCACCTTTGTGGGATAATGCCAGGGGATGGAACTAAAAATATTGGAATCAAAGTTTGTGCTTTTGTGCCAGCACCACAGAGAGAGATATATAGGAAGGAAGAGGGGGTTGCCCTACAGAGATCATCTAAAAGATCTAGGGGTTTCGTTGATTCAGGCCCAACACATCATGGACAAACAAGTTCAACTTCCACCCATGCCAATGGTTTTGGAAGCAGTGGCACTGGATTAAGGCGTAGAACCATATCCGATTTCCTAGACGAAGGGTGTAGGAATGATGTGGATTCAAAAGTTTACCGGTTTCTATATGCATGTGGGGTGCCATTCAATGTGCTTCGCTCACCTTATTGGCATGAAATGGTTTCTGCCATTAATGATGCCCCCAAAGGATACAAAAGCCCTGGGTATGACAAGGCCAGAACCGTGGGTCTTGATCATGAAAGAGCTAAAATAAACAATTCTTTGGCTAGAATGACAAGTTCGTGGAATGAGCATGGGTTGTCCATTGTCTCTGATGGATGGACCAATGTAAAAGGAAACCATTGATAAATGTTTTAGCTGTGTCGGTTAGTGGTGCAGTCTTCCTGGCAGCTTATGATTATTCAGAGAAATTCAAAACCGACATTAACATTGCAAAACCATTACTTAAAACACTGGGCCATACAATGTCATACAGGTCATCACTGATAATGCTGCTAACTGTAAGGCAGCAGGAGCAATTATTGAGGATAAATACCCCAACATTTTTTGGTCTGGGTGTTTGGTTCACACAATGAACCTTTTGATGCATGATATCATAAAAAACAAACAACCTCAATTCAAATGGCTTGGTGATTTGTACAAGAGAGGTAAAAAAATGATAAAATTTATTACAAATCATAGCAATACCCATGGGTTTTTCCGTACTCACTCCAAATTGGAGTTGTTGAAAATAGCAAAAACTAGATTTGCTAGCTATTACCTCACCTTCAGGCGCCTTTTGAAGGTAAGAGAGTCATTGGCCGCAATGGTATCAAGCCCACACTGGCAGCTATTAAAGGACAGGGCAGCAACAATAGTTGACAGGCAAGGTTTCGAACATGTGGAGGAGACCGCCCTTGACCATCTATTTTGGGCACGTGTGAGGGAAATTTTGAGTTTTACTAAGCCCATTTATAACATGATTCGCTTTGCAGATACTGATAAACCAGTGATTGGAGAGGTTTATGAGTAGATGGATAGCATGTTGGGGCAAATAAAAGATATTGTTAAGGATAATGATCCCAACTTGTATGCTATGATTCATGACTATGTGTGTGCACGGTGGAATAAACTCAATGTTCCACTACATGCTTTGGCATATATCCTTACGCCAAAATATTACTCTCCATCTTGGTTGGGCCAACCTGCACCGGGAGGTGGGGTTAGGGTGAAACCTCACACAGATCCAGAGGTACAAGAAGGGTACATGAAGGCATTGGACAAATTGGTACCTGACAGGGAAGAGTGTGCTAGATTGCGCCTTGAATTAGGCAAATACTTCAGTTGCACTGCTAACTTTGGTTCTTTCCATGCAATGGAAGACAGGGACAAATTTGATGCTCTCACATGGTGGGAAGCATATGGCGGCATGGGACTTTTGCCAAAGTTGGCTAAAAAATTTCTCTCACAAGTTGTGAACACTTCTTCTGCAGAGAGGTGTTGGAGCACCTACAACTTTATACACAATGTGAGAAGAAACAGGTTGAATGAAAACCGAGCTGAAAGCTTGGTTTATGTGCATTATAACTTGAGGTTGCTCAGCCATTACTGTGATCGGGCAAATGAGGATCAATCATACAGAGTCTGGGACAACAACCCAGAGGATGATAATTTGGAGGACGACACGTTACATCTAGAAGAATTGGAAGCAAAACTTTATAGGGATGATGATGAAGCATCAGCAGCACCGCCACACACAGGGCCAGTCCCACCATCTACTGGTAGCAGTGCGGGTGCCAGTGCTAGTGCCAGTGCCAGTTCTCGATATCACACTATTGTTCCTTTGCAGATCCAACCTCCACCTTCTAGTCATGGTCGTGGTACTCCTGAGAGTACTAGAAGACCACCATTTCCTCGTGGCTCGCACAAATTAGACATTTCTTGTGGGCGTGGCAAGGGGCCAGCCAATAGATAAAATAGATTTGTTGTTTACTAGTCTTTTCTATTTTCTAGTAGTTTTTATCTTTTATAACTGTTGAACAGTTGAAACTTGACTCTTTCATATTTAATGACAATTTAAGTTTGAAGTTTGAATTTGAAAGGTGAAACTTTGAAGTTGGCATTTATAAGTTTACAAGTCATTATGAATTATGAATATGATGCTTCATGAGAGTTATATGGTGATCAATGAATCAATGATGATAAATGTTATATATTGAAATTTGAAATCAATGAATCAATGGTGATAAATGTTATATATCAATGATGATAAATGATATTGAAATTTGAAATCAATGATGATAAATGTTATAAACTTATATATCAATGATGATAAATGTTATATATTGAATTTTGAAAGCTTGAAACCTTCAGATTGATGATTCGCGAGACTCAAAAGTCAATAAGTTGTATGCTTCCAACTTGTGGGCGTGGTTAATGAAGATTATAACTTCTAGATGATTGATGTTATATGATTCAATCTATGTTTTTATGTTTTTTATGTCTAATTCATCATTCTACATGTTTTTGTTGACATATATGCATCAAAATATAAAAAATATAAAATATATATATATATATATATATATATATATATATATATATATATATATATATATATATATATATATATATATATATATATATATAAACGCTCCTGAAAACGCTCCGGACCGGAAGCTTTTAAAAATGGCGCTCCGCGCTCCCGCTCCTGCTTCCAAGTAACCTTGATCCAAACAGTAATAATAATGTGTGCATAAGGTTCTCCTTCATTTGTAGGTTAAACAAATAGTTCTCGCTTTGTTAAACAGATTTCTGTGTGAGGATTGATGAAGTATTTTAACTATTTATCAATGTACAGTAGTAAAGAACAGAGAAATAAACTTCACAAAGCATATTACTCAGCAAATTTTTGAAGCAGTTCACCCCTCTTGGGCTACATCTGCTGGTCCAACTCCTACCTCATGTATTAATTTGCTAAAACTGTAAGTACAAGTGAAAATAATCCTCAATAGGCAAAACTCTCTGTAAAAGCAACTTCAAAAGGTATGAATTAGCCGGAGATGACTATTCATTTACATAAAATAGATAAAGAAAGCCTAATACACTGCATTCTCCATGATGGCCATGATGGGTCCTTGATCTTCCTTGAAGCTAAAATTGCTGAAGATGACCTCTATTTGATCTGAAACCTGTGCCAAACTGCTCAGAATGTCGAGAATAACCAAAATTGACTATTTTTGCACCTTGTTTGGTTTAATAATGAGGGAGTTATGGCAAAAACAAAATTTTCCCAATATCCCTCAAAAACCTCCTCCACAACTGGAGGAACTCCAGTTAGGGTTGATAAAATTGGCGGTCCACCCTGAAATGGCGAAACTGCGCCCCAAATTAGCGGTAGCAATAAATGTGATGGTTTGTTAACGGGCGCGTTCACATGCGCAATTCACGCTAACTGCAAATGGTTTTCGGATATGGTTCAACTGGCGCACCCCTGGTCACAGCGGTAAGGTCACATTGTATGGGGATAGCCCTTTTTACTTCCGCCCACATAAAAAAGAAACTTCAAATATACTTTGGCGCCATAGATTTATAAGTTCTAATTCACAGCTCGGCTGGTCGGGCCTGTGCATTCGCGGGCATGAGGCTCGGGTTCGATTCCGGCGGAGACATATAATTTTTGTTGACTGTGACAGGCACCTGAATTCTCGTGCAGCCTGACCCGACTCCCGTGCAGACCCGGCCTGAATTTACGTGCAGACTCCGACTTGAATGGCCGTTCAGGCCTGCCCACAGACTCGTGCAGGTCGGGTCGGCCTTCCACCACAACAAACGTTTTTGCCCTTTTTTCCAATTTTTGATCAACTAGGCTTGGGGCCACGTGGAAGCCTTTGGGCAGGCCACATGGCACCCAATGATTGGCCTCCACCAACCTTACCAAAAATTACTTTCGACATATTTTTTGCTAAAATGTCAAAAGTCAAACCAAGTCAAACAATCCTTTTTTGGAGTTTACTGGGCGTTTTCAAACCTCAGTAACCTCTGCATATGACCTCGGTTTTGAGAACCGTTCTCGGTGCCATAATTGTAGCGACCATACCTTTTCGGTCATTCAGATTGCAACCACTTTTGAGCACTTTCATTTTTGAGCAATTTCCATAACTTGGACATGATCTCCTGATCAAAGTCCAAGATAGAGACACATATGTATGCAGGTTGAAGAAAGCCCTCTATGGGTTGAAGAAGCCCCTAGGGCTTGGTATGAGAGGATCAATATCTACTTGATAAAGCTGGGCTTTACTCGAAGTGATGCTGATCCAAACCTTTAGTTTAAGGTTGATAAAGAAAGGCCTCTCATTCTAGTTCTCTACGTTGACGATCTTTTCCTGACAGGTGTTGACCCTCTCATTCATCAATGTAAGAGGGAGATAGCCTCCGAGTTTGAGATGAAAGACCTAGAACTGATGCACTATTTCCTAGGCTTGGAGGTCTGGCAAAGGCTAGGCAAGATTTTCCTTTCTCAAGGAAAATATGTCGTGAAGCTACTCGAGAGATTTGGTATGGTGGACTGTAAGTTTGTGTCGACACCGATGGAACTCAACATTAAGAAGTTGTGTGAAAGCGCTGCTGGGCCCGAGCTGGGAAATCCTACTGAGTATCGACAACTCGTAGTGGCCTTGAAGTTCTTAGTGAACTCCCGTCCGGACATATGTTTTGCAGTGAACACTTTGAGTCAACATATGGTTGAACCTCATCACATTCACTAGCTTGGTGCTAAGAATCTATTGAGATATCTTCGGGACGCAATCAACCATGGGCTGAGATACACTGCCGGGAGTTTGAGACTCCATGGATATACTGATGCAGATTAGGCTGGCAGTGTGGTGGATCGCAAGAGCACATCTGGATGTTGCTTCACCTTGGGTTCTGCTTCGATATCTTGGATGAGTAGGAAGCAAAAATCGATGGCTTTGAGCACCGTTGAGGCCGAATACATTGGAGTGAGTATGGCCTGTTGTGATGCTGTTTGGTTGAGAAAGCTCTTTAGTGAGATGTTTGGACATGTGCTAGATACTATCGTTATCCTTTGTGATAACCAGAGTGGGATTAATCTTTCTAAGAATCTCGTGTTCCACGATCGATCCAAGCATATTGATATTAGGTGTTCATCATGACTGTTTCACGATCGATCCTAACCTTCCATGAGAAGCCATCCTAGAAAGACCCTACCGTGAGGGTTCCGCTTGAGCTCTAGGGGGCTTGGGGATAGCTTCTTGGAGCTATAAGCACACATGGGGCTAGCTTGCCGAACCTTGTTGTGCTTCTGCCCCAGCATTATGATGTTTAGTTGGTTCACCCTCTCTTTTATCTATGCCTCACATGTATCCTACCCATGGAGTTTCGGACTTCTTGTGGCTCCTAGAGACAACCTTGAGTTGCAAAAGACTAGTGCCTAGGACATTTTGAAATCAGAGGTTAGATGTAAACGATTTTAAGGGGTGCCTCTGACAGAATATGGATAAAGAGAATAATGGTTGTGGTGGTTCAAGAATGGTGAAGACTTTGGAGTCTGATTCATGTGAATTACCCTATACTGCGAGAGGGCTCAAGAGGCTGTATGGCTCAGTGGCTTTTCAAATGGGACAAGTATAAAACAATGAGTAGAGGCTTTCAAAATATGCAGGTGTAGGTTTGGAATCCGAGGAGGAACCTGCAAGAGACAGGCTTAAAAGTCTTAAGAATTTGTATCCCGTGAACTCAGAGGAAGCGGATGTAAGTAGAATGTGACCAACAATAGAGATTCATGGGATGGTTAGAGTTCTCAAAGTCAGTTTTCATGTACATGTAATAATTTCAGAAGCTGCTATGATATGGATATGATCGGACAATCTACCCTATTGTTTGGTTCACTAGAAGTATCGACAAAAAATTAATCAGATGAAATGCAAATATGTTCCTAGTTATTTGAAGCCATGGAGAACACATGTGCAGTACCAAGTTATGAGGTTGGATCGATTGGGTCAACATATGCAGAAATAGGTCAAGTGTATCTTAATCCAGTGGCTATCTATATTGAGAAATTTTTCATCGCAAAGCCATCATATCTTTTCAACATTTCTGTTGTTGTTCAGGTTTACCAAGCTCCTTGCAATGAAGATCACGCTGGGAATTTCTATCAAATACCATTAACAGGTTTGTTCCTGAGTTTGGTGAAAAACAGTGAAAGAACAAAGTTATTAGAGCAGTTGCTTGCCTGGTTACACTAGCATTATTGTATCATTTAGAATATGAGTAATTCCAGCAGATTAGGGTAGGGAGGTGTCCAAATAAGCTTAGTGCTATGAGCATCTTTCCAGTTTTAGTTTCAAATTGCTTTGCAGTTTTCAGTTCAAGTGTGTTTCAGATTTCAGTTTCAGCATGGGTCAGATTTCAACATTCAAGATTTTGAGGGTGCGGCAGTTGTTTTGTTTTGATAGTTTGCAGTGCATAGCTCAATTGCAGTTTCAGTTCAGATTTACAGTATGCATTTGCGACTCCATGCGCCCAATAAAGCACAGGCATTAAGGTCTACAGGTTCTCAATGCACTTAGAACAACACGTTGTCCCCAGATGGAGCCAATGTTGGCCTGTGATCGCACACAGGGTGGAGAAGTGGTCCCTATAAGCAAATCACAAGGATGAGGCGTGATCCGCTCTTAATGTTGGTGTGGGCCCCTTCCTCAATTGCAGATCGCATATCGCGAAACTCCATACATGTTACCATTGCGCTCCTTCACAAAACCCTCGATGCGATAAAACCTTAGCCCTTTTCACCTTTCTACATGAACCTTTATCATTCACAATTCATTTCTTTCCGCTTTAAACCTTTATTGGTACCCACTTACCTTTTCACATCGCTGACCTTTCTGCTCATCGCAAATCACACATCGCAAGTCACAGCTTTTACCCTTCGCTTTTCATAATAGAAAACTTCCGACTGCGATTTGCTGGCAGCCCCACCTCCTTCTTGCCACGTCACCCTCCGCTTATCGCACTTCGCACATCGCCCTTCGCAAGTTGAAACATTTACCTTCGCTCCTCATAACTAAACATTCTCAATTGTGATTTGCAGGGGACCCCACCTTCGTCTTGTCACGTCACCTTCCGCTCATCGCACGTCACATATCGTACTTCACATTGTTTCGTTCTTGGTTCCTGTCCTAATCCTCGATGCTCCCGATTGCGATTTGCAATATGAATTTGGGCCCCACCTCCCTGCCACGTCATCGGAGTCCTCCCACGGCCTTTGTCCCTCTCTCTTTTTAGTGTTAAACCATCCCGCTGCGTGTTAATGCCGCAGGCCTCACTTTCAGCTTTGCCATCTTCCCCTCATCTCCGCTCCCTATCACATATCCAATGGTTCATGATCTATTTCGGCCCCCTTCTCACCATCCGAAGGTTAATGTGGGGGGGTCCAAGATGGCCGGTTTTGGAAACCGCCTCCGGTGCTGTGCCAGCCTGCAGTGACTTCGCAACCCCCCCATCCAATACCACAAACCAGATAGGCCCTCCTTCATAATTCGGTCTTCGGTTTTGCAAGTCCAACATAGTATGTGTTTCTGGCGCGACAAATGCAGCTATGGTATATTCCGGGTCACCCAAGCACTCCCCGCTAACGCGTTGTGCACACGGACTAACACGTTCCGTAATGGTTAGTGGAAATCATGAGAATAAAGGAGTGGAATCCAGGATGGAAGCCAGATTGCCCACCCGTTCACGACTACTCCTCCCCATTCTCAAGATTCCGTGATCTCATTTCGTGGCCAACTATGTTCTTCTTTACTATTTGATTGAGATATTTCGCTAGCCTGAAACTCCGACCTCACCTCGATTCCGTTTTTGATTACCACGGAGTGACTGCTCGATGCACGCTCTGTGATTTGGTTATGATAGTTTTGATTTTCACATGTGTGGGTTGATCATGAAAGTTTATTCGATCGTAAACCCTCAAGGAGAACTCTATATGTAGAGGGTTTGCAGATGAAAGAAAGGTTTTGAATTTTGGAGAATTTTCGCTGTAGTTTTGTAGGACTGTGCTCTTTATGCTCTGAGACACATTTGGGAGAGTTGTTTTGAACATAATATGATATGCAACGCTGTTTATTTTGATTCCAGATGGAGAAATGAGTAGTATGTATCTGTATTTTTTTGTTTATCAATATTCTCCTGTTTATGTATAATGATCTTTCAAATGTTCTGCTGCTTTGATGATCCATGTAATGTCGCTGCCGATGGTATGCATTTTTATTCATGAATTCGTGTATAAATAACGCTCATGTATTAAACTTGCTTTGCCCCCTTAATTCGCGCTCCACGAATCTCTATTGTTGGTCACATTCCACTTACATCCGCTTCCTCTGAGTTTAAGGGATACAGATTCTTAAGACATTTAAGCCTATCTCTCGCGAGTTTCTCCTTCGTTCCTTCTCAACACCTTTGCATATTTTTAAAGCCGTTGCTCATTGTTTCATACTTGGCCCATTTGAAAAGTCACCGAGCCATACAACGTCTTGAGCCTGCTCGCAGTATAGGGTAATTCGCATGAATCAGACTCCAAAGTCTTCACCATTCTTGGACCACCACAACCGTTATTCTCTTTATCCATATTCTGTTAGAGGCACCCCTTAAAATTGTCTACATCTAACCTCTGATTTCAAGATGTCCTAGGCATTGGTCTTTTGCAACACAAGGCTATCTCTAGGAGCGACAACAAGACTCATAAGAAGTACCTCTCATTTGGCCAATGAGGTCGGAAATGTGGATAGAGACCATAGCAAGACTGATGGATGCATCAGAGATTGCCGTACTCTCTATGTCTAGGATGGGTTGTGTCCAACACCTTGATCTGGGATCAAGTCTGATGAGGTTCTTACCTCTAAACTGACTTCGGGTTAGTAAACTAACTTCGAGTTAGTATGCGTGACTCTTTTGAGTCTATTGAGGTTTTACCCTCTAGGCTGACTTTGGGTCAGCGAAGTGTGATCTCTTTGGGACTAACTCTCGTTTGTTTGCCCTTAGAGCCGACAAGGCATATTACAACAAGATGACACAGGATTACAGGATGATGATGACGATAGTACATGATGGTACTGATGACAGGGTGGCACAGGTGGATAGATGGAGTTCTCCCTAGTTGAGAGGGAGTGTTAATTTTGGGCAACTAGGTCCAAACTCCATGTTGCAACTCAAATGATGATGATTATTTTTTTGTTGGATTCCTCTTTCGGAGAGGTGCAAGATTGATCTAAAGATCATCTTGTTTGGATGAGCAGAACATATATTTTGATTTTATTTTCCACACGTGCAAGGTCGGCCAGATTTGTAATGTAGGCTCTCAAGCCCTACAGATGTGTTACACACCCTCATGATGGATATAAATTGGAGAGAGATGATGTCCATTTCATCATCTAATCATCACACACATTCCTCTTGTGATCTGATTGGTTCGTACAATCTAGGAGAGGTTTCCCTCCCTCACACTTGTGATTCTGAACCTAAAGAAAGTTGCTGTAATTTTCAGAGCATTTCTAGGGTTTTTGGATTGCGTTGACCAGCGTTGACTTTGGGTCAACTCTTGGATTTTGACTTTGTTTTTTGGGAAGAAATTTCGATTTCTTGAGTTTGCATTGGAGGGCACAAAAATCGATAAGCGTTGACTTTGACTGATCTCTGTTGACTGCAGCTTTGATTGCATCGTTGACTTTTATGTTGACCAGTTTGTGTTGACTTGCGTTGACTTTTTGGAGCTATCTCTGAGGGGAGTGTGTGACACTTGGAGGAAGGCTGATTTGGCTGTTGGAGAAGTTGGTTTGACCAACTCAAGACTTTGCTGGCTAGGGCATCCTGTTGACTGCTGTAACAAACATTTATCTATCCATTTGCTGGACAAGGAGAATTACAAATTCATATATATTATTTGGCTGGTATTTTGTTGATCTATTTTTATGTTCTATCAACATTTTACTTTTTAAGTTATGTGATTGCTAAATCTGAATTGGGCCTTAAAGAAGATTGAAGTAAAACTGCATTTAAGCGTACAACATACCATGGTTATCTAAATTTAACATAGAGGCATACTCCTCCACCATAGCGTCTCTCCATACCTCTTGGCTGGCAGCCTCATCATAGATAGTAGGCTTAGAGTCAACAATGCTGGTAGCCTTGGCTACATAACTGCAAAACTGTTCAAGTGGCACACTCTCCCTGTTCACCCTCTTCAGAGGATAACGAACTCCGCTTCCTTCAAGGTGTCTTGAAGCCACTTGGGCCTCCTCTTCCCTGAAGAAGCTTGCCCATAGGGAACCTCATCCTCTGCCCTCCAGTCTGGTGAACTTGAAGGTCTGCCAACTGACCCTGGTGTGCCTGTACCAGCACCTGTACTCGAAGAACCTGTGCTTGTGCCAGCTGAAGTGCCATGTGAACTCTATACCAGCGGACTCCATAAAGAAGTGCTCGGTGAACTCGCCACTGGTGCCCCAGATGTCACCGACCACCTGTACTAGTTGATTTAGAACCCCGAGGTCCTGCTCCCTGTACTTGACCTTCCTACTGAGGAGAAGTCTGTGACTCTCTCATCATACTCTCGTGATCTCCGATAGGCCCTCTCCTCTTCGAAATTCACATCCCTCCTAATCACCACTCTCCGTTTGGGAGTGAAGATCCTATAGGCCTTCGAAGTTTTGCTGTAACCCATAAAGATATCCTTCTCTGCCATAGGTTCTAGCTTCGTCCTATACTCCTAGGGGATATAAGAATATGTGAGACATCCAAAGATACGAAGATGTCCCACATGAGGGCTTCTCTTCAGTGAATGCCACCTCCGGAGTCATATTCCCCAATACTCTTTGAGGACTCTTGTTCTGAAGATAAACAACAATATTACAGGCCTCAACCCACAAAAACAAAGGCAACCCTTGATCATGAATCATCGCTCTAACAACCTTAAGAATAGCTCTGTTCTTTCTTTCAGACACCCCATTCTGCTTGGGGTTGTAAGGAACCGTGAACTCTCTCCTAATGCCCTCCTGTGCGCAGAAGTCAGAAAACCCACCATTGGTGTACTCACCACTATTGTTTGACATCAAGACCCAAATCTTCCTACCTGTCTGCTTTTCCACAAGAGCTTTGAACTCTTTAAAGTGATTGAAGACCTCACCCTCGGTCTTCTGGAAATATATCCAAGTCCTCCTAGAGTAGTCATCAATGAATATAACATAATACTCATAACTACCCAAAGACACATGAGACATACGACCACTAACATAAGTATGAATCAAGTCTAGTATACCTGTAGATTTGCTATCGCTCGCTGGGAATGGTAACTTGGTGTACTTGCCCAAAGCACACCCTCTGCAGACCTCTTAATGCTCGACACTGAAATCAGGAAGTACAGTATTGATTTCCCTCAGAACTCTCAAAGCTCCATGATGCATATGTGCCATCCTCTGGTGCCATAACTTGCATAAGTATCTACTGCCGGTGGTACTAGTGTGAGTGCTACCAGATGTGCTACTCATCAATTTTCCCACCGATTGAAAATTGAACCTGTATAGTTTCGCAGAGCGGACTCCAATCACTTTGGTCGAAGTGATGGAAGCTCCCTTGGGATGCATCAATACCTGCCCTCCTGAGAAAGTGATGTCAAGACTCAAACCCCTTCTCCTGCATAGTAGACACTGAAATGAAGTTCTTCTTCATCCTCGGAACATACAAAACATCCATGACCCTCAAAGGAGGCAAAGACTCCCTCTCAAATGCAAAGTCCCTGTGAAATTGTGAAGCAAACTGCTTCACCTCTGCTAAAGCTGCAATACCCTTCTTCCTCTTGTTTTTCCTCTCAGGACACGTAGCAGCATAGTGTCCCTTCTTCTGACATGCCCAACATTTGGCTTTGGACAAATATGTATCTTTCTTCTTCTTCTCCTTTCCCTTAGCCCTAAGTTGCATGAAGTGGGGAAATGGAAACGAGTTTCCGAAACGGGAAGCGATACAAAACATGACCTCTCGAAATTTTGGAAACGGTGAAACGTGGTATATATATATATTTAAATCTATATTAGAATTTAGGACATTTAAGAAATGTTATGCGAAATCATAAAAGTTTAAAACATACATGATAAATCATAAATTCAAAAAATAAACTATTACAAGTTACAACACATTTACTCATGAATGATCATTGATAACAGACACATAATGAATATAACAATATTGGAATATCCAAAATCAACTTTTATTATATATCAAAATCTCAAAATCAACCTTTATTATATATATGAGGCTGCAAGTACAAAAAATTCAAAAGACTAATACTCATTATCAAAATCCTCATCAAATATAGTGGTAGAAGCATGCTCAACAGTGGATGGTGTAGCTGAAGAAGATGTTTGGCCAATTCCACTTCTATGATCCTGGTCCTCAATATTCAAGGCAACAAGACAGAGATCCAAATTAGGATTTTCTGGATCCACATCCTATTCCTTAGAAGGACCATTGCCATATTTTGGACCCCTATGAGATGCAAGGCGAAGGTTGGAGTGCACATAGACAAGATCCTTTGCCTTTTGTGAGCCCAACCTGTTGTGCTTCTTAGAATGAATAAAACCACAGGTGCTACAATTCCTTTCTGTCAATGAAGAGCTTACCACTTGTGAAAGGAGGCGAATGGCAAGGTTTTGCAAATGTACACCATTTTCTCCATGACAAATCCACCAACTAACTGGATTCATGGTGCTTCTCTCCTCCAAAGATGATATATCTGAATAATCATCTATTCTTGCAGCAAAATTGGCAAATTCTTTCTTCACCTCCCTATGTAGATGAGTTGGACAACTTTTCATAAGGGCTTTTTTCACCCTATTAGCCACCTCTCAATCCTTATGGGGTGCCTTCCTTTTCCCATTGCTTTGAGCAATAAGTTCCTCATCATAAAATTTTGGGTTCAAGGCATGTGCTAAAGTATGCAATGGAGTGTTGAAATTGTTCCACCTATCAACAATGATTTGATTGATTAATTCGACAAAATGATCATCTACAAACAACATCTGTGGAGACTCTTGTGAAATGATTTCCATAGTCTTCTTAACCATGGAATCCATGCCATCATATACCTCTCTTAATAAAGGTTGGTCAGTGTCAGCATTCCGAAGAAGCTCAAATGCAGGGGTTGTGAACATTAGCAAAAAATCTATCTTGCTCCACCAATCCTCATAAAGGCACAATCTACTTACCGTAGATCCCCGCTCTGAATCTACCTGTCTCCACTCAGCCCAAAGCTGACTCACCACCATAGACACTAATGCTTGCTTATCCTCAACAAGGCGGCACAACATTATGAAGTTTGAGGCATATCTTGTCTCAACAACTTTTAACAACTCCAATTTGGAGTACTCTTGAAATATTGCTTGAGACCGATGGTAATTGGTGATGAATTTAACAATTTCCCTTGCTTCCCCTGTGAGTTCCTTTATCCATGGAACTTTATTGTCGATCTACTCTAAGATCAGAGTGAGATTATGGACAATGCAGGGTGTCCAAAAGATGTGGTCATACCTCCCCTCAATAATCAAAACTGCAACTTTGCATATTGGTGCATTATCCGTGATAACTTGCACCGCCCTGTTAGGACCAACTTGTTCAATAGATTTGATAATAACATCAACAATGAATTTCGCATCTTTTACCTCTCCCAAGCAGTCTTCCGCCTTTAGAAACATTGCTACTTTTGGTGAAGTGGCAATGATATTTATCAATGGTCTATGCCTTGTATCTGTCCATCCATCTGAGACTATGGTAACCACATATCTACTCCAAGAAGAACGAATTGGTGATAACACATCCTCGACAAGCTCCTTCTCATTTTTGAGAAGCTGAGTTCTAACTTTCTCATAGTTGGGCCCCTTGTAACCTTGAGGAGCTTTGTTAACTGCCCTTATCATATATTGCCAATAAGGAGAGGGAACAACATTGAATGGGAGACCACATGCATAGATGCACCGAGCCACTCTAGAATCAGCTTCTTCTCTTCCTTGCACATTCACCAGTTTAACAATTCTTCTATCTTGAACTGTACTGGATGCCCCTCTGGATGTTGGTTGTTGAGTGCCTCTCCTCTTCCTTGCTTCAACTACAATCCTTGGCTCAATGTTTGCTGGATTTTTAGCTTGACTAAGATCATCATGCTTTCTTTTAATTGCATCAGCCTGATCTTGCTCTCTTAGATTTTCCCTCCTTGCCACAGGGTCTGATGTTTTCGTGCAACCTGCAATCCCCTGTCCTTCTCCATGCAAAAGATTTACCACATACATAGATGCACCGAGCCACTCTGGAATCAACTTCTTCTCTTCCTTGCACATTCACCAGTTTAGCAATTTTTCTATCTTGAACTGTACTGGATGCCCCTCTGGATGTTGGTTGTTGAGTGCGTATCCTCTTCCTTGCTTCAACTACAATCCTTGGCTCAATGTTTGCTGGATTTTAGCTTGACTAAGATCATCATGCTTCCTTTTAATTGCATTAGCCTGATCTTGCTCTCTTAGATTTTCCCTCCTTGCCACATGGTCTGATGTTTTCGTGCAACCTACAATCCCCTTTCCTCCTCCATGCAAAAGATATGCCTTCACCCTTGGGTAAGAGCCCTTGTTAGAATTCTTGCAAAGATTACATTGCCATTCCTATGAGCCACCACCTCCACATCTTTGCAGCATCTTAACATGCCTCCAAAGAGGATAATATACAACCCTTGGGTTGGCCTTGGGGTTTGCACTTGAACCTTGGATGGAAGAAGCCATTGTTGCAAAAAAATTAAAAAAAGAAATCTATAAATAAAAAACATTTTTTTTATAATTTTGGTAACATAAACCCTTGAAAAATAGACAAAACAATGGGAAAAAACCAAGAAATTGAATGCTTCTTACCCAAATTAATTTTGTGTAGCTAAAGGTACCCCAAAATGCCAAAAAAAAACAGGAGAAATATGGCTGTAGCTAAGCAACCAAAAACCAAGAATGCCATAGCTGGAAACTTCGCACTCCAAATCTGCTTTTCAAATCTCTTTCTCTTGTTGTTGAAATCTCTCACTGGTGAAAGCACCCTAGTTGAAGCACTACTCTCTTCCTCCTTTCTCCTCACCAAAATCACTCTTCTCCAACTGAAACGACTTGCTCAATTTGTGTGATGAGAGAATGAGGCGAATCGTCTTTTTATAAGTTTAGAAAGCCATCTAGAAGCATCCAAGAGACAAATAGAACAGTTAAAATAATATTAGATGGCACGAAAATCGATAAAAAACAAAAAAAACAAGTTAAAATGCTGTTTGGGAAGGAAACGCGGCCGTACGATAGCGGAACGCATTTCTGGCCGTACTGGTGATGTTTCCTGTACGGGAAATGTATGCGTTTCAGCCTTTCCGTTTCGTTTTTTCTGAGAAACGGGCCCTAGACCCACGTTTCCTGCAACTTAGCCTTAGCCCCATCTGATGAGGCCCCTTTCTTGGCCTTCCCTTTGTTCTTCCCCCTGGCTGTCAAGGCTACATGCTCCTTATTTGCTATCTTCACCCCACCACTGCCAGTCTTTTGTATCTCATGCTGCATATAATCATCCCAAAATCTCTCGCAATTGGGAAGATTCTCCCTAGAGGTAACAGTATCTCCAAAGACCTCCCAAGACTTAGGAAGTCTCGCTACGGCTATCTCGACTAACTCTGTGGGTGCAACTACCTCACCAATAGCAGTCAAATCATCACATACCTGTTTGACCCTGCCAAGATAATGAACTACACTTTCAGCCTTTGCCATCTTGATGCTCTTCAATTGTTCTTTGAGTACCATCTCCCTGCTTTGATTGGTACTCTGATAGAGAGTGGTTAGAGCTGTCTACATCTGATATGCATATATGTTTCCTCTTGCCTGAGGCACCACATGATCCTTCAGACTGTTCATCAACATCCTTTTTGCTTTTGCATTATTTTTTGTGAATTTAGCGAGTTCACCTGCAGTAGGAGGAGGTACAACCTCTTTCTGCACTATGTCCCAAACTGCTGCCTCCTCAAACGCTCTCTGAATTCTGTCCTCCAAACGACATAGTTGGATATCCCATCCAGTCTGTCATCTATCTTTAAGAACATGGCCATGAGTGCTCTCCAAAATTTACAAAACCAAGAAAATGGAGAAATGAACTTTCCAGCACACCTTGTTGTCCCAAAAGTTCAGTCTGTGTGAAATTTCACCTTGCTGTCCCAAAAGATTAGTTTGCTGTCCAAAAAATTAGTTTGTTGTTCAAACCATTGTTTGTTGTCCCAAACTACTGTCTACTATTCAAACTGTAGTTTTCAGCCTGTACCTTTGATACCATGTTGAAATTTGATGAATAAAAGGTTTCCTACTATCCCAACCCGGTTTTAATTTCACCTTATCACTCCCATTCAATTAAATGCCCTTTCCCATAAAAAAAGATCAAGATGATGATCTAGATAAAGATAATGTGGAAGAAGACTATCTTGAGAAACAAGAAGATGAACAATATCATAACAATGAGGAAGACACAAAAAAAGACATTGATGATTCTGAAGACATTGATGATTGCCAGAACGAGCTACATTGATTCTGAAGACATTGATGATTGCCAGAACGAGCTATAGAAAACAAATTGTCTAGAGATAGGGATATATTTGATAATATTCATGATTTTAGGTCAAGTAGTAGCACAGGTATGGAGTCATGTTCTCAGCAAGTAGATGTTACCAATCAAAAATATGTTGCTAACACACAAGAAAGTATTGGTGTTTCAAGTAGTTTTGACACCAATGGTATTGATATATCTCTATCTTCCAATGGGAGATATGGTGGACAAAAAATAGGTGGCTTGCCAAAAGCTTTTGTAAAAGTTTCTATATCCAGAAATGAGGAAGATACCTTTCTGCTTGATGAAGAGGTGGAGCTTGAGCAGTTGACCAAAAAGGACAACCTTCCACCATCCAAAAGTTAGACTGATGACGATGACGACGAACCAGATGTAAATGATCAGGATGTGGATCGACTGATTATTGTGACACATAATCAAAAGATGAACATGAGTGACAGGAGAGATGGGAGGGAGCAGGGTGCAATCTCGAATGAACATGAGTGACAAGAGAGACGGGAGAGAGCAGGGTGCAATCTCAAATGAACATGCAAGCACTATCAATGACGGTCTTTATTTTTATGAACATGAGCTATGAAATGAGCGGTCAGAGAATGATCAGAGGAGTCATCTAGGCTTGGAAACCAAACATATTACAAATGATTCTAGGTCAGCTGGAAGTGGTGTGGCACAAGTTCTAAATCAAGTCTTGGTGGGTTTGGGAGTAGCAGCTGTGAAGGATATGCGCAGTCCAATAAAAGTAGTAGATCAAACAAAGATGGTGGAGGTAGAATGCAACCTTCATATAAAGAACGATTATTTCCTGGCCGTGCTCGAAATCAAGGCATAGGAATTCGCAACCGACAAAGCATCTTATCAGAAAGTCCACCTAGTAATTTTGTTGGGTTTTTCTTTGGATCAACACCACCAGAGAACCATGGGGAAACAATGGCATCCTCAAAGCTTGCATCAACTCCTCATGGATCATGTCTTAGCAGTGGAAATTTTGCTGGAAGTAGTTCGCCAGTTGGTTCCATGCCAAAGTCTTTCCTCTGTTTCAACATCCAAGTCAATTTTTTTTGGAAGATCAGGGTTTTAAACAACATAAATATTTGAAATTCTACTAGCGTTGCCTGGCAGAGCGCAAGAGAGTTGGTATTGGTAGCAGTAAGGAAATGAATACTCTCTACAAATTTTGGTCATATTTCCTCAGAAGTAATTTCAACCGCTCCATGTATAATGAGTTCTAAAGATTAGCACTGGAAGATGCAGCAACAAAGTATAATTACAACATGGAGTTCCTTTTTAGGTTCTACAACGACACCATTGTGGATTCTGGCACGACATTGAGCTACATTATGGACCCGACCTACACTCTCCTTTTCACGGCATTCGAAAGGCTGGTTTGCTACCCCCGCAATTGCCATCCGTTATAGAACTCATCCACTGTCTCGATAGCGTCCAACACAGACACCGTTAATGATACGTGCCTTATTCCACTCTCGTTGTGCCATCCATCTTCGTCGGCGGACCTCTGGAGAGTAGTATTTGGAGTATCTTTCGGAAATTTTATGATGAGATCAGGGAGCACACATTCCAATTTTAAAATTGTAGTATGTCTTCCATTGTCAAACGACGGGTCCAGTCCACGGTCAATGCCAATTTGTATCCCTACACATTGCCAACTTCAGACTAGTATGCCACCATCGTTCTGTTCCGTTGCGTGGCCACACTCTCACTGTCCTGACAGAATCACACACTATAAACTCTACCATCTCCTCCATCGCCAAGCATTGTAGCCGTTCCAAGCGTCAACGAACCTGATGTGGATTCCGACGACGGTTCGTAATAGCGTTACGGTTGAACTATATACGGTTTTGTCAGTCAACTTATGCATTAACATTAATACATCAACGCTAATATATATAAAGGTACAAGTCTACATTAAAATATTAACCCTACCACGATTTGGTTATACATATATATTCATTGATAAATAAATTGATTTAATTAATTAATTTATATAAATTGATTAATTTATATAATTTGATTATATATATATATATATATATATATATATATATATATATATATAAAGAAAAAATCGATAAATCTGGATTGAAGACACTGTTACTAGTGAAGTATACAAGCGAAGGTACCAGTGATGTCGAGTCACATATGCTGAGATGACAACCATAAAATGAAGAAAATTGTTAACAATATAGCTTTGAGGACAAAGCTTTTGAAGGAAAGGGAAATGTTATAAATATAATTCATAACAAATAGAAGAAATAAATGTAAATAATAATCAAATGATGATTATCTTAAATAGTCATTAGTTAAGTGAAAAGGCATGTCTAAAAGACATGCCCAGTCACGAAAGGACACCTGCTTAGGTATATATGCGGGTCCTCATTGTAACTTTCATCATCACTTATACATTTTATATATTAATATTTTTTTTTACAAATACCTCGTATATTTTTACATTTAAGTCAACAAGCTATTAGTTTTGTTGCTTTAGATGCATTATTAGTTCAAGGGCTAAATAAGAATATTCTAAGTGTAGGTCAAATAGTTGACAAATGACGTATAATTGTATTCACATCAATTAAATGCAAAGTTATAGATGAAGAAACTAGAAAGGTTATAGCAAGAGGATACGAAAATCTAGACAAATCATATGTGCTAGCAAATAAGAATTCAAGCATAAATAAGAGGTATAGTTCCTCTTCTTCATATTCAAAGTAAAAGAAGACGGTTCCCACTGTAGTCCATTTTAAATAGTGACTGCAGAAGTGAATGTGAGTTACATAACCTCATGAAAAACAACTGATGATTATCAGGTCCATAAGATCATTGGTGTATGATCTAAGGGGGAGCTATGCATATGTAGATGATGATTCCATATTGTAAATTTATGTAGATGTTCTATGTTTGATGCAACTTTACTTTTCACCACAGCGATCACATAAACAATCAAGTAAAATGTTGATAAAACATACTAGTGGATCTATAGAAGACAAACCAGAAATAGAAAAATGTGGGTTATGGCGGTCAACAGGATGCTTCAACTAGTAGTCTCCTTGGTCAGCCAATCCAGCATGTGTCACAACAACCCTCAAAACAGTGACACGGTCAACTCAAAGTCAACCCCAGAAAAGTTAACGTTGCCCCAACGATAGCAATGGCAGCAACAACGGCAGCAACGACAGCAACAACGGCAACAACAACAACAACAATGGCAGCAACGCCATCAACAACGAAAGCAGCAACAACAACAACGACAGCAACAATGTCTTCGTCTTTCTTTCCCACGTGTGAACTGAAACTACCTCCAAGGAGCTCGAATCAATCAGAAGAGGAGAGATGATGTGTGAGGATGAGATGATTGAAATGTCCTCCAACGTTGACTCTATTTATATCAATCACTGAGGGTGTGTGACACATTTGCTGGGGGTGTAAAACCTTAAGGCCGACCTGAACATATTTTGAAAGTATTAAAAATAAATTCAAAATAAATGTTCTGCTCATTCTGAAGAAGCATCTTCAAGTAAGAGCAATACTCTTCCTATCAATGAAGTGTTTTCTACAGAACCTGTTTTGTCGTCAAATGAGTTGTATATTCCAGAATCAAAACCCTTTTTAGCAATTAATAAAATGTTCAGAACCTCTACTAGTAATTTTCCACCTATGGAAGAATGGCAGTATGCAAATCGCCACTTTGTTAGAGGAGGAAAGTGGCCTCCCAAAACAAAATTCAGTACTACCTCTTCTCAATCCCGATAGCCTTCCACAAGAGCTGATTGTGCTCCTCTCATAGAACATAATGCTTCAAACACCAATGATCTGGATCAGACATATCAGATTGGAAATTATCTTGCTACTTGGTGTTCTTA
This sequence comes from Pinus albicaulis, assembly GCA_034641835.2. Taxonomy (NCBI): domain Eukaryota; kingdom Viridiplantae; phylum Streptophyta; class Pinopsida; order Pinales; family Pinaceae; genus Pinus; species Pinus albicaulis. The sequence goes on from JAXQQM020089752.1 coordinate 21,273, forward strand.
TGCAGAAGATGTTCTAGATGATTTGGGTTCTCAAAATGAGTTGATTCTCAATAATTTAAGACTACTCTATTAAGAACAATAAGAAGAAAAGGGGAGAAGAGAAGCAAAACAAAAGAAGAAAGAAGCAAAGGGTCCTAGATTTTCTGTTTCAATGGATACTCCAAATTATTGGGATATAGATGAAAATCTAGAAGTTAGTGAAGCTAAATCTAGCCTACGAGCATCTGAAAATAAATTAGAACCAGCAAAATATTTAAATTTCCAAAAGCCAAAAAGTGAAGTTGCTACATTAGAGAATGCTGCTTCTAAGTTTCCTTCTTTCATTCTACCATCTATCCAAAAGGCTCATGTTTTTAGAGAAGTTCACAAGTACCCCAGAATAGAAGAAGATTTGTTTGCCACAAATTCTAGTGGGTATGTTTTAGACTTGGATAAGTCTACAAATCCAGCCGAGTCAATAAGAATCTGGATTGGTTCTTTATATCAGATGCAAGTCACAACCAGATTAGATAATATATCTATTTTTGCCTTAGCAGAAAAACGGATGGCAGGGATTGTTTATGACTGGTGGATGGGCCCACCAGAGATAGAAAGGTTAAATGTAGCCGCTGCTAGTCTAGCTACTCTTGAATTGTTATTGAAAACTCAGTTTGTCCCTAATCCAGCTGATGAAAAGAAACAAATCATAACAGATCTTGCCAGAATGGAGTTAAAAGATTTGAAATTCTTAGATCAATTTGGGAATGATTATATGTCTTAGATTTATAAAGCAAATCTTACTAATGATTCTACTCAAAAGGTATCATTTTTGTCAAAATTACCTGGAAATTTAGGTGATTTAATTATGAAAGATTTGGATCTTCAAGGCAAGAAAATTGAACAAATTTATTGGATAGATCTTCTATTCAGATGCCAAGAAAAGGTAAAATATCTTTGCTGGCATAAGAAAGCTCAAGATTTTACCCTAGGTGTTGAAGTCTGCAGAGCTGTTTTACCATGGACACCTTTTAAAAAGAAAAAATCAAAGAGGTATGGAAGATTTAAACCAAAAAGAGTAGCCAATCCCAAAAAGCCCTTCGGAAAATTCAAATATTTGAAGAAGCGCAGACAGCCAAGAAGAGATAATGCTTGTTTCATATGTAAACAAGAAGGACACTTCGCAAGAAAGTGCCCCAAGAGTTCTTCAAATAAATTGAAAGCATGTATAGAGGTTGATGATTTTGTAGATACTTGGTCAGTAGTAGATTCTCAAGATGAAGTCTCAGATGTATATATCTTAACTGATGCTTCTCTGTCTGAAACTGAGTCAGTTCCATATACCTCTCAAAAGATGAATAGATGCTACAATTGTTCAAATAATGATTTCTCCGAAGCAGAAGAAGACACAGAGCTCCATTTTAGTGATGAATACAGTGAGGAAGACACTGAAGAAACCTCTGACTCGAGTTCAGTTGATACTCTGTCCACTAAATAGTCTCTTCCGGTTATGAAAGGAAAAGGTACGGAGAATTCTCAACCAGTTTTAATTCTTTTTGTCCCTATCAGAAGAAAGTAGCTCCTTCTTCATCTCTACCTGTTCCAGAGTATGATGATGTTGCAGAAAGCAATCTTCTTAAGAAGATTGTCAAAACAAATAATTTGCTATACATTCCAGTGCAAGTTCAAGTCAAAGGAGAATGGATAAATGTTGATGCTTTTATTGACACTGGTGGCTCTAACAATTTAGCTCGTCCTTCCTTGTTTAAAGGGTTGTCGAAACCTTTAAAAAACATTTTAGTTTCAGAGACAGTTGGTGGCACGGTCAATCTCACCCATTATGTTGATAACATTTCCTTAAAAGTTGGGGGGAGTATTGTTAAGATTTCTGCAATCCAACATTATGACCCATCTGCAAGTTTATTTTTGGGTATGCCATTCATCAATACTGTTTTGCCTGCCACCATAAGTGAAGATAAAGTAATTCTGAACTTTAAAAAGAAAGCTATATCAGTGCCAAGGCTGACAATTGCTGATTTAGAAGCTAGAAAGGAAAACAGTCAAAGAAAGGCAGGTGCTAGAAAGCCAAAGAATGATTCGAACAATTGGCAGGAAGTATTGCAGATGTATGAAGACAGAATTGAATTAAAAAACAAACAAAAGGCAAACAGGAATCTAGATTGGTCACCAGCTCAAATTGCAATTTATGAAAAATTGTTCAAATAATCCTCAAGAATTTTGGAGTGTTGAAAGTCCTAAACAAGAAATAGTGACTTTACATGATAATGGGGTAAAAGGAAAACTTATCCCATGCACTCCAAACGATGAACAAGAAATAAAGAAACAAATTGAAGAATTGCTAAGCTTACAGCTGATTGAACCCAATTCATCTCATTATTCTTGTTCTGCTTTCTCATTATTCTTGTTCTGCTTTTTTAGTGAGAAATCACTCAGAGATAGTTAGAGGAAAAGCTCGGATGGTTATAAACTATAAGCCATTAAATGCAATAACTCAGAGCTTTAACTATCCTCTACCGAGACAAGAAACAATAATGCAAAAAGTGCAAAATTGCAAAATCTTCAGCAAATTTGACATGAAGTCTGGGTATTATCAGATTCAGATCAAAGAAGAAGATCGGCATAAAACTGCTTTCACATGTCCTGCAGGTTTCTATCAGTGGAAGGTGGTACCATTTGGATTAAAGAATGCTCCAACGTTTTTCCAAAGAAGAATGGACTACATTTTTGGCAGGTATGATTTTATTGTCACCTACATTGATGATATCTCGATTCATAGTCAGGGTTTAGATTCTCATCTTGAACACCTACAGATTTTTCTTGAAGAAGCTTAGAAACATGGTATTGTCTTATCGGAGAAAAAGAGGGTCTTATTTCAAGACAGTATTGATTTCCTAGGAATTCATGTATTGAATGGAAAAATTCAGATGCAACCGCATGTTTTAACTAAATTGTCTGAATTTCCTGATGAATTAAAAGACACTAAGACTATTCAGCGTTTTCTAGGAGTTTTAAATTATGTCCATAAGTACATTCCTAGATTATCTTCAAAAACTGCTCCTATCAGAAGACATTTACATTCTGGTTGGTCTCCAGAAGCAACAGAAGCAGTGAAATTGTTAAAGGCTGAATGTCAGAATCTCCCAAAACTCAAACCACCAGGTGATGGTTTTCTAATTTTACAAACAGATGCCTCTGATGATTTTTGGGCAGCTGTACTTTTTGAAAGAAAGGAGGACAAGGGAGAAGAAGTCTTGTGTGCTTATGCATCCGACGAGTTTTTAACTCATCAAAAGAATTACTTCATTGCAGAAAAGGAAACGCTTGCCATATTCAATGGCATCCAAAAATTTGAACTATATTTGGCACCAGTTAAGTTTCTGATAAGGACTGACTCAATGAATTTTAAATATTTCTTATTAGCAAAAATCTCCAGACAGTTAGCAAGAGGCAGACTGTTGGCATGGCAAATATGGTTCCAACAGTATGATTTTGAGGTTGAATGGGTGCCTGGAAATTCAAATTATTTAGTAGATTCACTTACCAGAGACATGAATAAGGCCTATGTATATTTTGAAAGGATTGATCCATTCGTCCTTCCTGGTAAGTCTCCAGCAGATGACAGTTTTGATACTTTTGTAAAAAGATTCAAGATCCTTGAACAAAAACTTGGAGAATTAACTGAAGAAACAAAAAGGTAGTTGGCTTAAGGATCAAAAGAAGTCAGTCGATTCAGAAATGCCAGGCATGGCAATCAAAAAATGTGGGAGTTATTTTGGGACTAGATGCAGAACTTGTAAAGGTTTATCCTTTACCCAATATGAAGGTAAAAATCTATTTCAAAACTCTTGATGATTTATGGACCATATCATATACTGAATCCATGATTCAAGTTTTAAAACTCTGAATTATTATTAGATTATTGGAGGGATAGATTTTTCATTAACAGTTTATACTTCAGCAAAGATGATGGATCTAGAAGAAATTAATATGAATGAGGGAATTGCAAAATTTCTGCTATCCTTAAGGATCCCTGATCTCTTTGAAGAACTTGAGGCTACATATCTCCAAAGAATTGATGAAAACTTTGCAGGAACAGATTCCTTCCCTCAATATGAGTTATTTGAATCCTTTGCTGATTGGGAAATCAAAGATGGATATTGCCAAAAGAAAAAACAAATCAGATCTTCTCAGTGCATTGAAAGGACCTTGCAGTATTTTAGGACATTTTCATCACCATGGGATTATCAGAGTCTCGAATTCAGAAATCCTATTTCTCCTAATCCTTTTGCACAAACTTTCGGAGCAGAAAAAGTTGATGTATCTGTTTCAGCACAAAACATTGAAGAAATTCAAAAGGTGACTCTCTGGTTAAAAGAATTCAACAATGTCATATTACTTGAAAAAATATCCATGTTGAAAAAAATTGATGAAATTCAAGGAGAAAAGAAGGTGATCAAGCTAGCAATCAATCAAAAGGCACTAATAACAGTTAGTGTTATGACAGGAAATTGGATTAATGATGTTGTTTGTTTAATTAGTCTTATGCTATCTACAAAAGTTTGTTCATCCATGATTTTTTAATTAGGTTGGTAGCAAAGAGAAGAGATAAGTCATAATTGCAAACTTTGGATCCATTGTGCTATCGAATCACCCACTAGCATGTTTCAAATCTTCAAATGGGAATTATTAGATGGAGTTGAATTGGCAGTATAGCTTCTTTTCGTAAAGCTAAAAAAGATTCCTTCTTGGATATTGAGATAAATCCAATGGCATTCATCAATCGATGGACAAAATCTGATGAAAAATATATCTTTCCACAAAAGAATCTCCACGTCATTACCGACAAAGTAAAGTGGGAAATAGGACAATCATCTACAGCAAAGGCATCAGCTAAAGTAGAATCTTCTACTGCAGCAACATCAGTTAAAGGAAAAGAAAAAGTATTCGATGAAGAAAAAGCAACCTTGTTCATAGACATCTATCAAGATGCTCAAGACCCTGAAGAGTATGACTGGGAAACAAAATATTTAAAGTGGCTCGAACAGGAAGCCTTAAACAAGATTCCCTCTTTAGATGAGGACTATGACAGTGACAGAAGTCCGAAAGGACCTTGGTAGTGGGTTTTCTTTTTTTATTATTGTACTTGAGAATATTGAGCAGACACCGTCTGGAATAGTAATATCCGACAGGACCGTCAATAATTCTCTCTAGAATAGGCTATATAAGAGTGTTAGAATCGGTGTGTAAGGCAATGGTTTTTGGGTGTTTATGTGTGTGTATGTAATGCTGAGAGAGAGAGAGAGATTGATCTCTAGAACTCTGTGGCATAACTTGGTATGTAATATGTTTACTTGAATTAATATTGAAGCCTGCTGGGCCGCCTGTCTGAGGACAGTTCGTTTCAAGATCACCTTAAGTTGGGATTGTAAAGCGAGAGGAGAAGACCAGGAGTGTCGTGTTTGCTCATATTCTCGTGTGAAAGGGTGTGAGAAAGCTTGCTCTTCACTATTCTTCAATTGTTCAAGTAAGTTACTGAGTCCATCATAAAGGTGGGGCAGAAGCACCACAAGGTTCGGTAAGCCTAGCCCGGTGCATGCTTATAGCTCCGAGGAACTATCCCCAAGGCCCCCCCAGAGCTCCCAGAGCTCATCATCCAACATGACCCTTAGAATAGGGTCGTTCCACGATTCCAAGATTCTCACGGAAGGTTAGGAACATGACCTTCCCCAATGGCATTGTGAGAATATCTGCGACCTGCTCATCAGTTCCTATATGATCGAGCCTTACAGTGCCTCGCTATACCATATCCCAGATAAAGTGGTACCAACCATCAACATGCTTGGATCGTTCGTGGAACACGGGATTCTATGACAAATGAATCCCCCTCAGGCTATCACAAAGGATAACGATGGCATCTAGCACATGCTCGAACAACTCACTGAAGAGCTTTTGCAACCAAGTGACTTCACAACAGGCCATACATGTTGCAATGTATTCGGCCTCAGTGGTGCTCAAGGCTACCGACTTTCATTTCCAGGCCGAAGTAGATCTACGTGCGAAGCAACATCCAGATGTGCTCTTGCAATCCACCACACTGTCAGCCCAATCGACATCAATATATCCAAGGAGTGTCATGCTCCCGACAGTGTATCTCAGCCCATGGTCTATCGTGCCCCAGAGATATCTCAAGAGTTTCTTGGCACCAACCCAGTGAATGTTATGATCAACCATGTGTTGACTCAAAGTGTTCACTGCACAACATACATTTGGACGGGTGTTCACTAAGAACATCAGGGCCCCTACGAGTTGAAGATACTCAGTAGGATTTTCTAGCACGGGCCCAGCAGCACTGCCACTCAACTTTTTAAAGTTGAGCTCCATTGGTGTCGACCCGGACTTACAGTCCACCATACTAAATCTTTCCAGAAGCTTCACAATGTATTTTCCTTGAGAAAGGAAAATCTTGCCAGGTCTTTGCCAAACCTCCAGGCCTAGGAAATAGTGCATCATCCTAGGTCCTTCATCTTGAACTCAACAGCGAGCTCCCTCTTGCGCTAATGAATGAGAGGGTCAACACATGTCAGGAAGAGGTCATCCACATACAACACCAGAATGACAACATTAGAATGAGAGGCTTCCCTTTGACAACCTATAAGTAAATGTTCAGATCAGCATTACTTCGAGTGAAGCCCAACTTCATCAAGTAGCTATCTATCCTCTCGTACCAAGCTCTGGGTGCTTCCTTCAACCCATAGAGGGCTTTCTTCAACTTGCAGACATGGGTGTCCCGATTCTGGAGTTCGAACCCCAGAGGTTGCTCCACATATACCTCTTCCTTTATCGCACCATGTAGAAATACGGTCTTCATATCCATCTGATGAAGACTCCATCCTTGCATAGCAGCAAGGGCTATAATAGATTGAATGGTGGTGTATCGGGCCACAGGTGCAAATATGTCATCATAATCTATGCCTTCCTTTTGAGAGAAGCTACGAGCAACGAATCTTGCCTTGAATTTTTTAGCACTTCCATCAGATCCATGCTTGATCTTGTAGAGCCATTTCGAGGTGACAATGACTTTGTCTTTCGGTCTTGGAACCACATCCCAAACATCATTCTTCATAATGGACTCATACTCTTCATGCATAACATCCTTCCATACTTGATGCTTTATGACTTCTTCAAAGGATCCAGGCTCGGATTGTACAATAGTACTCATGGCTGCTAGATACCCTTGGTATCTACTCGACTTCTTGCTTTCACGGAATGTCCCTCTTTTTATTTTATTTTATTTTGGGCTGCATGTCCCTCAGCATCCTCGAGAGTGTCCCTGAGCCATGATGGTCTCTTTCCCAGTGAAGGAGGTGGATCAATTGGGTCCATCGGTCCTTCAACATCAGGCATCGTTTCATCCTTCGGTTCTTCTTGATTTCCAGGCCTTGCTTTATGATCTTTCTCAGATATCGGAAGATTGACTACTTTCCTCAGGGAAGTATCTTTGTTAAAGGTGACATCGTGGAATATCTCCACTTCCCTTTGACCAGGCACATATAATCTATAGGCCTTCGAAGTTTTGCTGTAGCCCACAAACATTGTGGTCTCCCTCTTGATGCTGGCTCCTCTGCAAAAGTTCTTGAACTCGTTTGTCTCATATTCAGTGCCATTATTGGTTTGTTGGATAGCATCTCATGTCATTTCTCCCAGTGGACTTCCTCCAACCTGGTAGAGTGTATCAATTCTAGACCCAAATGTGATAGTTTCCTTGAAGCTCTTCTTCCACATGTGCACCTTTCCATCAGTGAATGCCACATTGAAACCTTTGTCTTCCATGGCCGATATAGACACAAGGTTCTTCTTCAAATTAGGTACATAGAGTACATCCTGCAAGCGGATTTGACCTTGAGACAAGTGGAGGGTCACAGTCCCTGTCCCTTTCACGGGATATGTGGCATTATCTCCAAGGATAATTTCCAGATTGGTATCCTTCTCAACCATATCAGAGAGTGCTTCCTTGAAGCCAGTGATGTGCCTTGAGGCACCACTATCAACCAAACATCCATAGTGTCGGGTGGAGATGCAGCAGAGAGGGCAGATACAAGAATGAATTCATTTCTTTTATCAACAACATTTGATTCCTCATACCTAGAATTTCTTGACCTTCTGAAAGGTTGATCATTTCCACTGAAGGGAGCCTTCCTCTTTCCCTTGAACCTGTTGTTCCTTTGATTGTCATCACCATCGGGAGAATCCTTCTTGAAAGGACATTCTCTAGCATAGTGACCTAGCCTATGACAAGTGTAACACTCCCCCTTCTTTCCTTGTGCCCCTGCTCTTCCTTTGATCTTTGGACCACCAAAGTTTTTCTTTCTAGAATGAGCAGTGTAGACAACATTCCCTTCATTTTCATACTCCTTCATTCTTGTCTCTTTCTTGAACGCATCTCGATAGTACCTCGTCAAAGTCAGGTATCACATTATTATTAAGAATGGTAGTGTTGAACACACGCCATTCGGATGGGAGCCCTCCAAGTGCGGTAAGTACCATCTCTCGATCAACTATTGTCTCCCCAATAGCCAACAAATTGTTCCTGATCCCGGTCAGCTTCAGAAAGTATGATTGGACAGACTCATTCCTGCCTTTCTTTAGTTTCTTCAATTGATTCTTGAAGAATAGCACTTGATTTGCATTGTTGGCGTTGAACATTTGGATCAGCTTATCATACATCTCTTTGGATGTGCCCAACTCAGAGATGTAGGCCACCAGACTTTTATGAATGGATTCCCTGATCATCAGCTTTGCTTTGATCTCCCCCTTCTTGTACTTTGTTTTGGCAGCAACAGTAGCAGTGGATGGAGGTTCTTGGATTTTACCCTGCACATAGTCCATGACATCTTGGTCTTCGAGTTTAAGATCCAATATCATCTTCCAAGCATGGAAGTCATCCTTCCCAGTCAACTTGTCATCCTCCTTGAAGCCATAATTTGTGGAACCCATTTTCTTCTTCGGTGATTGCTGTAAATTAGGGTTTGTCTTCACCTCAGCTCTAATACCATGTAAATTTATGTAGATGTTCTATGCTTGATGCAACTTTACTCTTCACCACAACAATCACATAAACAATAAAGTAGAATGCTAATAGAACATACTAGTGGATCTATAGAAGACAAACCAGAAACAAAAAAATGTGGTGGTACGTTACGGCGGTCAACAGGATACTTCAACCAGCAAAGTCTCCTTGGTCAGCCAACCCAGCATGTGTCACAACAACCCTCAAAACAACCACATGGTCAACTCAAAGTCAACCCCAGAAAATTTAACGTTGCCCCAACGACAACAACGGTAGCAACACCACCAACACCAGCAACAACGACAACAACTGCAGCAACAATGGCAGCAACGACAACAACAACGACATCAACGACAACAACAATGGCAGCGACAATGTCTTCGTCCTTCTTTCCCACGTGTGAACTGAAACTGCCTCCAAGGAGCTCGAACCAATCAGAAGAGGAGAGATGATGTGTGAGGATGAGATGATTGAAATGTCCTCCAACGTTGACTCTATTTATATCAATCACTGAGGGTGTGTAACACATTTGCTGGGGGTGTAAAACCTTAAGGCCAATCTACACATATTTTGAAAGTATTAAAAATACATTCAAAATAAATGTTCTGCTCATCGGATCAAGATGATCTTTAGATCGATCTTGTACCTCTTTGAAAGAGGAACCCAATAAAAATATTGGTGAATTCATCTGAGCATCAAAACATGGAGTTTGGACCTCGTTGTCCAATTTTAACATATATGTTGTTTTGATATTTTGGTAATGTTTATATCACTAAAATTGCATTTGATGAAGTTATAATGAATAGGTACTGACATATCATGTTCAGGGGGAGATGTAGTTAAGAAAAATAATCAATTTACGTTCTGTACGCGGATCACATGAAGGACAATCGTGTGTATACATTGTTTTTGATCTATACAGTCCACAGTATTAAAAACCGGCCGGTCAACATGCTGGCCGGTTCAAACCGCCCATGCAACTTGGTTTAACCCTGCACTTGACCAAAAAAACCCGGTTAACCGGTCCTAACCGACCGATTAAGGAAGGAACTGGCCAGTTTATGAATAAACCGGCCAGTTAATGTCTCTTCACTTACGCAGACCCACCCACAGCCAACAAGGTGTTTAGGGCTGATGTGGAGGTAAGGGGAGGGTTGTTTCCCTCCAAAAACACCCTCCCCAATCTTTTATAAGCAAGGGCAGCCTTTTCTTTGTCTCACACCAACTCATTTGCTGTTTGTGAGTTTGATTGAGAGCTTGGAGAGTGTTGAGTGTTTGTTGGAGCAGCGATCTTGGAGTTTTGGAGTTAAAGTTGGAGCTATCTTGGAGACCCTCTTCAATCCTTTATAAGTAGGGGCATCCTCTCGTTTGTCTCACACCATCTCATTTGGAGATTTTGTGAGTTTGATTGAGAGCTTGGAGAGTGTTGAGTTTTTGCTGGAGTTTGAGGCTTGCCGCTTGAGCTAAGTAGACTGTAGTAGCCATCGTGCCTCCAAAAGAAAAGGATACTGCATGGGCTCATTGTGATATGATTGATGGCAAAATGATTTGCAGATATTGCCAAAAATCTATTGCAGGAGGGGGTATTTACAGGTTCAAGCAACACTTGGCTGTGATAGGAGGCCATGTAGAGCCATGTGGAGCACCAAATGAAGTAATAAGGCATATTAGGGCAGAATACCTTTAGAAGTTTGAGACTCAAGTCACTGAACCAATAGAGAAGTTTGTGACTGGAGCAGTTGCAAAGTTTGGCAGTTGAGAGTCGGGAGAATCAAGTTCAACCAACTGAGTTTGAACTTTGATCATGATTAGAAGTTTCAAGTGATAATGTTGATCATTAATTAGAATTTAGTAATATCATATATGTAGATTTGTAGTAGATTGTCACTGTACTATGTAGGCCAATGGCCTCAATGCTCATAATAGCTTGTAGCATTGTTTTTGGACTTTATGGGTCATTTGGAGCCTCATTTATTATGTACTTTTTCGATGATATGTATTCCACTTGGTGCCATTTTGATATATTCACCTTTACATGGTATATAAATGAGCAAAATTTGCATATTTTGTCTCTATTGGCCTGGAATCATGGTTGCAAATCTTAAAAATAGTTTTTTTTATTAAAAAATAATTATTTAATGTTTTTTTTAAAAACCGGTTTGTTTAGACCTGACCAGAACTGGTTAGACCGGTTCCGGTCCGGTTACCGGTTCATCAGGTCCATCGGTCCGGTCACCGGTTCCGGTTTTTAATACTATGATACAGTGTCACAAATTTCTCAGTGATGAATAAACGATGGCACAGATTTAGGGGGAGCCTCTCATATGTTTTTATCAGTTGGTTATTGGCATTCTGGCATTGACATTGGTTTACTGTAGACTGATAATAATGCCCGTATGACGCTTAGGAATGATGTTGTTTCATGATGGGTCTATGAGTAGTTGCAAAATCCTATATTGTTGTTGCTGAAAAGATTCTTGATGCATTTGCTGATTGATGAGATGGATATAATATCAGATGTGATGATGAAGAGTTGGCATATGTTCAGGGGGAGCATTTGCTATGCTTCTAATGATGCATTGTTGGCATTATGGTTTCTTGAGCATTTCTTGCTATAGGTGGTTTATGATGAATACATATCATTGCTGATGTTTAGTTGTTGTTGCTGTTATTGGTGAAGATACATATACTTCTGTCATTTTGTCATTAGTGATGATGAAGTCATGGATAATGCCTATATATTGTGTGAGTTGCACTTAGTGAAGTTGTTAATCCTACCTAATACACTTGATGAAGAGGATGTGTATGCTATGGTCGATGATGATGAGTTTATGATTCATTCACAGTTTGCTGACATTTATATGATGTTGTCATTATGTCATCAATGATGCATGGGTTGCATGTAGTGAAGTTGTGGATGCCACCTATATGTTACTTAAGCTACATTTGAAAAGATGTTGCTGTCAAACATTGATATGAAAGATACATATCTTATGTTCATTGAAGATGTTGGTTTAGGGTGACGATGAAGGTATTTTTGGTTTTCACATATGTTGTTGGTGCATGGAAAGATTATGTATATGCTTCCTATGGTGTTATGATACGTGAGATTGATATGTCTTTGGTACTTGAGGATTATGGATCTACCTACAAATGGAAAGAGAATGTTAACCTTAATGATATGAGGTTAAGGGGATGAGTTGATGACAGATCTCTATGGAACAATCTTATGCTTATGCTACAATTGGTTGGTAATGCTTGGAAGCATTACATATTTGGACACATGTTGATGATTCGTGCTACATTGCCTTATCTTATTTTGCTTCTTGATGGTTGCTGATGACTATCATGGTCTTGCTACCTCACGGTGGAGGTTCTTGTTTTTGGTTACAAGTGTCTTATCTGTCCCTTAATGTAATGGTCATGAAAAGACCCATGTTGTAATCATTGTAAAATTTAGTCATGTATGGGCTATGTATGTCATCCCATTATTTTGGGCAATTGATGTAATGTTGGGTCAGATATGTAACCCCACTGTGTTGGGTGATTGTTGTAATCTTGAGTCATTGGTGATGGGAAGGTCATAATTGGTTGAGTCATAAAGCCTTGTGCTTTTATTGTATATCTTTAGAGGGTCCAACATATGCTCAAGGGGGGCATGTTCAATATGCAGTTTTCATATTTAGCAGATGAGACCTACAATGATCTTCAATGATGCATGGGTTGCATGTGGTGAAGTTGTGGATGACGCGTATATGTTACTTAAGCTACATTTGAAAAAATGTTGTTGTCAAACATTGATAAGAAAGATACATATCTTATGTTCATTGAAGATGTTGGTTTAGGCTGATGATGAAGGTATTTTTGGTTTTCACATATGTTGTTGGTGCATGGAAAGAATATGTATATGCTTCCTATGGTGTTGTGATATATGAGATTGATGTCTTTGGTACTTGAGGATTATGGATCTTCCTACAAATGGAAAGAGAATGTTAACCTTAATGATATGAGGTTAAGGGGATGAGTTGATGACAAATCTCTACGGAACAATCTTATGCTTATGCTACAATTGGTTGGTAATGCTTGGAAGCATTACATATTTGGACACATGTTGATAATTCATGCTACATTGCCTTATCTTATTTTGCTTCTTGATGGTTGCTGATGACTATCATGGTCTTGCTACTGTGCACCAAATTCCTGTGCTCAATCCAATTAGATTACAATCAATAGCGTAAAAACAATACAAACAGAAAAATCTTGTTGATCCCTAAAAATGCCGAAATGCCGAAATGAAAATCACGTTTCAACTAAATATGGGAACTGAATTCTTTCGATTCATTCATATAGGGCGCAGCCCATCCAATTCTTTTCCCCCTCTCTAATAGATACAACCACTGTTTTAAAAAAAAAAAAAAAAAAAACATTTGCAACATATCCATGTTGCATTCCGTTGCAATTTACAAATGACATCAAAAACATTTGCCGATTGATCCAAGTCTAATGTAGTAGATCCACTGTTTGCCAATGAACACGGTTATCCCACGTGTATATGGGTTGACCGATATACAATACATTACAACGCCATTTTTTTTCAAAATCGGCGGTCACACCATAATTTAACATATAAATACATCGGTTTTCTAGATTCCATGCAATTTGACCGGGATCGCTCACGAGAGTCTGGCATTAATACACTCCGTTGCATTAATTTTCGGAGGATTTCAAATCGCTGAACCTTTAATTACCACAGCTAACACTCCACATTAAACTCCGATGCGCGACTTTGGCGATCTGCGTTTGCAAATTTTCGGTATTCTGATCCGATCCGATCCAATCGGAGATTGGAGATCATATCTTAACGATTTTCTATTCTGCAATTCAAAGTTCCAATCCGAAATCGGATTCGGCAATGCTGGTTCACAAAAATGAACCTTAACGCTTGATCCGACGCCTCAACGATTTTAATTCAACTTTTCTCTGTTCAAATGGATTTCATATGCTCGCTTAACTGTCCAGATTTCCTTCACAGGGATCTTTAAAATTAAAACTGAAACGCAATCACATTAATCAACAATTAAACACAGAATTCAACACATAATCTTTTCCCAATTCTTCATACATCGCTGCGCACAATATGAACTTGTTAATAAAACAAAAACTCTGCGTTTACTCAATTACATAAAAACTGACTTCTATTACACACAACACATGGTTTTTCACTATCTTCTGAGCTCGCGCTCTCCAAGATCACACACCAAAACTAACTCACCCCCAACGAAGCAAAATCTCTTCATTTTTATTACAACTGTCTACTAACTAAT
>JAXQQM020089073.1:0-340199 GCA_034641835.2 Pinus albicaulis
AAACTTTGATCCAGATGATGTCTATGTAGCAGCCGATGTTGATCCTGTGTCTAGTAGCGGTGATGAATTTGATGATTGATCATCATTCATGTGTAGTCTTGTATTAGGTCAATGGCCTCATAGCTTGTAGTATTGTTTTTGGACTTTAAGGGCCATTTGGAGCCTCATTGCTTATGTATTTTTCGATGATATGTATTGCACTCGGTGCCATTTTGATATATTCACCTTTGCATGGTATATAAATGAGCAAACTTTGCATATTTTGTCTCTATTGGCTTGGAATCATGGTTGCAAATCTTTAAAATAGTTTTTTTTATTAAAAAAATAATTATTTAATGTTTTTTTTTAAAAACCGATTCATTGGCATCTGACCGCTTCCAGTTAGACCGGTTCCGGTTAGAAACCCGGTTCATTAGGTCCACCGGTCCGGTCACCGGTTCCGGTTTTTAAAACTATGACACCATCTTGACACCGAGGCCCGAAGATGTAGTCCCTCCTGGACGAACTCCGTTATCAAACAACGTGTTCTTACGATTGTTGATCTTGACATGTTATGTTCCTCTTCGTTATAGCATGCAATCGTTCATTCATGTTCATTAACGCTTTAATTAAATGCAATTCTAATTTATCAGCTGAAGTAAGGTCTTGGTTAAGGGTATAAAGAATTTACCCTGGATCAATTGGCTATGGTCTCTCCTCAAAAGCATATAGAATCTACATCAAGGAAGACATATTAAACTAAGCAGGGATGCCATATTTGATGAAATTCATGCCTACAAGAGATCCAAGGATATCCCAATTGATTCCGATGACGAAGACATACCTATATTCGAAGAAGAAGAAGTACACCACGACAATCCCACTACTATTCAAGAAGAAGAAGAAGGACCACGCGAGCCTATTCTACCTGTCGTCATACCTACCACTAGGAAAAGGCCAAATTGGTTAAAAGCTACCCTTAAATATGTTGAAGGACATGGAGTGGCAAAAGGAACCTTAAAGAAAGTCAAAGGTCGAAGAGATACTCAAGATATGTTGCATGTATAACAAAACTAATTGAAGTTGAACCATCTACATTCGAAGAAGTTACTCATCTAGAGGTTTGGAAGAAGGCAATGCAGGAAGAATATCAATCCATCATGGAGAATGGGGTTTGGGAAATCGTTCCTAGACCTAGTGACAAGTCAGTTGTCACCTCTAAATGGATTTATAAGATCAAGCATGTTGTTGATGGAAGCATAGATAAATACAAGGCCAAATTTGTTGCAAGGGGTTTCTCTCAAAAGGAAGGCATAGATTATGAAGAAACCTTTGCATCCACTGCAAGGTATACTACTATTAGATCCTTGGTTTCATTGGTTGCCACCATGGGCTGGAATATCCATCAAATGGATGTGAAGATAGCATTTCTGAATGGGACCATTGATAAGGAAGTTTACATTGAACAACCCGAAGGCTTTGAGGTAAATAATAGAGACACTTGTGTATGTCGACTCAAGAAGGCCCAATATGGTTTGAAGTAAGCACCTAGGGCATGTTATGCAAGAATGGATGCATACCTTCTAAGAATTGGGTTCGTGAAGAGTATTGTTGATCCAAATCTCTACATCAAGGTTGAGGATAATGAGGCAATCATTATTCTACTATATGTGGATGATCTATCCATCATTGGTGTGGAGCAAAGAATTCAAGAATGCAAGAAGATGTTGGCAACTGAATTTGAGATGAAAGATCTAGGACTAATGCACTATTACTTAGGTCTGGAAGTATGGCAGAAACCTAGGGAGATATATTTGGGGCAAGGAAATATATCATCGAGTTGTTGTAGAAATTTAGGATGATGAATTCCAATCCCATGACTACTCTTATGACCACCAATCTCAAGAAGTTGAGGAGCTCTGACTCAAGTCTCGTAGATCCTACCTCCTATCGTAAGTTGGTAGGTTCTTTGATGTATCTGGTAAATACTAGGCTGGATATATATTTTGTTGTAAACATTCTTAGTCAATTTCAGTTGGAGCTGCATCATGATCACTGGATAGCTGCCAAGCATATATTGAGATATCTTCGTGGCACTATACATCATTGCCTAAAGTATGATAGCAAGGTAGTCTAGCTGATTGGCTTCACAGATTCTTATTGGGGTGGCAGTGAGACTGATGGAAGAAGCACTACAGGCTACGTCACAAGGTTCGTTGCACTTCAACCTTGAGGTTCAAATTTTGGTGAACCTTAAAAAAAAATTTGAGATTCGGTGAACCTCATCGAACATCATAGCCATTGACCAAGTCCATAGATCAAAACTCATAACCTCATGTCACAAATCAAGCTTGTAATCTATCCTTGCAATTTTGTTAAATTTGGACAACTAGGTCCAAACTCCATGTTATGATGCTCAGATTAAGAGGCTAATATTTTTGTTGGATTCCTCTTTCGGAGAGGTGTAAAATCTATATATAATATGTCTTAATCCGATGAGCAGAACATTTATTTTGAATTTATTATTCTTAATAAATTATATGTGCAGGTCGGCCTTAAGGTTTCACACCCCCAGCAGATGTGTCACACGCCCCAATGATGGATATAAATATAGGCAAAGTTGGAGAGCATTTCATCTGAAATCAAATTATTTTTAAAGAAATAAATCACACGCTCAGCAAACTCACTAACTTATCAGTCAAGGGCTCGGTAATGATAAACCATCCCTTCAGAAACTGATGGAAAAGAAAATAAAGCATAGATCACGAGCCTGGGAGCTAGACAGTAACTGCTACTGCTCACTACAGCCTTAGATCATCTCTCACAACAAATCATCAAATGCAGATAAATAGAACAGCAAAGTAAATAAAGGATTAAACCACAATTCTGAAATGGAACAGCAACTCTAAAATGGAACAGCAATTGAATACTAAGTCCCGCGGGTTATAACCAAACTTAATCTATACACTCTTTGCAATCAAAGAACATTCTGTCATTCTAAAGGCGAATCACACAATTCATATTAATGGAACAGCAATAACGATTAATGAATTATGGAACAAGAATTATGGAACCATACTGATTCATTAGAAACGCACACAACACAAACGTTAATATAACAGCTCTGTAACATAACAGTAAGGATATGCGATTAACTCTTGAAAGGATTAATAACGTAATGCGGAGTTAACACACAAGTCTAGCTGTAAAAACTCCAATGATTCAAACTTGAACAGAGCATGCAATATGAACTTGTAAAGCATATCAAATAATCAAATAACAGTAATAAACAAACCACACAGAAGCGAAGCTGTAATGGTACAGAAGCAAGTGTCCTTCGAGGCCGGGCCCTTAGCCTCCAAGGATACACCGCTTTAGGTTAATGCAGACGCGAAGATGGAATAATCACCAGGCTTTCATTAATACATTGATCAAAAATACATCGAACCAGTTCTCAACAAAGCTTAATAACCAAATCTGATGTTTTACAAAATATTACATAAAACGTATCTTATCTCGCTATTGTCTCTAAACTAACAGTGCTTGTCTCTTTTTATAAAGACGATGGCGGAGATGTCCAAGCAATCAGATAAGTAAAGCAGCGATCCCTCAGGATCTTCGATCCTGAGGGATTCGCCAAACTGTTAACTCTTCATCCTGTCTTTTCTATTGCGCTGAGCTGGTGTCCTCTCCTTCTTTCCCGAGCCGATTCACCTTGATCTTGTTTCCCTATGTTTGCGTTCGGTTTTCGTCCAGAGAGACAACAGTTATCTCCACTTTGTTCTTTCCTTTAGAGCGGCAACTCTTCGTTTTCTCCTTTCCCTGTATAGAAAATAACCATTATCAGTGGCTAAGTTATACACATCGATTCTCACATGTTTTGTTATAGTTCCTTATTACTTTCCAAATTCATGATACAAAAGGTTCACAAATTCTATTAAAAAGTCATTAAAGTAATCATCAAGATCATACCTTTTTAGTACTCCACACACCCCCCTGCTTACCTTGTTTCATGTCCTCATGAAAACATTGTAGTTGACATGTAATGCAGTGAGAGAGTATGCTGGAGAAGGAGTCTCATGCGGAGGCCTACAACCATGTTGAGTGATTAAATAATCAAAGAACTGACCTGCTTTCCCTTCAGGCATATCATACAGGGCCTGGTATCCATGTGCAGGATGCCAAATAATTGGAGCACGAAATCTATACCCTAACCAAGATGACCCTGCTTTCAGAATGCTCTGGCCATAGAGATTCAAACGGTCAGCAGCTAACTCAAAGTTCTCATACTTAAATGGTTCTCTGAGCTGGAGGTGTGGATCAGAGATTCGATATCGAAATTTGGCTGCATTAATGGCCAAGTCTTTGATGGAAAAGAAATACTCTAAACTCTCTTGAATGAGTGCCTCATGCATAGGCCCTAATGTTACAATGACACCTGGAGTCCTTATGTGGTTTATATGAGTTGTCCATAACTGTACTGGGTTCCTAGGCTCAGCCCTAACTCGTAAATCTAGACCATTTTCTTGACTCTGGAAGGTATCATAGGCTTTTAGCCACTTAATCTGATTAGCCCCGAATGAGATGAATGCTTGGAATTGAATATCACCAATGGAGGGACCAGGGTTCAATTCAGTCTCCTGACTTAGCACGAGGTCGTGTAAATAAAGTTCACACAACAATCTCTGGACTTTCACTCCATAATGTTTACAACAGTCTATAAAATCATTGACATTGTTGATCTGTATAGGGGTGCCTGCCTTAACAACTTTTATTTGTAATTGTAAATATCGTTCTAATAGAAACAGAGCATAGTTTTTAGCAGGGGCCCTACATGCTAAAACATTATCATATAAAGAACACAAGTCATTCATCTGTTTGATAGTAGTATCTAGTCTATAAGTTACCTGTGTGACTTCCTCTTGTTCCTTCATCCATCCTTCAAAAGCCTGTCTTTTAGATTGACTGACATCCCTTAGTTGCTGCTGCAACTCTTCATATTTTTCTAGGGGAACCGTTTGTTCTTTAAGTTGCTCCACTTCTTGCTGTGCTTGTTTCACCATCTTGTGCAAGGATTTTGTCTTTGGATCTTTCTTCCATGCATCAGTGGAGGCCGGGAGTTTTACCTGAACCTTCTTGTTATGCTGTCTGGAGTTCAGAACCCTGATTACACCTGAGGGTGGTGCCTCTGTCTGAATTTGCTTATCATCCTTTTCTATTTTAATCGGAATGGCAGTTGGATCCTCAGGGTTTTGGTCAGCAGGCCGTTTGTTGGCCCTCTTCTTCCTCTTTACCTTCTGGTTCTTTTTCAAAATCCTAATTTGTTGTCTGAGCTGGGTTATCGTATTTAACAATTTAGTCCGTTCCTTCCGCAACTTCTTGATTTCCATTGTTTCCTTTGAAGGAACGGCAGTCTGTCGATGGTGGACTGGATCATGACCAGTTGCTAACTCTTCCTCCTGGGGTTCTTCCTCACTGCTCTGCTCCGGCTGTTCTGGTGTATGCACCTCAACTGGTTCTGATTCTTCCTCCTGGGGTTCTTCCTCTAGATTTTCCTCTTGTGACATGGGAACAGATTTTTCCCGTTCAGTATTTTCTTCCTCTTCATCATGAATAGGCATGTTCTCTTCTTGAAGTTGGTCGTGGGGATTCTCTGAACTAGACGGTTGACCGTATTTACTCATATTGGCTAGGATGGCGGCCAAGTCATCTTCTCTTAGTAGGTCTTGTAATGGGCTATTCTCCTGCTGTCCCATTTCTTCCTCTTGTTCAGTTTCTGCTTCTTTTTCTGTTCCCGAAGGCTCGGGTATTTCTTCTTCGGGTTGCTCATCTTCAATTATTACTGGTTGGCTGGTGCTTCCCTGAAGTTTTTCCAGCCTTCCCCTTATTCGAGCCAACCGAGCTGACTTTCTGGGTTTATTTATGCTTCCTCTCATCTGAGCTAACCGAGCTGATTTCCTGGGTTCCTCTGGTTGCTCGGATGAATCAACGACATGCTTTCGCTTTGCCGATTTTTGGTGTGTCTCTGGTTGTTGTGATGTGCTAGCAACATTTTCTCTGCGCTCTGCTGGTTGTTCTGGTGGGTTTATAGAATGTCTACGTTTCGGGGATGGTTCTGTCGATCCCCCTTCAATCAGTGCAATGAGCTCTTCCCAGCTGCTCTGCTGCTGGGTAAGACTATAACTAACAATAAGTCGAATCAACCCGTGGTGACTAACAATTGCCTCTACGTGCTGTGCCCTTTTCATACTTTGTGCAGCATCATGCAATAACGAGTTTAAGAGAGTCGGTAAATTCACAGAGCATTTCTGTTTTAGAACAGCTAAAAGTTTAAGGTGTCGTGGTCTTACCACGTCTTTTCTTCCTTCGCAAGTAATGTAGCTCTGTACTATTCTTGCTAGCTCTGTCCAGGGTTCGCCTAGGGTCGCTGGCAGAATTCCCTTCCCTTTGATTGTCAAATACTGCCCTTCATCCTGGAAGATGTCGATGACCTTCTGTAATCGTTCCTTTTTGAATGTCCATACCGGTCCGGTAGCTGGTAGTCCTGAGACTTCTGAAATTATGGCATCAGTGACCGCTATCCGTTTCCCTCTTACTATGGAGTGGTCATCTTGTAAATTCTGCAAGAACTCCATTGCCACTGTCTCATTAGCCCCCTGTAAGCGATTGAAATAGTTCAACCATCCTGCCCTTTCCAGGATTTCTCGGGCAGTAGCAGAGATCGTTAGCTGTTGAGGTTCACTACGAATTGCCTTTCCCCCCATGATTTCGCTGTGATTTCTAAATGGAACAGCAAAAAACGTTTTCGGTTTGAAACACAGAGAGCAAGGTTTCGCGAAAGAAAACACAGAGTATGCAACAGTGCAGCAAAAACAACTTGTGCGAAAAATAAAAATAAAAATATGCCATGCCGTGAAACCATGCCAAACCGTCGTAGACTAATTGTTTCGAATGGTGAATTGACACGTAATACAGGAAATGATGAGGTTAACCTCCCCCCCCCCGCAGTGTGATAGGCTGTCCCATCCGGAAAATAAAGGAGCGGCACCCAGTCTGCAATCAAGTCAGAAAGGAACAGCATGTGGATTTATGCCATGTTGAAAAAGGACAACAGATTACCGAAATCGAGGCGGAGGATGGATCGCGTGTTATATAAGAGGCTGCTGTGTTATGATTTGAGGCTGATGGATAGGGCATGTATCGTACTTGCCAATCTTAAGCGGTCATGGTCACCTCCGTTGCCATGATTGGTAATGATAAATATTCATGCGGTGTATAAATCGGGAAATAACATATGATTAGTGCCTAGGATATAAAAACAAAAGAGTGTTAGTATCTTACCTATTGGTGTAAGCAAGGTGACTTCGATACCATTAACATTACTCTGCTGCCAACAGGTGTCCATAACCTTGGCAGAGTTGTTTTTCACCCTCGGAACCATGATCCTTTGTGTATACCTAGGAATGTTGTTATATCAAAATGTAGACCATTATGCTGGCTTGGTGACCAATTAACCATAATGCCATTCACGAGGAAAGAGCGAAACGTGGGCAGGCCGGCTCGTGATGAGACCTCCTGTTCCAAGGTTTGTTTGTTTGATATACCTTTTGGACCATATCCCTGGTGTGGTGGCCAGCATGGGAATGCCACTTCACTTCCATCCTCATGATCATGGTAGGCTGGCTCTCGATGAGACCCCCTATCCTGCATTTGACATTTGACATGCTTTTTATTTTTCATAGAATTCTTTTCCTTATTTATACACAAAGGGTGGTTCAGCACTCCTTAAGAGTAGGAATGGTGGAAGAAGTATTTTTATCTCAATAGGAAGATATAAACTCTTTGCTCTTATTCCCAAGTACTAATAAAATTTTTTTAAGGGAATCAGCATGATAAAGATAACCAATCAGGGCAAAATTAGTAAAACCATGTCAACAAAAGGTAAGAAATAAGTATGTCCTTCCATTTTTCCTCTTATTAATGCAGAGCCTTATAGATATAGCGATTTATGATTTGCAGATTTCGGCATGTTGTGTTTTTATATTTCATTGCACAAATACATAGCTGAAGCTTTAAAGACTAGAAAGAAGACGGGCAAAAGGAAAAAGAGATCAAAAGTATGCTAATGGTGTTCCATTGGAAAAGAGACACCGATGGATAATAGAAAAAGGAAACAATGCAAATGCCGTTCCTTTTGGGAAAAGGAACGGCAATCATACCATAAAACACTCAATATGCCATTCCGTTAAAAAAGGCAAAACATCAATAAAAGAACGCTGTTTCTTTGAAGGAAAAGGAACAGTGGTAACCAAAAGGAACAGCGAGAAACGTAACAATATCGTTCTTTTTGAAAAAGGAACAGCAGAGATCCGAATGCTGTTCCTTTAGAAAAGGAACAGCAAAACAAGCAAAATCAATATGATAAAAAACATGCATATGCTATTAGAAGAGCAAAAAAAAAAAAAATCAAACTTTGTGGAAGAAAAAGGAACAGCAAAATGACAAGAATTTATTCAAATCAAACTTATGTACAAGAATCACTCAAAAACAAAACTTTATGTACAAATTGAAAAAATAAATAGACCCTTAATGAATTACAGGTGAGGAAGATTTCTCTCCCTCTCCTAAGATCTCCAGATCAGTATCTCGGCGTAGCTGCTGGCAGAAGGATTCCCGAGTAAGTGGTTTACGGTAGAGACGGACTCGGTGGCCATTTACCTTGAATGCATATCCAGAACCGTCAATAGTGATTAGAGTAAGGGTTCCATTGTCATGTACCTTCTGGATTTCGTATGGTCCCAACCATCGAGTCTGAAGTTTTCCAGGGAAGTCCTGAAACCGAGAATCGTATAACAGAGCCCAGTCTCCCTCGTGGAAGACTTTGTTCTTAATGAGCGCATCATGCCATTTGGCTCGCTGCTGTTGAATTAATGCTGTATTTTGTAGTGCAGAGAGCCGAATTTCGTCTAATTCATTGATCTTCTGTAGTCGATTGAGT
Organism: Pinus albicaulis; assembly: GCA_034641835.2. NCBI lineage: Eukaryota > Viridiplantae > Streptophyta > Pinopsida > Pinales > Pinaceae > Pinus > Pinus albicaulis. Next base: position 8,978 of record JAXQQM020089073.1, read on the forward strand.
TGTGCCTCAGTTAAATCTAGGCCAACTTCCTGTGCTGTACGCAGTGTTTGGATTTCGAATTCTATGGGAAAAATAGGTTGTTTTCCAAACACTAGTTGATAAGGTGAGTAACCAGTGGTGCTCCTCCATGTGGTTCGATAGGCCCAGAGTGCTTCAGGTAGTCGGGTAGCCGAGTCACGCCTATGTGATGCAATAGTTTTCGTTAGGATTGATTCTATTATCTTATTGCTACTTTCTACCTGCCCATTCGCCTGTGGGTGATATGGAGTAGTGATCTTATGCTGGACATGATAATTGTTAAGTGTTGCGGCTAATTTATGCCCAACAAATTGTGGTCCTCCATCTGTAATTATTTCCCTAGGAAGGCCATAACGAACAAATAGAAGGAACAGGAACTGTATGACAGAATCCTCTGTGGCTCTTGGCAATGCTTCTGCCTCAACCCATTTGGTGACATATTCTGTTGCCACCAAAATATATGTTTTCTGATTTGATGAAGGGTTGATGGGTCCAACGAAATCCAGAGCCCACCGTTCGAATGGTTCGATGACTAACTGTGGTTTCAGAGGCATGTCATCAGCTTGACCAGGTCGTCCTGCTCGCTGGCAACTGTCACAGGCTTGGACGAACTTCTTTGCATCTTTGAAGATTGTAGGCCAGTAATATCCTGTCTGCAATACTTTATGTCCATTCCTACGCTCAGCGAAGTGCCCCCCGCACGGTCCATCGTGACAGGCTTTTAGGATGTCAAAGATTTCATCCTCTCTAACACATCGCCTGATATGCATGTCTGCTCCTGTGTGAAACAAATAACCTCCAATCCACGAAAATCGAGAACTTTTCTGAATAATCTGCTTACGCTCATTAGGAGTTAAATGTTTTGGTAATTTACCTGCTGCAAGGTAGTTGGCAACATCAGCATACCAGGGTGTTTGAACAGCAACAGCAAACAGGTGCTCATCCGGAAATTGATCTTCCACTGCTGCTGCATCGCTTGATTTTGGTATTCTTGAAAGAAAATCGGCTACAGGGTTTTCTTTGCCAGGGCAGTCCTTGATTGTGATGTCGAATTCCTGCAATAAGATTAACCATCGAGTTACTCTGGCATTTGTGACAGGCTTATTTGCTAAATATTTTATGGCAGAATGATCTGTATACAAGATAACAGGGTAGCCTGTGATATAATGTCTAAATTTATTGACAGCATGTATTACAGCTAGAAATTCTTTTTCAGTAACAGTGTAATTCAATTCAGCGGGGGATAAATTTTTGCTGATGTAATATATAGCATATGGTTTTTTATCCTCTTCCTGCCCAAGGACTGCACCAATGGCTGTATCTGAGGCATCAGATGATATCTGGAATAGTAGGTCCCAGTTTGGTCCTCGAAGGACTGGGGCTGTGGATACAAGCTTCTTTAGATCCTCGAAAGCATGGTCACATTTGTCTGTCCAAAGAAAATCAACATTACCAGTCAGTGCATATAAAGGAGCAGCAATGTGCGAATAATGCTCTATAAATCGTCTATAATAACCTGAAAATCCAAGAAAATTGCGTACCTCTGTTTGAGTAGTAGGAGTGGGAATAAGCAAAAGTATTTGGATTTTGGCCGGGTCTACCTGAATGCCGGCTGCTGAGACATAGTGTCCTAGGATAAGTCCTTCGGTCATCATCAAGAAACATTTTTCATTGCTTAAGCAAAGTCTAGTAACAATGCAGCGTTGTAGGACTTTCTCTAGGGTGTCTAGAGCTGGATCAAAGTCATCTCCGTATGGTGTAAAGTCATCCATGTAAACTTCAAGTCCATCATTGATTAAATCTGCAAAAATACTAAGGATAGCCCTCTGAAATGTGGCAGGAGCATTACATAAGCCAAAAGGTAAAACTCGATAGGCAAATGTTCCCCGGGGGCAAGTAAAGGTAGTTTTATCCTGGTCTTCAGGGGCAATCTGAATCTGATTGTATCCACTGAAGCCATCCAGGAAAGAAAAGAACTTCTTCCCTGCTAAAGTGTCCAATACTTGATCTATGAAAGGAAGAGGGAAATGATCTTTTTGTGTTGCCTTGTTAAGTTCCCTATAATCCACACAAATTCTCCATTTCCCATTCTTTTTTGGTACCACCACAAGTGGAGAGACCCATTTACTATCAGAGATAGGGTAGATAAAATTCACATCTAAAAGCTTCTGAAGTTCAGTTTTTACAACATCTTTTAGATGGGGATTAAGTCTCCTTTGCGGCTGACGCACAGGTCTGGCATCCTTTTCTATGTAAATGTGGTGTGTACATAACTGGGGATCGATTCCTTTCATATCAGGGTAGTCCCATGCAAATGCTTCTTGATACTTTGTTAACAGATGGATGAGCTTTGTTTCTTGTTCGGGTGTGAGATTAGCATTGATGTTTAAAGTTTTCCCCGGTGCAATTTCCACAGTTTTACTATTTGCAACAGAAGTAACAGGTATTATTTGATCATGAATATCTTTCAGGGGATCTTCTTCTAATTCATTATCAAATGTTGCTTTTATCATGTGACATTGTGTGCGAGGTTCAGTTTGAGTAATGAAATTATTAATGGCATCGTCTTCTGTTTGATCTTTGAAATCGAGTGCCTCTTGTATAGTTAATGGAGATCTAATGTTATCAGTAAGATATGATACAGGGTGCTTATTCGTTTTAATCATTGTGACACTTGGCTGCGCTGGAGGATATAGAACTAAATTTTTGCTATTTGGTCCTCTGGTTATAGTCATATTTCCCTGCCGACAGCCAATGTAGGCATCGGCAGTAGCGAGCCAAGGTCTACCTAAAATTAGCGGGTGTCCATCAAGTCGGGTTTTTGGATTAATTATCAGGAAATCTGTTGGATACTCCCAGGATTCTACAGAGACCATGACATCATGTAGAGTGCCCTCTGGTCTAACCACAGATCGGTCAGCCAATTCTAACAGAGTAGAGGTGGGTTCTACGGATGTAATGCCGAGCTTTTGGCAAGTTGTGGTTGTTAAAATATTAATTGCAGCCCCTAAATCAACTAAGGCATTAGGCAGGGTCTGGCCATAAATTTGAACAGTTATAATTGGGTTCCCGGGGTCTTCATATTTAAGGGGTGTTTCTCTTCCCGACAATAGGTCGGATAAGGTGCCGACTACTTGGACTCTTGGATTGTTTGTTATATTCCTCCTTGGTTTCTTTATGCACAATTCTTTTATGGTTTTGGCGTATATGGGAATGTCTTGAATGGCTTGGAGGAATGGAATTTTTATGTACAGGTTTTGTAATTCTCCCAGAATGTCAAAGTCAGGATATTGTATGGATCGAGGTATGGCTAATCGTTCTGGGAACGGAGGAGAGGATGTGGTTGCTTGGTTATGAGTTTGTTGCTTATTTACATCCTCTTGTTGTGACCGATGTTCTCTGGGTAACTGATCTTCAATATGAACTGTTTTATCTCCCTCAGTTTCAATTATACGCCCGGATCTTAACTGAAGGTCATTGCACTCCCTTAAGTCAGGTCCTGGTTCTGGTGATTCTATGATTTGAATAGATTGGACCTGCCTGTTGTTTGGATTGGGATCGGGTTGGGCTGGGAGTTGCGGCCTCAAGTTAGACTGGGGATTTTGTTGTAAAGCTGGCAAAGTAGGTTGAGGGAGCGGAATAGTTCCAGCTGGGTGGTACATCGGTCTTTGCCAGCTTGTCTGCCAGGGCGAACCTTGTGAAGTAGAGGGAGTCCATTGTGAAGGATGCGGGCCATTTTGCCAATATGGTGGAGTGTAAGGGAAATTCGGCCAACCAGTTTGGCTTGTTTGATTCAGCCATGGATTTGAAGAAGGAAATGATTGTGGTGACCAGTTTGTAAATGGGGTTTGAGATTGATTTTGCCACATACCATATTGTTGAGCATTATACTGTGGGTTTTGAAATAAAGAGGTTGGGTCCGGAAACATACCAGGTTGTCTTGGCTGCCACGGGCGGCGCTGGTTGATCGAATTCACCGATTCTGGTTCTTCTTCTTCTTCCTTATATACCGCTTTCAATCCAGGAAGTGAGGGGCAGCTCTCCGTAAGGTGATCTTTTGTACAGATGGCGCATGTTTGGACTTTATCTAATGGACACTCCTTGTGGCTGTGTTTTTTCTGCATCGGGGGCAGAAGATTGCCAAATTCTGTTCTGCCTCCAGCTGCTTCTGTTTAGCCTGCACAATATCAAGTTGTGTAGTTAGTGTCCCCATAATATCGGTTTTAAAATTTTCTAATAAATTTCCAATTTCTGCACGTGTTACTCCTTCTGCTGATACTTTGTTATCTCTTGCAGACCGATCGTATTCTGTCGGTTTTATTCTTGTGCTGCCTCTTGAACTCCTGATACATAAGTCAAGGATGTCAGTAAAATTCTCTTGATAAATATCCCCTTTGCCCATAATGTTTAATGTTTCAATCCATTGTTCCTTCATGCCCCTCATTAATGCAGTTTTTAACACATTATCAGGTAAAGGTAGCAATGCATAAGGAGATCTTTGTAAATTATACTGAAAACGTTCCACATACTCTTCTAATGTTTCATTTGGTCTGGCTGTCATTTGAAATATTTCGTCTTTTAATTCTCTAGACCTACAATAATCCTGGTATTTCTTTAAGAAGGATTCTTTCATTTTATCCCAATTGTTGATAACCCCGCCACCTAGCCCCATAAACCATCTTAAAGCAGCCCCTTTCAATGTAGAGGGGAATAATTTCAATTTTTGGGGATCGGTGGTGTAATCGTACCCCCGACATAACACATCGAATTCGAATAGGAATGCATCCAGATCCTCTGATGTGAGTCCATGAAATGTGGGGATATGTTGAAGAGGGATAGCTTTCATGGGTGCATTTGCTACAGAATCCACTATAGGATATTGTAATGTAGAGGTTTGAGTGTTTGGCTGGTTTTGAGCGTTTGGTTGGTTTTGAGCCATGGGATCGAATATATGCCAGTAACCTTCTGGGATATCTAGGAGGGTATTCCTAGGTTGGGTGGGAACGGTTTTGACAGGGATCTTTTTAATAGCGCTTCCTGTATCTGGAATAATGGGAATACCAGGTGTTTGAGGAGATTGAATCTCTTCAACAATGACTTTCGCAGCACTCCCCTTATCTGGGCTATCTAATGGCTGATTTATTTCAAGAGGAGATTTTGGTTCCTTGATTTCCCCTGTTTCTCCTTCTCCTTCGCAAAAGTTGCTAGAGTTCCCTTCCTGCAATAATTCTGGAGTGGAATTTTCAACTTCTTGAAAGTCCTGCTCCTCAGTTTGACTATGCACCTCAGCACAGGCTACAGATGGTGATCCTGTGGCCTGAAGGGAACTAGTAGGTGGTTTAGAAGTGTTTTTCTTGAAACCTACTGATGGCTGAGACTCTGTTTTCTTATAGATTTCGTCTATGAAGGTTGTTCGGCCAAGGGTCTATGGGGGTTTGATATTTTTTTCTGGTCTTTTCTGCTTAGTCATGCACTCAAAAATAAACTACGAACTTCTATTCAAACAAGCAAAAACAAATCTGTTAGGAAAGCGGATAATGAGCAGGTCTTTTACATGCTCTGCACGTAGGTTCTTACCTTCCGTTTTTAGGATCCAACTCCTCCCTAGCAGGCTTGTACACTACTCTGAAAAAAAAGACAAATGGCTACACTCTTTCCCCGGCAACGGCGCAAAAATGTAGAGCTATAAAAAGGGTCTCTTTCACCTCTAATCACCTCACATTAATATGTCAACCCGAGAGCGTTTTGTCATTACAAAGAGTGACTCAATCCAAGGCTCATTCGTCAGAGTAATGCTAGTAGTACAGTGCTTAAGAAATACAAGAGTAAACGGATGCTTAACTGAAATCAAATTACTTTAAAGAAATAAATCACACACTCAGAAAACTCAATGACTTATCAGTCAAGGGTTCGGTAATGATAAACCATCCCTTCAGAAACTGATGGAAAAGGAACCAAAGCATAGATCACGAGCCTGGGAGCTAGACAGTAACTGCTACTGCTCACTACAGCCTTAGATCATCTCTCACAACAAACCATCAAATGCAGATAAATAGAACAGCAAAGTAAATAAAGGATTAAACCACAATTCTGAAATGGAACAGCAACTCTAAAATGGAACAGCAATTGAATACTAAGTCCCGCAGGTTATAACCAAACTTAATCTATACACTCTTTGCAATCAAAGAACATTCTTTCATTCTAAAGGCGAATCACACAATTCATATTAATGGAACAGCAATAACGATTAATGAATTATGGAACCATACTGATTCATTAGAAACGCACACAACACAAACGTTAATATAACAGCTCTGTAACATAACAGTAAGGATATGCGATTAACTCTTGAAAGGATTAATAACGTAATGCGGAGTTAACACACAAGTCTAGCTGTAAAAACTCCAATGATTCAAACTTGAACAGAGCATGCAATATGAACTTGTAAAGCATATCAAATAATCAAATAACAGTAATAAACAAACCACACAGAAGCGAAGCTGTAATGGTACAGAAGCAAGTGTCCTTCGGGGCCGGGCCCTTAGCCTCCAAGGATACACCGCTTTAGGTTAATGCAGAAGCGAAGATGGAATAATCACCAGGCTTTCATTAATACATTGATAAAAAATACATCGAACCAGTTCTCAATAAAGCTTAATAACCAAATCTGATGTTTTACAAAAGATTACATAAAACGTATCTTATCTCGCTATTGTCTCTAAACTAACAGTGCTTGTCTCTTTTTATAAAGACTATGGCAGAGATGTCCAAGCAATCAGATAAGTAAAGCAGCGATCCCTCAGGATCTTCGATCCTGAGGGATTCGCCAAACTGTTAACTCTTCATCCTGTCTTTGCTATTGCGCTGAGCTGGTGTCCTCTCCTTCTTTCCCGAGCCGATTCACCTTGATCTTGTTTCCCTATTTTTGCGTTCGGTTCTCGTCCAGAGAGACAGCAGTTATCTCCACTTTGTTCTTTCCTTTAGAGCGGCAACTCTTTGTTTTCTCCTTTCCCTGTATAGAAAATAACCATTATCAGTGGCTAAGTTATACACATCGATTCTCACATGTTTTGTTATAGTTCCTTATAACTTTCCAAATTCATGATACAAAAGGTTCACAAATCCCATTAAAAAGTCATTAAATCATCAAAATCATACCTTTTTAGTACTCCACACACCCCCCTGCTTACCTTGTTTCATGTCCTCATGAAAACATTGTAGTTGACATGTAATGCAGTGAGAGAGTATGCTGGAGAAGGAGTCTCATGCGGAGGCCTACAACCATGTTGAGTGATTAAATAATCAAAGAACTGACCTGCTTGCCCTTCAGGCATGTCTCATGACTGGAATGATCAACTAGTGAACCAGCCACAAGCTCCACAACGCTCTACCATGCCTAATGTTTTGTTTGTGGAAAATGAAGGGCCTCAAGAGCAAGAATCCCTTGAAGACTACTTTGAAGAATATGAGTCTCATAATCAAAGATTCAAGGATCACTTTAGTTTTCAAGAGTTTTGTCACCTTAAGGACAAAAGAAGAAGACCAAGGAATCAACATAGAGATGGTGGATTCACTCAGAATCATGATCGACATCACTCTATGGGCAGATTATTTTTACCCAAGTTTGATGGGTCATCCACTTATTCTGCCAAAGCATTGGTAAAAAAACTGGATATCTACTTTCAGTTGAGCAAAGTCCCTGAGATGGAAGTTATCAATATTGCAGCACTGCACTTTGAAGGTGAAGCACACAACTGGTGGTTCCATGGCTGGTCCACATTGGGTCATGCCAATGTGACTGCTTACTCTTAGTTCACTAGAATACTGGTGGAGAGGTTTGAAAGAAAGGATCCAGAAGCAACTTTCATGAGCCTTGCAAAATTGAAGCAATCAAGTAATACAAAGTCTTATATTTCTAAATTTTTGAGATTATCTATTATGGTTCCTGACTTGTGTGCAGCAATAAGGGTGTACATGTTCATCGATGGCTTAGATGAACCTCTGCATGGGTTGGTTAAGTCTACCAAGCCCACTACCTTGCATGATGCCATTGAGAGGGCTAGAGACCTTCAAGATGCCTTGTCAAAAGCAAAGGAAAACTTTCAGAACAAGCCCTCTTTTCCTTCTAAGGGAAAGGAAGAGAAAGTTGCTCCTTCAAAGGAGAGCTCGTTCAAGAAGCCTCTTGATATTGAAGTCCGGAGAGATCTAAGGAGAAAGAAGCTATGCTTCACTTTCCAAGAACCATGGGTAACTAGACATAGATGTGTTGCTGGAAAATCACATTACATAGAGATCTTCTCAGATCTTGAAGAAGATGAAGACGATGAACCAAGAAGAGGTTACATCACTGATAATGTTGAAGGAGATCCAACACCATCAGGAGATGGAAATGGAGCTTTTATCCTATTGGAGGAAATCTTGCATCTTTGAGGGGAGTACCCAAGTACTTGACCTTAAGAGTTCAAGGTTCAATCATGAATCAGAGGGTTTCTGTGTTGATTGACAGTGGGGCTACCCACAACTTTATTGATGCCCATCTTGTGCAGAGGAGGGAAATACTCACTGATACCTTTGAGGGATTCTCTGTTTTGGTCCCAGGAGATAGAACAATGCAATGCATGCATTATGTCCCATCACTTTCAGTCACCATGGGATCCTACACTTTGGTGGATCACTTCTTTGTAGTTGACATACCAGACACCAATGTTATTTTGGGTGTTCAATGGTTTATTACATTGGGGAAAGTCACCACTGATTGGGAGGATTTATAAATGGAATGGGTGGACAAGAAGAGTGGTGCACCTAAAATGATCAAAGGCATGCATACTTACCCCTCACATAACACTTCCACACATAAAACAGAGATGGATTTGTGCAGTGGAAGCAAGGACCTCACTGTCCCATCTATTATGTTCATGAGATTTCTGCAAGGGACACTCTTATCTAGTGGAAAACCACCTGGGAGGCCACCTGATTCATTTTTTGTGAGAGATATCTCACTACATGATGCTCCAAGATCAAATCCAGGAGGGATGGGAGCATTAGAAGACACAGCTACATCGCTGGAAGGTTTGGGCAAGCACAAGGAGGAAGGAGATTTTCTTCTCTCATCATCATCACTCACCTTCATTTATGATTCTGCGCTGTTGGAGGAGAAGAAGGGAAGGTATGTCCTTCCTACATGTACCTTTGGCATAGGATATGTCAAAGAGGAGATCAATAACATGATAGACATTCCTGTTGATGCATCATCAGCACTATCGTTTATGGGGAGTGTAGATATATATTGGAAATCCCAGCTGTTGGTGGATTATTCCAAAGATCTCCACACTTGTATGATGCTTGATGACCAGCTGCATGAAGAGGGCTATTTAGTCCATGAGGGAGTCATCTATCATCATGATAGGATATTCTTACTTAAAGCCTCCAAGCTCAAGGAGAGGATGCTACAAAGGGCCTACAAAGGGTTCTGTTTCAGCCCTACCTATTCTATGAATATCTACAACACTATCATGAGATGATTTGAATGGGAAGGCTTTGGAGGAGAGCTACATCATCATTTTCTAAAATGCATGAGCCATGTGGAGTTGGGGCAGCCAAGGGACTCTATGCAAGAGTTGTTCCAGCCATTTCTTCCTTCTTTTGAAAGGGGAGAAAGATCCATGCACAACTCCATGTGTATGAGAGACAATGTTGCAAAAGAGCTGATCATGTAAAGCAAGTTTATTTTTATGATTGTACATGTTCTTTTACCATTTTTATGCAGGCCATAACTCCTAAAAGGAGTAATGTATCATGTAAATCTCATGGCAACTATTGGGCCACTCAAATTTCTGGACTTGGCCACTCCCTTGATGTGAAAAGGGAGATTTACTTTCATGATGGGTGCTTCCCAAAGGCACCAAACGTATCTCACAGTCTCACCCATTGTGAGATGACAAGTGTAGCAAGTAAGTGGTGGGGAAACCACTTACCACAACTTGATTTGATGTAGCCAAGAGATGCACTGCGCTGGTACCATATGTGGGACTATGACCCCACCTCCTCATGCTCAAATTTATGTTTGTATATATGTAGTTTTGCTTCCATAATTGGATGATATAGTTGTACTTTTTATGGGATTGTATGGAGGGAGGATGGGAAGTTTGTGTTAGCCACCTATAAATTCTGATATGCTAAATGGTGGCTAAATTTGTGTTCAAGCCTTCAAGAGATTTATTTCTTTGAAAATCCATCATCTTGAAGTCTTATAATGATTCTTTATCCCTTTGAATTAATTCACTGATGTTTCCATCTTAAAGCCATGCTGATTCACCAAATAAAGCTGTTCCAAAGGCTACTGAAACTGCCTATTTTCACTTATCTCCCTCCATTTTCATAAGGCCTTCTTTTCACCTTTCAACCCTCCATTTAGCATCTAAAGGCCTCAAATCCCCTTCAAGCCTTGTGAAATCCATTTATGAGGTTTAAAAACCCATATTTATCCCTATCGGAACCTCCATTTTCCTAAAAAAACCTTTAAAATCCATGAAAATCTTCATTTTTACACTAAGGCCTTAAGCCCTTTTCGGCCTTGGCCCTAGCCCCTTTTCTGCATGTGACCTCATCCCGCGACTAGAAGCTAGCCCCCATCGCGCAATCGCAATCAGGGTTTATAGTTTCTTTTTTAAACGTTTATTTCAAAACTCCGATGCAATGAGCCCCTTTTCTCCTCTGATCTGTTGATTTGATCTAGACCGTTGAATCCACAAGAACCAGGATTCAATCGTGCTTCTCTCACAGCCCCTCGTCATCACATCCACCGATTTGATCTGGACCATTGAATCCACAAGAACCAACGGCCAGGATCTCATCGCACTCCGCTCATAGGCCCTCCATCATTACACCCTACGATCAATCCCGACCGTTGATCTCCCCTATGATCCGACGACCAGCGCTTAATCGCACATCGTAGACTCAAAGACCCTGGTGCTTTGGCCTCTTTCCTTTTCTCCGATGCGATTTAATCCCATCCATTCATTCCACCAGATCCGAAGGTTCGTGCTTCATCGCATCGCGCTTATCCCTCACGTAATCCTCCACCATCCCGACCTTCGATTTGTAGAAATTAGCTGAATAAATCACTTATTCAATGGAGATTAACCCGATTACACATCAATTTCGAATTGCATGCATAACACATAATCTCATCTACAATTAATTGTCACATGCGGAAAAAATAGAAGCGATCGCACATCAAATCAATCACACACATTAACACAGTATGTATGGGGAAAGCCTATAGCTGAAAACCCCGCAGCTATTGTGTATATTATAATGGAGAAATCATGTAACAAAACAAGTACAATACTCCTCACAAGTACTCAGTACTTTCTCATAAAGTCACACACAATCTGACTCAGTTTTGAACAAGTTACTAGTTCAAAAACTCCCCGCCAATTGCCTTGCCTCTATTGCGCAATCATGGCCTGGTTATGTAGAGATCCAAGGTTCGAATCTCCTTGGCTTTACTGCGCAATTGTCATGGACAATTCCTCCAAGTGTAATGCAAATCCCATGCAAAACTGATCCTCCAACTGATAGCTTTACTCACCCTTTCATCTACCTCTTCCACTGGTCTCCACTGAACTGATCATGCACTGTAGTGAAATGAAGTGTTCTTGAGTTGACTAATGAGTTACTAATTAGTGAATTAAATAATATTTAATTCACTCCACTCATAACTAATTGATTAGCCAGTTAAACTAATCTCAACTAGTTCAACTAAAATAAACATAACACAACTCCACTATCTGTCCCGTTAACTCCTCCAAAACTTCTGCCACTGAAGTCCAACTGAAGTCAACCATGCAAGATGCCATCAAACCCTAGGAACCATGTGATTCCTTCTGTCAGTTGCATGAGCCACCTCCATGACTCAAACTGAAGTGCTCCAAGAGAGTAAACTGCTGTTTATAGTCAAAATATTATTAAGGGTAAATAATATTTGACTTCCATATTTTTAGGAGAGGCAGTCTAAAAATAGCCTGGGTCCTAAAAATAAGGGTCTCATCTATTTTTACCAACATGTCGCATTATTCAAGAATCTCCAACTGGAATCTCTGAATCATGCTCCGTATGTCTAAAAATAGACATAGTCTAAAAATAGACTTTGCGCCAGAATTTGCCTGCGGGCCCACTTAGTGAAGGCGACTTCATTTCACTAAGCTCCATCATCTTGCTGCATTCTCAACAGATCTGAGGGTTGAAGCCTTCTGTATGAAAGTGGAAGGATCCTACCAGTAGAAGCTGGTGTTAAAATTAGGGGGTTGGAGCTCCCTTCCAGTAGTGGCTGGAGAACGAGAGAAGCTTGTAGCCTTTCTACAGGTGGGTGCCTGTGTGTTGGTATGAGTTTGTGCCAGTACAAAATTGTAAGAAGTTTTCTTTATAATAAATATTGAAGACAGAGACGATAGCAGCGGTGTTTTTCTCCTGAATTGGGTTTCCACCTTAAATACCGGTGTTCATGTGTGTTGCTTATGTGTGATGTTTTATTCTGTTATTACTGCACATGCTTACTGCTTACTAAACATCTGATGAATGAATGTTGCAATGATCTAAGTAAAGAATTAAATGTATAATAAGATCTCTGGACATATGCAAGTTTTCTTAAAGATATCCACATTTATATGCGAGTTGGGTTCAGTAAAGTAACGTATGGGTTTAAGAAAAACAAAAAGTGAAAAATTTTCAGTGAGCTCAAAAGATTGATTCACCCCCCCTCTCAGTGTTTTTCCCAACAATTGGTATCAGAGCAGGTCCTTCTGAAAAAGCTTAGCCGCTACAAGGAAGATCAATCAAGATGAGAAATCAAGATGGAACAACATCTATCAGGCTTCCCCTCTTCAACGGAAACAATTTAATCTTCTGGAAAACAAGGATGAGATCCTATCTTCAGTCTCTGGGAGCAAGTGTATGGGCTATTGTTAAATGAGGATATCAATATCTAGTCGCAGTACCAAGAGATCCAACGGAAAGAAAGAATTACAAAACAAATGCAAAAGCGGTCAATGCTCTATTGGGAAGTCTAACTGAATCAGAATTTGTCGAAGTCATGCAGCTGAATACAGCAAAGGCCATATGGGACAAAATCATTCTAAGTTATGAAGGTGATGCAAAGGTAAAAAGTGCTAAACTCCAAACTCTCAGAATTCAATATGAGAATCTAAAAATGCATAATGAGGAGAGAATTGCCAATTTCTTTTTACGTCTTGATGATATTGTAAATTGTATGAGAAATATGGGAGAAAAAATAACCAAATATACTTTGGTTGAGAAAGTTTTAAGATCACTAACGACAAAATTTGAGTCAAGAGTTGTTGCTCTTGAAGAAAAACAGGATCTTCAAAATCTTACTGTGGTGCAACTTCATGGCATACTAACTGCATATGAAATGAGAAGAGGAGGACCATCTGAAGTCAAAGAAGCCGTCTTTAGAGATTCTACAAAAGGGAAAGAAGTAAAAGAAACAGAAGGATTAGGGTATATCTTAGAAGATGATGAGGTAAATTTTGTAAAGAAACTCCAACTTGGTACAGGACGGTTTAAAGGTAAGCTTCCTTTCAAATGTTTTTCTTGTGGAAGAGTTGGTCATTATGCTACTAAGTTTCCTAAAAAAGAAACACATGAAAAAGGAAAGGAAGTAGCAAGAAGAAATAAAAACCTGTTTAGCACTAGAAAAAGTTACTATACTCATGAAGACAGTGATGGGTTATCTGACAGTGAGGAAGAATGTGAACAAGATATTAGACTTCTCATGGCATTTGAAAAGGAATCTAGAGAAGAAAAAGATACTTTTATGGATGCTTTAGAGGACAATGATTTTATTGATGATTTCAATCAACTCAAAATAAGCTTAGAAGAAAGTAAAATATGCTTAGAAGAAAGTAAAATATCCATAGAAACTCTAAAAAGTCAACTTGAAGAAAAGGAGAAACACAATGAAAAATTAGAATGTGAAATAGTAAGTCTAAGAAAAGAAATTGAGAAAGTGAAGACTTTGAATCTTAGATTTGCTAAAGGATCTGAAACCTTAGATGAGATTATCAAGGTACAACGTTCTCCTTTTATAAAGACAGGTCTTGGATATATCGAAGAATCTTCTCAGACTTCAGCACCAAACTATCTAAAAGCAGCTACAGCCAGTATACAACATTCTGCCACTCAGCAAGGGAATAAAGAATATTCACAGGTAAAGCATGACCAGCTCAATTCAAAGAACACTAACCAAAATACCTTTCAAAGAAACACCAACCAACAGGTAAATTCAAGTAGAATATTTCATGATCACAGAAAATTCTTCTTCAATGGACAATGTTTCTCATGTCACAATTTTGGTCATAAAGCTGTTCAATGTGTTGCATACAAAACCATTATGAAAAGAGAAGCAAGAAAGAAAAGGAGGGATATTTGAACAAAGAAGAATACCTATAACAACTTTTCTCCTCTTCAAAATGAATTTGAATGTGCTTATTGCAATAACTTTGGCCATGAAGAATCTGAATGCAGGAGCAAAATCCAGCCAAAAGAGCAATTTCCTTCAAGCTCCAAAGTGTGGAAAAAGAAGGAATTACAGGTTGAAAATTGTGGCATAGCTTTATTTGTAGAAGGTGAATAAAATCAATGGTACATTGACAGTGGATGCTCTAAACACATGACATGTGACAAAAACAAACTTCTTGCATATAGTGCTCTAGAAAAAGAGAAGAATGTTACATTTGGAAATGATACTCCTGCTGTTATTAAGGGAAAAGGGTATGTTTTTCTAAAAGAAAAGGTGAAAGATAATAATTTCATGTATGTAGATGGATTAAAGCATAACCTGTTAAGTGTAAGTCAAATGTGTGATCAAGGAACTGAAGTTGTCTTTAGTTCAAAATAATGTGTGGTACGTGATCTTGATACAGGAAAAACAATTATAAAAGGAAACAGAACTCCAAGCACTCTGTATGTATTGAAGAACTGCAAAGAACAATGTTACTTGAGTAAATCTTCAGAAAACTAGCTATGGCATAGAAGGTTGGGGCATCTGAGCTTCTCTCAAATCAACAAATCAAGCAGACTTAAAGCTGTTCGTGATCTTCCCAATAATAATCTACCTGAAAGTATCATATGCAAATCTTGCCAATTTGGTAAGCAGACCAGAGTGCAATTTAATGCCAAGGAAGGATCATCAAGTAAGCCTCTTGAACTCATTCATACTGACATATGTGGACCTGTGAAGAAAAAGTCACCACGTGGTGAACAATACTATATATTATTTATTGATGATTTCTCTAGAATGTGTTGGATTGGGTTGCTTAAACACAAAGATGAAGCATTTGAGAAATTTCAGATCTTCAAAGCACTAGTTGAAAATGAATTAGATCTAAAAATCAAGTGTCTTATATTTGATCGAGGAGGAGAATATACATAAGATGAATTCCTTGAATTTTGTGAACAACATGGTATAAAAAGATAGTTTTCGGTAGCAGGTACTCCACAACAAAATGGAGTAGCAGAAAGAATGAATAGAACAGTTCAACAAATGGCTAGAGCTATGCTTGATGATTCCGTAACACCTAACACATTTTGGGGAGAAGCAGCACATACAACGGTAAATATTCTTAACAAGGCACATGTTCGTGTAAATAGTGATAAAACTCCATATTAACTATGGTATGGTAATCCTCCCACTGTGAAGCATTTTTGAGTTTTTGGAAGCAAATGATTTATCAAAAATAATGATGAAAAACTTGGCAAGATTGAACCCAGAGCATATGAAGGAATACTTCTTGGTTACTCCTCTAGAAGTAGAGCATATAAATGTTACAATAAAAGACTTCGGAAGATTGTTGAATGTATTGATGTTGTTATTGATGAGTCTCCTGCAGCACCAAAAGAAGAAAAACAAACAACAGAAGACGATGATGACATATATCCTTCTACATCAAATGGGAATGATGTAGACAGTGAACCCAATGAAGAACCCGAAGATGATTTATCTGAAAAGGCTCCATCCAGATATGTTCAAAAGAATCATCCAGAATCTCAAATTTTGGGAGAAAAGGGATCATGTGTACAAACAAGAAGGACTCTTGTAGGATCTTCTAGCTATCTGGCATTTCTATCCACTATTGAACCACACAATGTCAATCAAGCTAGCAAAGATGAATGTTGGATTCAAGCCATGAATGAAGAGCTTGATCAAATTGAAAAGAATCACACTTGGGAATTATTACCAAGACCTCATGACAAAAATGTCATTGGAACTAAATGGATATTCAAAAACAAGTTAAATGAGAATGGGGATGTTATAAGAAATAAAGCTAGACTTGTTTGCAAGGGGTATGCTCAACAAGAAGGTATAGACTTTTAAGAAACTTTTGCTCCTGTAGCTAGACTTGAAGCCATAAGAATGTTTCTTGCTTTTTCAAGCTTCCAACAAATCAAAGTTTATCAAATGGATGTTAAATCTGCTTTTCTCAATGGAGATATAGAAGAAGAAGTTTATATAGAACAACCAAAAGGATTCATTTTGGGAAATGATGAAAATCTTGTTTGTAGACTTAAAAAGGCTCTATATGGTATCAAACAAGCTCCAAGGGAATGGTATTATCATCTTGACAAATATCTTCATCAAAAAGGATTTTCAAAAGGGTCTGCTGATAGTAACTTATACACAAAAACTGAAAATGATAAACTATTGATTGTGGTTGTATATGTTGATGATATCATTTTTGGAAGTAATGAAGAGTCTATGAGTCAGAAATTTGCTTCTGATATGCAGCAAGAATTTGAAATGTCTTTACTTGGGGAACTAACATTCTTTCTTGGCTTGCAAGTGCAACAAGCAATAGATGGCATATTCTTATCACAAACAAAATATCTTAAGCAAATTCTGAAGATTTAATTCTCAACACGATTAAATCTCCATCATTGATCAAGTTTGATCGGATGGTCCACACTACTTCTGCCCTTCAAACCCCGCTTGTATCATTCTTCCCCATTGAAAGATCTCGACCGTCGATTCTCACAATCCGACGGCTCGCATTGACCTCAGAAATGGATCTCGCCTCCTTTTCGCCTGTGAATCTAGCCTTCTATCACATTCATTCCGCATCGTCCGATCAACGCATCATGATCCGTCGGTGAATGTTACATATCGCAAAATATTTGCGCCAGAGGTTTAATGTCCAAAATTTTTGTGAAAAGTGCGGTATTGGGAGGGACACGCATCAAGATATGTATGGAATCACATTGTTTTTATGCAATACCGCCTCCCCCCATTTTATTTTGCGAAAACCGCTCCCGGTTTTCCACCTTACCGCATACCCTCCGCAGATTTTCTCTTTAATCACAGCCGTCGATCTAGGAGATCGAACGGTTCTAACTTAACCTCGCCCCCATTCGTTTACCATCCATCTGACATCCCTAACAACCTCATCAACGAATATCCACCATTGATTATTCTAATCTAACAGTCCACGTTTATCCTCGTGCTCAAAACTCCAAAGCACCTGGTTAGCTGCTTTGCCAGTATTTTCATCATATTTTCCGCCGCATCCACCTTTTTCCATCACTGATCCACCACCCCAAAGCCTCTGCAAGAAGTCTAAACCCAAGCCCATGGGATTTCATAACATATTTGTCATATGTTTGCAGGTTTTCATGGCCGATGAAGGAATTAATGTTTTACAGTAAAAAAAATGACACAAAAGCTCAGATGGCAATCTCAGGGCCACGAAACAACATCAAAGGCATCAGTACAGAAGTAGATCGAGAAATCAGCAAAAGGATGAAGCTTAAACAAAGTCAAAACAGGTTGAAGTACAAAGAGACAGAGAAATTATTAGTGTAGAATGGTGACTGACACAGACGTAGCCCGTCCCATGCACACAAGCCTGCCAAGCAGTTATTACACCAGGGAAGCCACTACAAACTGTCAAAAGCAGTTATTTAGAAGTATGGGAGTCCTCATAGCTGATTCTTCACTTAACTCACACCAATAATATAACAGTACCACTCCAGATGGTTTTTCCTCTCAAGGACACCCTGCGGGTGATTTCTATCAGATCAAAATGGTCTCAACAAGCTACAAAGTTATTGATCCTGTCTAGAATTTAATGTTATGTTTATGACACAGGATGGATCATTTGAATGCTTTCTCCCACATCTGATGTTCATTAAAACTTCCTCACCTACTTTTCCTCATTTTTCCTATAAATACTCTTCGAAGTCTCATTGTAAAAGGTTGGCATTTGGTGATTTCTAAAGTAATACAAATTGCTGCTTTGAAGAAGCATTGGCGTTCTAAAAGAGTGTGAAGATATTTATTTTTCTGTTGATGAAGGAGGCTGGACCATTGGATCCCTGAGCCTAGTTTTGGTGAAGTACTTCTTATTGTTAATGTTATTTCCTGTTTTCCACTTTGTTCCATCATGCTTTGCTTACAGTAGGATAAAACGTTTAGGCAAAGAAATGTATCTTGGAAGCACCTCTGACCTATTTATCCTTCACTGTTTATATTTTTTCTGCTACTGAATGTGATAGTGTAGTTTGGCAGCTCTCTTGAATATTTAGTTTGTTTCATTTCAGAAATGGTTAATTCAGTTGTGCTAAGGATTGTTTAGGCGTTCCCTCTTTCTTTTCCACTGAATGTTGTATCCGAAATCTCCCTTTAATTATTAATACTTGCAATTTGACAGAGAGGCATTGTTTCAATCATACCCTCTGTTCATTATTGTGTTAAAGGTCTCTATCATTGCAATCCTAGATGTCTAAGGAATTCCCTCTTCTGTGAATGAAATTGTATGTCTTTGTTGATTAAGCCTTCCAGTAAACTTATAGGAGGAAATAGGGCATTCCCTGAATCCTATAGTTCATTAAGAAGGTTTTAGTCTGCATTTCTCCTTTTCTTTGAGTGATATATTGATTAAGTCCAAGCAATGAGCTTACTGGAGGAAATAGGGTGTTCCCCGAATCCTTTAAGTCATTGTGAAAGGATTTAGTGTGCTTTTCACTCTTAGTCCTTAATGTTCATCCCATTTCACTTATATTATTCAACAGATCCTTGACCAAGTTAGATTTTCCCTCTGGTTTACCTTCCTTCTCATCAGAACTATTTGGACTTTCACATGTCTCCATTGTACAATGGCTTGTAGATTCCCATGATCTATCTATACCACATGAAACATATTTGTCCAACCAAATAAAACAAACAACCTTGCACTTCCTAACTAGTCTAAAATCAACTTCTGAACTATTCAAGACATATATTTATAAACATATTGAGAGATCCCTCTCTGAGACTAGGAGGGCTAGATCCTAGAGCTCTAAAGATTGGTTCTAATGTTTTCTTATCTTTTGGTTAGCCAATCTACCAAAACACAGGAACCCCAACAACTTGTATGTACCACATGGGATGGAGACTCTTTATGTGCCTTATGCTACATGTTTCAGGGAGAGTATTGGTACAACCATGTTTGTTTCAGTGGAATTCTTGATTCCTTATGGGATGGACTATGTACATATCATTCTGACTTTGGAGGAACAATTCATGGAGGGTTGGATTGGTGAACACTTAGCTTGTGGAGAAATCTTGATCCTTGATGGTGTTACCAATGGAGGAGGAGAAGTGTTGCAGCACTCACCCTATTAGTTGCTTGAGGACAAGAAATTTTTTGGAGGGGAGGACTGTAATATTCCCAAATAGCCCAAGCTAATGGGAATATACAATTTTGTTTCAATTTTCTGTTTCATGAATAAAATTGTGAAGGAGGATAAATAAAACTCCTAAACAACAAAATAAATCAATGCCACATGTGAACAAAGCTAAATCTAGGCTATTTACATAAGCACACTTAGGTGTGAAAGAGGCTGGATCATTTGACCAAGTCAACCAGGACCAAATCAACAGCGATGTATAGATACATTGAACCTCCTTGATGTACAACACAGTTTTAGTTGGAGGCTACACATGTGAATGGAGCTAAATCATTGAGATGGTTTAGGGTTTGGCAAGATTTCCATCTTATTAAAGGAAGAGGAGGACATCAAGAGGAGGTTGTTCATGGTATGATATTTTCTAAATATATTTTCTGTTTAGACATATATCATTCTCTTACTGTTTATCTGAGAATAGTGTTGTTTAGCACTGGGTGTTCTTGATCAGGAATCCCACCTCTTCCATTGAGTTGCTCTTGGAGGAGTCTTGTACATCTTGTCCACTATCAGGAATTTGGCCAAGCTTCATCTTCCAACTACAACGCAGATCCTGTTGAGGGTTTGGTTGTTTCTGTAAGCTGCAGCAAGTGGAGGCTAGATCTACTCAGATCTAGGCCATTCTTGTGCCTCTTTTCAGTGGGAGAGTCTTCTATTCCATTGAAAAGAGTGTATTAGCTGATTGGAGCTTCAGATCTACATCTTGACATCAGGCCCATTTTATCTTTAATTCTACAATGCATTTTATCTTCGAGGACTGCGTTATCTACAAAGAGGAAAGTTGCAGGGTGTTTTGGCAACTATTGAGGAGTGATCTCTAGTGTTGGGGATCTGCCCTTCACTGTGGTGATCCATGGATTTTTGTTCTTATCCATGTCATATTCATATCTGATTTGAATACTTCTGTATATTCTTCCGAAATTCTGAATAGATCTACATATCTACTGCATAGAATCTCAGATCTAATCCATGTGCTTCAGGTATTGCTGAAAACCCCAAGGGGTATGTAAAGTAGATACATTATAGTGTATGGATTTGTCATAGATTTGACTATTCATGCATTATCTTGTCCTAGATCTAAGTCGTAATCTACTGCTGCAGTATACTCTATAAAATAACGATGTCAAGCCTTTTTACATTCAATACATGTGTTGCAGCACCTCTTTTTGAGGAATTCCTTCCATTCTTGTCTTTTGTTTCCTGTATACATTGTATGGGTCTCATTATGGATATGATTTACTGATGTATATATTAAATTTGAGTCTTCTTATTGGCCTCCTGTTGTTTCTCAGTAAAACTGTGTTATTTTCCTACAGTATTGTTGCATATTGTTGCAGCCCCATTCTTGGGTGTTTTCCAGCCATACTAGGTGTGGGAGGTCTGTTTACCTCACCTAGTTTGATTTGTTTTTGCTCTCATCTTGGATTTAGATGCTAGATCTCCATATATAAGGGATCCATGAGCTTCAAATTAATTTCATTGCACATATTTCTGAAAAATGCATTATTCTAGCAAGTATTGCTGAATCTTCCCTTTTTGGGATGTTACACCTAGTTTGGAAGATCAAAGTTTTTCTAGTGTTATTGCTGGCAGTTGCTTCCTGCAGCTGCATGTTGCAACATAGTTGAAGTTGCTCGTGTGAAATTTTTCTTGTTTATGTCTATTTTTTATAGTATCAGATGTTCTCTAAGCCCCAATTTTGTGGAGAGGCTTAGACACATGCATTACAAATAACCCAGAATTTGTTTTGGGAAATTCCTTCCAGAAACAATTTTATAAGAAAAATTAATTACTTTTAATGAGGACCCTAAGTCTAACTTAGGAAATTAAAATAATTAATCAGTATTAATGTAAAATGTGGATGAAGCTTCCAAAAAAAGCAGATCAAGTCTAATTTAATCTTAGCCTTTGATTAGGGATCTAATCTTGGTCGTTGATTTGTCAACGAGAAGACTATAAAGGAAGGTTTGAGGGTCATTTATAAGATACACCGAGAGGATATATAGATCAAATTTTTCTGACGGAGCGATGCTCAAAATAAAATTAGATCTAAGTGATTATTGCAGTGAGGGGAAGTAATTTCGATTGGAGATTTTCCTGAGTCGGATAATACAAAGCAGAGAAGGTAGAGAGTAGATCAGCAGAGGTAGTGTAGCAACTATGCAAAGCTAGTGCAGTCCCACATAGAAGCAACACTACAACCTCAAGGGAATTTGAGATTCAGTTGAGGGTCAGCTAGATCTAGTGCTAGAGAGCTGGGGTGTGAGAACAGAAGAGGCTAGAAGGGAAGATCCAGCCAGCAGAAGACTAGTGACACATAAGTCACGTAGTCCCCACACAAAGTGACGCAGAGACTACGCAACACAGTGGAGGGCTTACAGATCTGCGGTTGCTGGTCAGTCAGGCTTCTAGATTAGTGTGATATTTCTCTCACGAAATTTTTTTCAGTCATATTCTTTGTAGGGATTTATAGAAGGGCATCCCAGATTTGTATTCAAAAATTTACTGCATAATATATAAACCCTCAAATCTCCTGCACCGATTTTCCCGCATTGTGTTTTTTTGGGGACTTTGTCCAAAAATAACGGTGTCCTGTGTTTTCATTATTATTTCTTGCTCAGTTTCCCTTTCACAAATTTATTTTAATGAGTGAAGGATTCTTTAGTAATTGCTTTAGTATTTCCAAAAGTAATCTATTAATAACTTGTTAAATCTTAATTTACAAGTAGGAGAAGTAGTTCAGTTGTAGCGGTAGAGATTCTTAGATCTGGGATCTAGGATTTTTCACATGGTATCAGAGCTTGCATTTTGAATCAGGAAGAGAAGATCCAACA
The DNA here is from genome assembly GCA_034641835.2 of Pinus albicaulis. Taxonomy (NCBI): domain Eukaryota; kingdom Viridiplantae; phylum Streptophyta; class Pinopsida; order Pinales; family Pinaceae; genus Pinus; species Pinus albicaulis. The sequence goes on from JAXQQM020089073.1 coordinate 31,570, forward strand.
TGTGATGGAGGCCTAAAATATAAAAAAAGATGACATTCGAATCCGCAGAGGGATTTCACAATCCAGGCCAACAGGGTTGAAATTTTCGGGAAGGTCTCTCTCTGAGTGAGTCCACAGAGAGGTAAGACTTCCACATCAGAATTTTTCCAAGGTAGAGGGAGAAGCACAGAGCTAGTGGGATGCAGTTTCTGCAGGTAGATCTTGATTTTTCCAGGCAGAAAGTATCATAAGAAGAAGAAGCAACACAGTGAGGGAATTTTCTCTTTGTTGAGATTCCTAGCCGGGGAATTTTAGTTCTTCAAGATCTGAGCAACAAATCCAAGCAATAGATCTATGAGCTCCACAAAGAGTGCGTAAGCTTATTCAGTGTTGCACAGAGGGGAAAGAAGAGGAGCATATTTGACATTCTTGAGGACTATGGAAACTCATGGGATTCTACATATGGACTAGTTGGAGGGAGCCTCCGACTACGAGATTGATGAGGATGAGTATGCCATGTGTTCTCATGCATATCGAGGAGGGATATGGGGAAACATTAAGCTATAGTTTAGAAAAACTACATTTGGGCAGGATCATGGAGGATTCCACCTCTCAGATGACAACCTTGCTACAGGTGCCCTTATTTTGAAGTAGCAGGTTGGAGGAGTTTTCAGTCTGTGTAGAGGAGTGAAAATATGACAGTTGCAGTGGATAGCAATGCCAATTTTTGAGCAACACATAGCATATTTGCAGCAGCGTAGTGCAATGTAGAGCAGCAATAGCATATTGCAGAGCAGAAACAACGCAGTGCAAAGTTGCAACAATGCAGTGCAGAGCAACAACATCGCAGTGCATTAGAGGGACAATGCAGTAGATATCAACAGTCAATGTTTTGAGCACCGAGATGCATCTTGAACACTTGTTCATATTTTTTTGGACGTTTTCACTTGGTTCTCTCAACAGCTGAGTTGCAATGCAGAGTTAGCAGTGGTCATGCTAGTAGTAGATGCAACATTTGAGAGGGAGTTGCAGTATAGATTTATTGTTCATAGTGGTAGGGTGAGCAACAGTACAGTGAAGCAGCATCGCAGTGATTGATGGGAAGCATACTAGACATCATCAATGCAGAGGGAGATGCTTCAGAGTAATTTTTGTTAGACCACATTCCTCGCTAAGAGGGAGTTTTGATTTTTGATAGCATCAGATGTTCTCTAAGCCCCAAATTTTGTGGAGTCTTAGAAACATGCATTACAAATAACCCAGAAATAATTTTTGGAAATTCCTTCCAGAAATAGTTTTATAAGAAAGAATAATTATTTTTAATGAGAACCCTAAGTTTAACTTAGGAAATTAAAATAATTAATTAGTGTTAATGTAAATTGTGGATGAAACTTCCAGAAAAAGCAGATCAAGTCTAATTTAATCTTAGCCGTTCATTGGGGATCTAATATCGACCGCTGATTTTTCAATGAGAATACTATAAAGGAAGGCTTGGGGGTCATTTGTAAGATACACCGAGAGAATCTAGAGATCAAATTTTTCTGACGAAGTAGTGATCAGTCGAAAATCAAATTTAAGCGATTCTTGATTGCAGTGAGGGGCAGTAATTATGGTTGGAGATTTTTTTGAGCAAGGGAATACAAAGCATTTAAGACAAAGATCAGATTAGTAGAGGCAGTGTAGTAGCTATGCAGAGCTAGTGCAGTCCCATGCAGAGGCAGTGCTGCAGCCTCAAGGGAATTCGAGATTTAGCTAAGGGTAAGCTAGATCCAGTGTCAGAGAGCCAGGGTGTGAGACCGGAAGAGGCCAGAGGGGAAGATATAGCTAGAAAAAGACTAGTGATGCAGAAGCCACGCAATCCACATGCAGAGTGACACAAAGACTATGCAGAGATTGCGCAGCGCAGTGGAGGGCTTGCATATTTGGGGATTTTGTTCATTTGGGCTTCCAAATCAGTGTGATATTTCTCTCACGAATTTTTTTTCAGTCATATACTCTGCAAGGATTTCCAGAAAGGCATCCCAAATTTGTATTCATAAATTTACCGCATAACATATAAACCCTCAAATTTGTTGCACCAATTTTCCTGCATTAGGTTTTTTCCGGGGATGTTTGTCCAATAATAACGGTGTCCTGTGTTTGAATTATTAGTTCTTTCTCAGTTTCCTTTTCAAAAATGTATTTTAATGAGTGAAGGCTGATTCAGTATTTCCAAAAGTAATTTTTTAATAACTTGTTAAATGTAAATTTACAAGTAGGAGAAGTAGTTCAGTTGTAGCAGTAAGGATTCTTAGATATGGGATCTAGGATTTTTCACAACTACAAGGTCAAAGATTTGGAAGGGTTGAATTGGTGTGGAGGAAGGTATGGTATGTGTCTAGGTTGAATAGTCCCAAGGAAAACTATTGAAGGAAGATAATTTTGACTCATTTTTCTCTAGAGAGGGGTTTTTCCTTGACAGAGTGCCTACATCTTGTGTCTCGTGTTTTTGTGATCTTAATACACACATAATTTGGTAATTTTTTTATTAGAAATAATATAATAAAGAAGTAAAATAATCCAAGATAATTCACAAGAAATTATCAAGAAAGAAGAAATCAAACCCTAATATAATATTATTTATTTCTCCACAAGTTAGGCAACCAACTTCCCGGGGTCATAACTTGGTCATATTATCTCTGTTTGGCACGTATGATACCTCGTTGGAAATATTTCTCCAATTATTAAAATATTTTCTGCAGGCCCTTACATATGGCTATGGGCCCTTTCCTATGGATATGGGCCTATTGCAGACCTAAAAAAAATTCCGTTTAGAGGGTCAAAATTGCTCTGAAAGTTCAAGACCCGAAAAACTGCTAAAAATAGTAAATGTAGGTCTAGGTGGAATAGGAGGGTGGCCACCAATGTCCACCTGGATCAATCCTATCTCCTTAAGAAGCAATGGTCCCCATTTCATGCATAACCTCCACGAGGTAAGGAAATTTCTGTTGAACCTAGTGCCTGGTGAACCACTTGCCTTGGTGAATGAGTTGGCTTGTATTGACAACTTGATATAGTTGGATCCTCTATTGTTGAGTGTTTTTTATATTTGTATCCATGATTTGATCAGTTTTGGCTTGTTCAATGTACTCTCTATTTAACTTCATTGGTGTGAGTTGTTCTGCAATGTCAGATGTATCCAATAATGGTGGAAGGTATGGCCAAAGGCGGTCCACATTGAACACTGGGTGCAGGCCATGGAACAATGGAATGCTGAGCTCGAAATAATTGTCCCCTACAACCTTGGTGATGGTGTACGATCCATATCAGAGCGACTGAAGCTTACGATGGGGCCCAATGAGGTGCTCCTTTTAAAAATGTATTAAAACTTTATCGCCCACCTAGAACTTGTATGGCACCTGATGCTGATCATGTCACTGGTTATACTTAGAATTGGCTTTGTCCAATATGTCATGGAACTTCTAGATGATCTGCTAGATTTTCTCAATGAATTTGTTAGCCTTGTCAACTTCAGGCTGGACATGGACCAAATTTTCCCGAGTAGTTGCAAATGGTATGGCTACATCAATGGGACATAGTGGTTGGAATCTCGACCCCACCTAAAAGGGGTTGTGTCCAGTTGAGATATGGTGAGCTCTATTGTAGTTGTGATGGAAATAAGGGATGCTTTTGTCCCATGTGCATGTAAGATTTTATTTTTACATGCATATAATGTGTATGATCATCATGTTGATGACCTTTGTTTGGCCATCGGTTTAGGGGTGGAAATTCGTGGAATTAGTGAGCTTGGTATCCATCATCGACCATAGAATTAACCAAAATGTACTTAGGACCTGATTTATCAATCTGAGATAATGGACCGTGAGATCCCAAAGTTTACCCACACTCATTCAAATAAGAGATTAGAAATGGCTTCTATTGTGATACTCTTCTTGCAAGCCGCCAAATTGGCCATCTTAGAGAATTTGTCGACAACCATGAGAATGGAGTCGTTTCCATGCTTATTCGAAGGGAGGCCTGACATGTAATCCATGGAGATGGATTCCCAAGGTCGACTAAGAATATGCAGAGGAGTATATAAGCCTTGCTTCTTAATGGTCAGTTTGGAAATGGCGCAAACAATGCAGGATCTGATGTGCTTCCCAATATCTTGTCGAAGGTTTGGCCAATAATAATACTTCTGTAGCATTGCCACTATTTTCTATAATTTGAATTTTCCAATGAATCGACTGTAGTACACCTCTCAAATAATATTGGCATGATCACTTGAAGGAACACAAAGGTTTCCTAGGTGACATAACAACGTATCTTGGAGGTGAAAATTTGGAAATTGGTTTCCTTCCAGGAGTGTTTGGTAAGTGTTGTCAAATTTTGGATCTCTCTTGTACACATGTAGCCACTCTAAAGTCTTGTTCCCAGAAGAGTCAAGCACTGTGGGCAGCGCCATGACTTGCGGTCGAGTGAGGCATTGTGAAACATTATTGGTGTTGCCCTTCTTGTACTTAATGTTCAAGTGTAATTGTTGCAGGTATATGGACCATTTATGATGGATATTGTTCTGCAACTTCCCTTATGTCTGTATGAACTTTAGGGGTCAGTGTTCTATGTGGATTACCGTTTCCTTCCTCAGAATGTAATGATTTCATTTTTGACATACATGCACAATGGAATGCAACTCTTTGTCATAGGTGGGATAGATTCAAACTGCTAGTATGAATCCTAATTGCAAGTGTACGAAAAAATACCACTTTAGCTGTGTATAACAAACAACCAATATCTTCAGATCTGAAATTATTTGATCAAGATAAATGCTGTAAAAATCTAGATCTATGCATCAAAAGACATTAAGCAATAAAGAAAAATGAGATTTACTCCATGAATCCAATAGAAAAAACAAGAATATGTTGAATGAATTTTATATTAAGGGCACCTGGGAGGAAAACATAGAAGGATGTTACTAGTTCTCCTCAATGGGATGGGTTCTTGTAAGTCCTCAACACTTCAGATCTAAAATTTCTCTCTCTTGATGGTGTAGAAAACCTAGACAAAAATGGAACTCAAAGGCAGCTCACAAGAAAAAGATAGAAAAATATGACAATGATGGTGGATGAAAGTCAGACCAAAAGTATAGATCCAAAGTGATCTTTAGGCAACAAAAGGTAGTGAGTGAATGGAAAAAGCCTTCTATTTACAATAAAATATTGAGTTAGTCTAGATATTGGTGCATAATTAAAATATTATTAACCAAATCAAGATCCAACTTTTATGGAATATTTTATTATTTTTGTTGGAGGGAAAAGGAATTTGACTTAGGTAAAATCCCTTTATTTGTAAACAATAAATAAATAGATGATTTATTTATTATTTTAAGGATGTGGTTGAGTAATAATTAAATAAATAATGATTTATTTAACTATTTATGAGTGATTTAGTCAAATTTAACAAGGAATATTATTTAAATAAGGTTTAAATAATTATTCCTATAAAATAATAAGATAAATAATAATTTATCTTATTAATTTTCCTGTTTTGGGTTAAATATGACCAGGAATATGAATTAAACTATTGTTTAACTAATTATTCCTTGAGGAAAATCAAACAAATGTGGATTTATTTAAAATTTCCTCATGGAGTTTCCTGTTTAGACCATAAACAACTTAATAAAGGTGGTTTACTAAGTTATTTTTCATAGTGAGAGAAATTTTACTTAGGGTAAAATTGGTCTTACATGGTATACTTAGGTCCATCTAATAGTAACAGGCTAGATGACCAAAAAATGGTGTAACGAAAACTGTTTCTAAAAGTTTCTCATTATGATATGCCACTGGATTCCCCTGATGAGTAAGAATTGCACCAATAGCATAGTCAGAAGCATTTTTTTCTATTAGACACCTAATCCTCCTAGGGTTAATGTGGGAGTTGAACAGTCAAGAGGAGTCTAAGAGACCACATGGAATGTGAAACCAAGGGTCACTCCAATGTATTATATATATGTGTCATTGTGAATAATAAATATATCTCACACTTATATTTCCTATCCTTGTCTTCACCATGTTTTTGTTTAACATGGTATCAAAGTGGGAGATCTCCTGACCTGCTCAAGTGAGAGCCACTTGTTTTATGGCCAGTTATGTCTTCCTAGGCTGGGTGCACTGCAATTCTAAATATCTATTGGTCTAATCTAGATATTATCCTATGATTCGGGTGCATTTTATCGTTCTACGTACTGTTCTAACCACAATAGGTGTTACTCTACCAGCCCTGCCCTTGCTAAAATGAATCTCTCATTCTACCTATCAGTTCTGCTTCTTTCCACTCTACCCACTTCAATGTTGCACACCTCTTTTGCATAAACACCTCGTCCATCAACGATATTTGTGCCATTCTCTATCTACTAGTTTGTGTTGTCATTTCTGCATATACATTAGTGCTATTAATCAGACGAAACAAAGGTATCAGGTAGAAATTATTTCAACAGTCAGCGTTGTTACACACCAATGTTTACTCTGCTCTTGGATTTTAAAAAAGGGGGTTTCTCTCATTCCATCAGTTCTCACGAGTTTGAATTGAAGTTTTGTTGACTATCTTAACTAATGTTCGGTTCAATATTACATTGTTGGTATTCAATGTGTCCTTTCTCTCGTAGATGCAGAGAATTCATTTTGAAAGGGAAAGGTCGTGAGGTCCAGTGATTTTTTAAGTGGACTATGAATCTTTTGTTGAACGCCTGCATGGTTAACGCTTCATATAACACTCACAAAATGTTACTTCTTCTTATAAATATGAACACATGAGGACCATCTCTTAAATTCTGTGATTTATAGAAAGACGGGCATAGTCCCTTATATCGGAGAATCCAACCCAAAATTCCACAGGTCGGTAGTTCTTGTGTTGTAAAATTAAACTGAAGATGCCCATGAGTTGATCTCCACCGTCTTTGTCTAGGAAATCTAGAAATTCCTACATGTTTCCATCCCTCTCCTTCGAGCATCAGTGCCTTAGCATAACACCGCTTCCAACTCTCTCCACAATCGACTTCCATTCACATAGGTTAATATTGTGAAAGTTTCAAAACAGAAACCCTACTACAGTGTCTTGATTTAATTTTCCTACTTTTTTTATTAATTTAACAAGTTATTAATTTTAAGTATTCAAAAAAGCATTAAAGAAAATACAAACTGCAACCTACACATCTATAGATCATTTAATGAAAAACACGCACATGTAATAAAATTACACAAAATTTTCGGAAAAATGTCCCCAGAAAAATGTTAGGATATTCCGACACATAGGAAATAGTTAAGAATAACTTAGTCTAGTGTAGAGTTAGGTAAAGTGTGTTTCTTTACCATGTACATTTGTAACTTATAATCTGACGGTCACGATTTGTAGTGATCCGACAGTTATCTCTCACCTCGGTATTAACGGCACTTGATCCGTGGCTTAACACCAAATTGGTCCATGATCTCTATTTAAAGAGCATGGAGGGTCATTTGTCTGGTAACCATTTATGAGAGAAACATATGTGAATTTTCTTTTTATATTAATAAATTCCCTGAAGTGGTCGCGTTGGCTCAGGGCGTGGACTGTTTCCCTCTTTGAGGGTTTTAACCATGTGATTATATTGGTGTACCGATTTGTGATCTATTTGTGAGCATTGAACTTTGGTTCTGGATCTATGGAACTTACTCTGTAAATTCCTACATGGTATCAGAGCTTTTGTTAGGGCCGCGTCCGTTGTTGATCAAAATCCGAAGCCGGTTTGACTGCATGCGAATTCCATTTTGTAGATCTAATATTTATGTAAATTTTTGGGCTTGGAGAACTGCACGATTGTGTATATAGTGTCTGTTAAAGTGAGGAACACCTTTCGTTTCATGCGAAAAGGTTTCCGGCTGCCCAAGTTATGTCAGTTTAGATCTGGAGGTATAAAGCATCTATTTTGTAGTTATATTTGTTAATAGTTCTGCTTATTTCGGTTTTTGTTTTTCTATTTATTTTTGGTAATAAGGTTTTATTTATTTGCGGATCTATACCCTCTTCTTTGTGTATGCTCTTTTCTGTGCGCTCCATGCAATCTCGATAAATCAGAAACAGGAAAAAGGGATTTTTTTTGCTACGTATGCTCTTTCCCCACGTCTTTGTGGGATCTCGGGAAATCAGAAGTAGTGAAAAAAGTGATAGTTGCTAGTAAGGCTAACTTAAAATATAAAATTATGCCATAAGGCTTTGCATTTAATTTTTTTTTCTCGGGTTTTTTGTTTTTTTGTGTAGGAAAAGGCACACACACTGAAGAGTAAAAAAAAAAAAAAAAAACCTTCCTCCTTTCATACAATAACGTGATCCTTTTACTATCTCACTTGGTGAGGGGTTAGTTTATGAGAATAGAGGTCTTGGGTTCAAGTATTCTTCTCAAGCTTCTTTTGTAAAAAAAAATTGTTCAAAGGAGCGAAATTTTATTAAAAAGTCGCACTTCATCCTGTTCTCATAACTATTCGGCATCTACAACTCAGATTTTTCAAAAGGCATGAATTCTTCATCTGGAAGCTATTTTTCGAGCCGTTTTTTTTTAAACGCCCTAATTTTTCAAGATATTTCCATTGGAGCAGTTATTTTGAGCTTTTCCCAGATTCATTTCTTTAAAAAAAAAATGGAAAGTGCATGCCCGGTTATTCTTAACAACACCAATTATTTCCAATGACTGCCTCACATGGTAGATATACTTAGAAGTAAAGGGCTTTATAGAATAGCCACAGGTCAAGAAACTAAACCTTCCGATGATGATAAAGTTCCTAAATGAGAAAATAAACAAGATCAAGCACGAGGGTTGATAGGAATGTCCATTTCTCAAGATCTTCGATTTCACATCCTTGACATTGACACCCCTGATAAAGCCCTAGAAAAGCTAAATAATGTTTTTGGCATTCAAAATCAAATCAGGGCCCACCAGCTTGAAAATGAGTTGCTTACTTTGGACCCTAATAATTTCTCCTCTATTTAAGACTTTTTGTCCAAATTCAAGACCCTTATACTTATTTTAGAAGGGTGTAAGGTCAAAAAGGAAGATGGTAGCCTCATATATTGCATTCTTGCTGAGCTTGGTCCTGCATACTCTATATTTGTTTCCGCCTTCCATTCCATGAGAGAAGCCATTATTTCTTCAGGAACCACCTACAAGATTCCCTCTTTTGATGCCTTTTGTGATTCTTTGATAAGAGAACAAGAAAAACTTTTACACCTTGGTCTTATCACTGCTGGAAACGCTTCTAAGAAAGCCTTAGCAGCCCAACAACAACCATATCAAAAGAATCCCAAGAAGCAATATCTTAAAAAATATGGTCCTAAACCAAACAAGGGCCCTAAGCAATTTCAGCCACAAACTGAAAAATCAAATCACCAAAATAATAAGGCAAATCAAAACAAAGGGTAGAAGGCAGATAGACATTGCAACTTTTGCAATCGAGATGGCCATATAGAGTCCAAATGTTTTAAGAAGATGGAAGCCTTAGAAGCAGCAATGAAGAAGAAAAACATCAATTTGGAGCAATATTCATCTTCATCTTCAGGCATGGCACTTTCTGCTTGTGGTTCTCAAGCATCAAGATTTGGTTATGCATTAAATGTATCTTCTTCTTCTCCTTCTCATGAGTGGCTCATTGATTCTGGAGCTTCTTACCACATGGCTAAAAATAATTCCATGTTTTCTTATTTAAATGATTGTAACACTAAACATATTTATGTTGGTGATTATAGACCTCTTAGTGTTGTAGGATCTGGAACCATTCATCTAGATAATGGTCAGTTTAATGATGTACTATGTGTTCCTACCTTGTCATGCAACCTTCTATCTGTTTATCATATAACTCATTTAGGTGAAGGGAAAATAGTAGAATTCTCACCTCATGATGTTGTAATCAAGGACCTCAAAGATCCTAAGCATATTTTAGCTACTGGCATTGTTGATGATTCCACAAGGTTTTATAAGTTTGACAACTTTGGGTCATCATCTCTTCCCTCGGTTTTTATTGCTCATAATGATGATGTGAGAAAACTTTGGCATGAGCAATTTGGTCACTTAAACTATCGCTCTCTTCAAACTCTATGTAAGGAAAATATGGTGATGTGCCTTCCTATGGTATCTTGCCAAGATGGTGTTTGCTCTGGATGTGTACTCATAAAACATCATTAGGACAGTTTTGACAAACCTGCCTGTTAGCACGCTTCAACCCCTTTGCAGCTTGTACACAGTGATTTATGTGGTCCTCTTCTCGTTGTTTCTTTCTTTGGTTGCAAGTACTTCCAAACTTTCATTGATGATTTTTCCAGATGAACTTGGGTATATTTCCTAAAACTCAAGAGTGAAGTTTTTAACATGTTCTTGGCCTTCAAGGCCTTTGTTGAGAAACAATTTGGACATCAAATTCTTAAGTTAAGATCAGACAATGGTGGAGAATATGTTAACAAAAAATTTATCAACTTCTTCACTGAGCATGGCATTCAATTGGAACATACTGTTCCATATACTCCACAACAAAATGGTGTAGCTGAAAGGAAGAATCACACCTTAAAAAATATGGCTAATTGTATGCTTCAATCTAAAGGACTTGGTCTCAATTTTTGGGCAGAAGCCATTAACTGTGTAAATTACATAGTAAATTGCACTCCTACTAAGGTTTTAAAGAAGATAACTCTAGAAGAAGCTTGGAGCTCAATCAAACTAGATGTAACTCACTTTTGTGCTTTTGGAAGTGATGCTTGGGCCCATATTCCAGATGCAGAACATAAAGCCTTAGAACCTAAGAGTGAAAAATGTATTTTTGTTTGATATTTTGAAGATGTCAAAGGATATAGACTTCTTCAACCAAAATCCAAAAATATAATCATTAGAAGAGATGTAAAGTTTGATGAAAATATATCATCTTGCGAGCCTAATTCGGCGGGTGTGCCACCTTTGTCCTGTGAGCTTGATTCGGCATATGTGCCACCTCTATCTCTCTCTCTTCTATTTTTAATAGCATTCCTTCTAGTTCAGATGATGACAACGAGGATGAAAATACTCCTCCAGCTCATGAAATTGTTCCTTATACTCCACCACTTCCAAGATGGGTCCGCTCTACTCGGGATGCAGCAGGTTCTCTTGCAGGTGACCCTGCCGATCGACGACGTACACGTTCTCAATTCGAAAGAGCCTCTTCCTGATTAGCACAAGTTCCAGAAAATTAATCCAGAAACCTTTGAAGAAGCCTCCGGTCATCCAGATTGGGATGAAGCTATGAATGAAGAGTATTGTTCCTTATTGGCAAACAATACTTGGGATCTTGTTCCTCTTCCAAAAGGAAGAAAACTTGTCAGATGCAGATGGGTTTAAAAAACAAAGTTTGGACCAGATGGAAAAGTGGATAGACATAAATCTCGTCTTGTCGCTAAAGGTTTTTCACAAGTTGAAGGCATTGACTATACTGAAACCTTCTCCCCTGTTGCCAAAATGAATTCTATCTGCCTTTTTCTTTCCCTTGCTGCCTCCTTAAAATGGGAAGTCCATCAGATGGATGTTAAATCTTCCTTCTTACATGGAGATTTGCATGAAGAAATCTACATGGAACAACCCCCTGGCTTTATCCAAAAATACTCTAGCCTTGTTTGTCACCTTAGGAAGTCTCTCTATGGTGTCAAACAAGCTCCTCGGGCTTGGTATGCCAAAATGGATAGATTTCTCTTAGATAATGGCTTTTCTAGGTATCATTTTGACAACACTGTCTACACCAAAAAAGTGGGTAATTCCTTCACCATCCTTGTTCTTTATGTTGATGATATTATCCTTACTGGTAGTGATCCAAACCATATAAACCATGTGAAGTCTAGCCTCAAAAAGAAGTTTGAAATGAAAAACTTAGGACATTTGAATTATTTCCTTTGTCTTCAAGTCTTGCAATCCAAGGAAGGCATTACCCTCTCTTAGTCCAAGTATGCATGTGATCTTATATACCACTCTCACATGGAAGAATGTAAGCCTGCCCCTTCTCCCTTTCAGTTTGGAGTCAAGCTTTCAGTCAATTGTACTACCCCTGAAGTTGATGCTACCTTATACCGTCAACTTGTTGGTAAACATTTGTATCTAACCCATACCCGTCCCGACCTTTCCTTTGTCGTCAGTCTTGTCGCTCGGTTTATGCAGCAAACTCATGAAATTCACTGGAAAGCAGCTAAAAGAATAATTTTATATATTCGAGGTACAGTTCATTTTGGGATTCATTACAATGCAGGAGCATCTCCCTTGTTTATTGGTTTCACTGATTCTGATTGGGCTGGTGACCCTGATGATCGGAAGTACACTGCAGGATATGTATTCAATCTTGGTTCAGGACCTATTACTTGGTATTGTAAGAAACAAAGTGCCATCTCCCTTTCTTTAGCAGAAGCAGAGTGTCATGGTGTAGTTGAAGCCAACAAGGAAGCCATGTGGCTTCGTCAGATCCTGTCTGAATTTGGTCTTCATCAGCAACATCCAACTACACTTTGGTGTGATAATCAGAGTGCCATTCAGATATGTAAAGATCCAGTTCAAAATCAGCGTATGAAACACATTTAACTCCACATACACTTCATCAAAAAGCTCATTCATGATCGTGTTCTTGAGGTGCAGTATTTCCAACCAATGATCAGGTAGCCGATATCTTTACAAAGGCTCTCACAGAAGTAAATTTTACCAAACTTCGCTCCATGCTTGGAGTTCAGGAAATTTGTCATTAAGGGGGGATAGGCTCTAATTCCTCCTTCCTTCTCCTATTGTGTGACTTTTGTAAATATGGCTGATCCAACCCTTTGCAAGGAATTACAAATTCGAGCCCTTTCTGGCCCATTGGAAACCCTCATTGCAGTCTTCTCCAACCTTTGCGTTAGCCCTCGGGCCCAGTGCAGCGTTTGCGTAGTGCAGGTTGTCCCTGCATCTCTAGAAGGCTCTACACTATCTCTGTGTCACTCAGAAGGCTCTGCGTCAGCCTCGCTGAGTTGCATCCCTCCTGCTAGCCTATGCGCTGCCCTGGTGTGGTGATACCTCTCAGCTGCTGTATTCTCGGCCTCAGATTAGATCATCCCTTACCGATATATTCCACTCATTGCAATTCAAACTCACTTTGAGTTCCTCAGCAAACCCCGCCCCAAAAATTTGACTTAGTTTTAGTGCTCTGCAATATGCGTGTGTTCTCCAAATGACCCCAAGTCCTTCCTTTATACTTTTTTTGTTGGGAAACCAATGACCATGATCTAATCTATTATCAATGGCTGAGATTAAAATAAAGCTTGATCCATGTCACTTAGAACATTTCATCACATGTTCAATTTAATTCACTTTAATGGTTCAATTTCCCTAAGTTAGACTTAGGGTCCCCATTAAAGAAATTAATTATTTGAATAACTATTAAACCGGATGAAACTTCTCCAAACTCTTTCTGGGTCTTGGAGATCTCATGTTTCTTAGCCTCTCCACAAATTTTCTTAGATAGAGCACACCCGATGATACCCCAAGATCTCAACATTTCCTCTTAGTGAGGAGTGTGCTCTGTTGAAGGTCAACAAGAAATTACAGCACACACACTATTGTGGGCCCACAGGTCCTAGCGATACATTAGTGTGAAGGCCAATTTAATTTAATAAATTGGTACAGTGTCTAATTTAATTTTCCCTTAATTAAATTGGACAATAAAATGTAATATTATCTCATAATCACTTGCAATAGTTAACTGAGTGTGATAAACTTAGTTAGCTTATGTATTTCAAGTTGAGGGTGGTTGGTGAGGCACGCTGAGTGATTCTAATAGTTATGGAGTTTGAATTGCAGCTTGTGAATTAGTTTAATGCATGAGTAATCAGTTAACTCAATTAGGCGAGTTAAAGTCAATTGGACTAGTTGTAATTGTTTGTTGCATTAGTGAGAGATCAAATGAATTAAATCTGATTTAATTCACAATCAGTGATCTTCCATGCAACTGATGATTTACTATTAGTAGCTAGATGCATGTCAGTTCCAGTGGAGACCCAGTTGAGACAAAGGTTAAAGGGATGTTAACTATCAGTTGTATCATTAGTAGGTTGCCTGCATGCAACCAGACATCCATTTGATTTTCCATGATCCATGCACAGTTTTGGAAGGCTGAAATTCCTAAATAATAGGGATTGCATTCCACATGAATTGCGCAAGCAAGAAAGGCTGATTAGAGGTAGGAAATTGGATAAGTGTTGGTCGATTTTGTCTAAGTTAGTGTGAGATAGTTGTGAGAGTGCAGGAGACTCTTGTGAGAAGAGTGCATTGTAATTGTTTCATGATTCCATGGTGAATATACAATAGAATATAGATTGGTTTTGAGTAGTAATATTTCCCCGGGAAAATATCTGTGTTGTGGTTTGATTTGTTTCTTTCTGCACTTGTTGTGATTGGAGATCATGTTTATTTTCCGCAATTGATTTGTAGAAGGATCCAATATCTAGCTTTAGTACATTGCTCAATCGGATTGAATCCATTGATATACATATGTTTGTATAATTTCTACATGGTATCAGAGCACTTGAAATCACTATAGTGGGGGAGAAGCTGAGTTTGTGACTGAATGAAATTCTAAATTTAAAAAGTATTCTTGATGCGACAGGCGAATCAGGATCAAGATGGCTTTAAATGGCTTGAGATTGGAGTATGCACTCGAGGGCAGTTCCAATTATATTGTGTGGAAAGACATGATGGATGCAGTACTGGAGGACAATGGGTTGAAAGAATTCATTAAGAATGACATTCCCAAACCCGTTACAACAGATGCCGCAAATATTGATGTTTGGCAAAAGAAGGTTGCAAACGCGAGGAGGATCTTACTGGAGAGAGTACGAGACCACATTGTCTCAAGTATCCATGGAAATGAAACACCATTTGCAATGTGGAAAGCTTTGACAGATATTTTCCAGAGCAACAATGATCATAGAAAATTGGCACTGAAGGAAAAGCTTAGGAAAATCAAAATGGAGAAAGGCGACACCATTCCGAAATATTTAACAAAGTTTGTCCAATGTCGGGATGAGCTTGGGAGCATTGGAATTACTATCGCGGATGATGACTTGGTGAGCCCGGCTCTTCTAGGACTTCCCAAGAGTTGGAATAGTTATTAGGACTCTGTCAATGGGAGGGAGAAGCTACTAGATTGGGAATGAGTATGGTTAGATTTGGTGCAAGAACAATTCAGGAAGAATACCAGGGATGGATCTCTATCTAAGAAAAATGATGAAAAAAATTGAGCTTTGGATGCTATTGTAACTCCTAGAGATAGCCTTGAGTTGTCAAAGACCAGTGCCTAGGACATCTTAAGACAAGAGGGTTCGGAAAGGATTTTTACAGCTGATAATACAAGACCTCTTGTTATAAAAAGAAATTAAAGTTTTTTGGTATGGGACCAAGACATACGAGACATAAAATGGATAATAATGACATCCAATGATATAGCATAAGGGTCTATAAGTGAGCATTAGAAGTAGACATAAAACTAACTATTGTGAAGAGGGCCGAGCGTGAGACTAGTAAACAATTACCAAAATAAATGAGTATAGAAACAATGGCAGAACATGAAAGGGAATATTAGCTTAAAGTAGGCTTATACTAGCATAAGAATCCACCCCCACTAACATCAGAAGAAAGACGGTGACGTAAATAAAAAATGAACAGAATATCATGCCTCGAACCATATTTAAAGTGTAGTAGACAAGTAGATATGAGTACCCTTCAAGATAAATTGATATCTAAATAATCAACACTCGCATTCTAAAAGCTTACGATACAAGAAAATTGATGGAAACACAACAAAAATTTATATTAAAGCATAATTGAGAAAATAAAGACTGTAACTCATCTCATTGGGAATCCATTTCACAAGAGAATAGCTTCGTTTCTATTACCCAACGGGATCTTCCAACATACACTATGAACGTATCTCAAAACTTTACAAAAATAAAAATTCACAACTAGCAGTTTCTGCTCTGAAAAATATAGAATGCTTATAGCTTCAGATTTCATTTCTTATAGCTTTCTGCTGAGCCCTGTGAAAAGATATTTTTAGACAAATTATTGCATCTCAAGATATATTTCTGTTTGGGGTCTCCATCAAGCAACACAAATGATGATGAGGAATAAGGCCTCTCATCATCTGCATAGTGGCCTTAATGAAGGCGCTAACCAAAAACATAACAATAAAAGAAAAATGAAAGTGAAGAGGGTGAAATAATGATGTCACCCAATTTTATAATACATAGGAAATGAAAATAAATTGGCCACTTGGGCCCGAACACGAGTTTCATTATTTAGGACGGAGGGTAGTGCCCGATGACAGTTGACTGGGAAGTGCTGAAGACATGGATGAACCAGTTTTGTGAATGAGAGGAGGTAGTGACTGGTGAGATGATGTGGAGGCTGGAGTGTTGATATACTCACTGCATTTCTGCCATATACTCTCTCCTAGTGATGACATAGTGATGAAAGTCTCTACTAGAGCCTGAATATCCATTAGCTCGGCGTAATCCACTTGGATGGCTAGACGCTGTTTAATTTGGCATATAAGGGAACTATTTTCTTAGAGCGGAAATTATTGTTTATGCCTTTAGACAGGTAGTTTTTTCCAAAGGTAAATTAGTCTAGCTCATGACGATTGTCAGCTTCTATTCATAAGCCGTTAGCTCTAAAAATGTGACCGTTTTAGGCTCCCATCATGATGGAAGACCTGCCTTTACCAGCTCATCCCACTCTCGATCGAACTGCTCAAGTCCACTGGAAACCTGCTCTAATCCACTCAATGCATTTGTGCGTGCAGTCTCCCTTTCGATCACTCTCCTGACTTCCATCACTCCTCTGAAAAAATCTTTGATTCCTTGAGTGAGAAGTTCTTTAGGGTCCAATCCATTCAGGTAGTTGATGTACCTTTTAGCCATTGCCACCTTTTATTCTGCTTCCTTCTTCCCCTCCTGCAACTTCACTTTGAATAAACGGATCGCGATCTTCTTGTCATCCATCAGAGTGAGGTATTTCTAGTGTTTTCTCACCTCTGATATGATGTCTGTCCAGATTAGGCACCTAGCTTCCAGGAGAGTCACATTTCCCTTCATCCGAGTGGTCAGATCCTTGATGGTTTTATCTTGAATCTGCTTCTCTCTTTCTGTTTTGTCAACCACAGCTTGCAAGGTCGTAACCACCTTATCATTTGTCATTAACTTAGCTTCCAGTTCTTGTAGCTTGTGGCATGCTATTTGGGCTTCATTTTCTGAAACCTGCAAGTCTGACAAGGCTTTGGTCAGCTGCTCTGGGGTAGTGCCAGGCTCGTTGGAAGTGATAGCCTCTGCCTTAAGCCAACCACCTCCTCGGTCATTTCGATATTCTCTTCTTGCTCTTTAGCCCATGAATCAATGAGAGTTGATTTCTCTCTTTATTCCTCGATCAAATCATTCATCTGTACATGTTCTCTGCGCGATATGTTTAGCATTTTCTTCAGCTCATATATCTCTACCTCTAGATCAAGGATGAGCTTCTTCCAAACCGCGGCATTTTCGCCCCCCTTTTCCCTTACTGCCTTCCTAAAAGTTTCTAGGTTGTTGTGCATACCTCTAGCACTAGCTCTTTCTCTCTTCTAATTCTCCAACACTGAGTTGTACTTGTCTTCAAGTTGTCTCAGAGAAAGGGTGAGCTTTACAACTTCATCTCTCAACATATCTCGAATACACTGGTGTAGACCGAGCTTGTCTGTTATAGGGATATTAGCCAGATTTAAAGCAAATTCCAAGGCTCGGTAACTAGCTCCTTTGGCTATAGGCTCCAACAATGCCTCTGTAATAGCGATTATTAGCTGTTCTCTGTCCATATATAGCTCAGTGGTGAGCCGAGTATGGTACTTGTTCATGAATCCGTCCAATTCTGCTCTCAGTTTATCCCATGTAGTTCTGTTTCTATTACTTATTTCTTCCCTTACCTCAGCTCTGTTTACTGAAATAGCCTGCGACAGCCCAGAAAACTCTAACGATGAACTACCGTCATAAGGAATTGTGAAACCAGCCTTGCTTCTATCAGGTTCCCCGTATCGGAAAAACTCCTCCTGTGGGGGCTCTTCCCATATAATCTCGGACTCCTCAGTTATCTGTTTCTTAGAGGGATGGGAACCTTTTCCTATGTCAATACCTACTTGATCTCCTGATGCGCCTGCATCATCTTCATGCCCTTTCCTTTCTGTTCCTACTGAAGCAGTGTCGCCCCTGCTGCTGAAGACTCGGCCTCCATCTGTGAATCCAAAGGCCAAGTATCAAGGTTAGCTCTCCACTCAATGAAGGGCCTAGTCTCATGTATATAAGTAGTCGACTTTATTTTCCTTTTCCTATTGGAAAGGATCCCTTTCGGGTCATAGGGCCAAGATTTTCCTTGTATCAGGTCCATCCCTTGGAGCAATGTTTCCACCGTGGAGAGAGCATGTCTTGAATTTACAGTGTAAGGACCAACAAAGGTGGGGTGCTTGAGAATGTATCCTTTCTTCATAGGCAAGAAGTGGATCTAGTCAGCCTTCAGGGTTTGATGGATAAACTCAAGGGAAAATATTCACATAGCTAGAAACACCAGCAGGTGATAAGGGGGCACTTCCACCCCATAGACCCTGATTTCAGTGTAGTCATCATACAGGTACCAGTCCCCTATGTTATATTCCTCATTGAACTACAACCAGTATTTCTACTTGGGAAAAAATATGGGCGGAGGGTTATCATGTATGATGGTATAGGCTATGGACATAAATTCAGTCAGGAACCTTGTGTATCCCCTCTCGTTAGGCTGTTGATGAATAAAGATGTTCCATTCAAAGACAGTTCTTGGTTGAGCGTTCGTCCTCGAAAGCTTCTCGAGACCTAGACTCTCAAACCTGTCTCCATGCTCGAACATGAAAAGATAAAATACTAACGAACAGAACCAGAAAGACCTAGAAGAGGATAGCTCTTAGAACTGAGTTTGGATAGTCGAGGCTAGGAAGGTAGAGATATCGAAAAGAATACCCTTTTGAGACATGAGCTAGAGGAGAGCTATCTATTCTTTTGACACCCGCTCAACCTCCTTGAGACCTAATAACTCGAAAATGAATGCAAGGATCGGCTGAACACATTCTCTAAAGGTAGACAAGGAAACAATATTTGAAGGTGGGATAGCCGTAAGACGAGAATCTGAAATAAAACTGAGGAATTCATTTTGCTGCTTCCAGGGCAGCTTTGAAAACTGACAAGATAGGGATAACTCAGTAAAATCGCCATAAATCTTACTATGAGGGAAACAAAGGGCTTCCCTTATGAGCTCGGGGGATATGCGGAAGATCTTATTACCTTGAGCCGATAAGAATAAATCCTTGCATTCATCATAGGCGTCTTAGAGCCAACCTATAAACTCGGGAACTGGGTATGTGGTTGGGGAAATTTGATAATACAGGCCTGACTGGACGACCCTGAAATTTTATTAGCCCTTCACATGGGATTCAAACAACTCGGGTCTAGCACGAGACACATTGAAGGGGTAGAACGGGCCGTGAATCTGTGTGTGAGCATAAATGAGGGGTTCAGGTGCAGGGACGGTCCTGACCTCGCGGGCTTCTGTGGTTTCAGGTTCTAACTTTCGGGACTTTGCTTTCCCCATGACCATTTTGAAAAGTAAAACAGAAGGAAAATGGTGAGGGGGGAGAAAACGACTAAATACCTGCTAATAGTGAGAAAGCTCGAGGGGAAAGCAACGCGGGGGTTGAAAGCGACCAGGTACTGGAGTTCAAGCTTCACTACACGATAGATTCGTAAAAATCAATATTTTACTAAGTGTGGGCATAAAAAAAGGTTAAACAGAGTGAGATTTACAGAAAATGAGGTTAGGGTGACAACTTTAGGGCTGATGTCATAAGGACGTCGACAATGGGATGCATGGAAATAGGTTGTTGGTTATTAGGAGTCGGGTAGGTGCAAGCCACACGCCTTGTTAATACCTGTACTAGTGTTGTACGAGGTTCCCTAGGCTTACCTTACCTTTCATTCTTGTAGCGCCAAGTGTACTTCCTTGACGGGCCCACTTAAGTTTCCGGCAGGGGCTTGTGAGGGCTTCCCGTTACACTCCACACCCCACGGAAAGCCTATGCTTTGTTCTAGCATCGCGTGATGTCATACGCTCCGGGGGTAGATCTCTGATTTCTTCCGCTCATCCTTAGTACCCCCGGAATCCCTATACGTGGTTCTTTTCTTTTGGTTGTCCGACATATAGATGCAATCCCCTTTTGTTTAACTGTTTAGTGCCTTCAGTGTTTTGTCTGTGCTCTTTTCATGAGGTGATTTGCATGCCATACTACCTTTATACTCACTTACCCCGCTTATCATTGTGGACCTTTCCTTTGTTTATTGTGGCTTTTCTCTTTTTGCTTATGGTGCTGGCTAACCAAACAACATTGGCTCCACCTGGGGACAACAATTTTGTCCTCAAACGTGTCGAGAACTTCATAGACCATTTGCAGACTATTCCTTGAGAACCAGATCCTCTCTAAAATTTTCAAACATTCGTATGGAAAATCAAAACAGAAAAATTGAATGTAAAAGCTATGGATATATACACTATATATAGCAAGCCTCCGAGACCTTGGTCAGTATTGGAAATAGGGTTTTAAGAACTGCCCATTTATGGGCGCCTCGATTAAGTCACCTTCTAGGTTTTCCAGTATGAAGGTGTTGTTGCCTTTCACTTTGGAAATATTGAAAGGCCCGAACCACAACGGGTAAAAATTTCCATGCTTACCTTTCTCAACTCTTCTGATGTCCCATCTCAGTACTAAATCCCTGGGCTTCATTCCCCTGTCTTTGGCATGTTGATCAAACATGCCCTACATCTTTTCTTGATATTCTGCTAACTTATCATTCACTTGACTCCGAGTCTCTTCTAACTCAACCAGTTGGTTCATTCTTCTGATGAGATCATTGGACTCTTCTTGGATGTCTTGGATGAACCTAGCCATAGGCAGGGCGAGCTGAATTGGAAAAACTGCTACTCGGCCATAAACCAGTTCATAGGGGGACTTGCATGTTGACCTTTTACTAGTGACTCTGTTCGCCCAGAGCACGAATTTGAGCTGAGAGTCCCAGCTTTTCTGACTTTAGTTTATAGCTTTCTTTAATTCCCTTACCAATGTCTTATTATAAGACTCGACTAGTCCATTTCCCTAAGGATAATAGGCTGTAGAGTGTCCCAAGGTGATATAGTATTGATGACAGAAATTGGTGAATTTGGCAGACTTGAAAGCCTGAGCGTTATCTGTCACAACTTTGGTTGGGCAGCCAAATCTGGATATGATGTTCTCCTCTAGGAACTTTATGACCACTGCATCAGTGGAATTTCTCGAAGATATTGCCTCTACCTACTTGGTGAAGTAGTTAGTGGTGGTGAGGATCCACTTATGTTGACCACTCAATGTTGGGTGAATTTCTCTAATAAATTCGATTCCCCATTGCTGAAAAGGCTCTTCTATATGTATTGGAATCATAGGTAAGGGTGAAATTTTTTGTTTTTCAGCAAACCTTTGACATTTCTTGCACGCCTTGACCCGAGCATGTAAATCCCCGAACAATTTAGGCTAGAAGATGCCCGCTTTCAATATCTTGTGAGCTGTGGATCACCAACTATAATGACCTCCACAGATGCCTTCATGGAATTCAGCCATGACTTCCTCCACCTCTGACTCTGTGAGACATAAGCGTAAGATTCCTGAAGGGTCTTTCCAATATAATCGGCCATTTGCAACGATGTATTTCTGGGAATTCAACCTCAGGGTTCGATATTTGGTCTTATCGAAGTTTAACAGACACCTGAGAGTTAAAAGGTATTCTACAATAGCTTTATACCAAGTACTGAGCAAGTATTTCATGTGAGTTTTTTGTGTAGTAGTTTCTATCCCAGGCTGCTCATCCATACCTTCAGGTAATTCTCCACCCTCCATGGATAAGTTTATGCCCAGAGCCTGGCAGTTAGACTCGGAAAAGATTTTTTCTAACCCCTGACCTTTGATAAGCTTTTTGGGGTGAATGTCCAATTCATATTCTTGAATCTTAGCAATCTGTTAGCCACCTATAAATTCTGTCATACTCAATGGTGGCTAATTTTGTCTTTTAAACCTTCAAGAGATAGTTCCCTTTGAAACCCTATCATCTTTTGAAGTTTTATGATGATAATTACCCTTTGAATTAATCTTCACAGCTGTTTCACTTTAAAGCCCTCAAATACCTTTCTGTTTACCAGGAGAGAAAAAACTACTCATGAGGCTCCTTTTTCCCTCATTACACTTTTCCATTTCATTCTCCATGTTCATCCATAAATACCTTCATTTGACTTCTAAACCATTCCAAAACCTTTTTTAAACCTTATGTCCCCCTTTCATTTGGTGTAAAAACCCTTTTCTCCCTCATCAGAACCCTCAAAATCCTCTGAAAAACCTTCATTTTGGCCTAAAAACCCAATTTTTCAGCATTAAGGCCTTAAGCCCCTTTCGGTCTTAACCCCCAGCCTCTCTTCCTTATGTGACCCGGAGCCGCGACCGAGCACCAAGCCTCATCGCTCCATCGCAATCGACAATCGCAAATTCCCTTTATCCTTTTCCTTTTTCCTCCGATAGCCAGATCCGCCAATTTAATCTTAGCCGTCGAATCCACAAGAACCAATGGCCCAGATTCAATCGCGCTCTGCTCATTAGCCCTCTGTCATCACTCCCACCAATTTAATCCTAACCGTTGATCTCTCATATCGATTCTACGACCAGCGTTTAATCGCACATCACAAACTCAAACACCCTGGTACTTTGGTCTCTTTTCTTATCTCTGTTGCGATGTAATCCCAGCTGTTCATTTTGTCAGATCCAACAGTTCGCGCTTCATCGCATCGCGCTCATCCATCGTGTGATCCTCCACTATCCCAACCCCTGATTTAATCTCAGCCGTTGAATCCACAAGAACCGATGGCTAAGATCCCATCGCACGCCGTCGATCCCTATGTCCCACCATCCATCCTCCGTGCAGCTTGCCATCCATCGTGTTCAACCTGGACCGTTGGATCTTGGGCCTCCAATCCGACGGCTCAAACTCCATATCGCGTAATTTTTGCGCTCGAGGGTTAACGTTTCAAAATTGTGCGATATGGACAGTTTTGAAATATGCATGTCATTCATTGTATGGAATTGCATTTTTTTGGGCAATACCACCTCCCCCCCATTTCGCTGCATGAAAAATTCTTCCGGTTTTCGGCCATACCGCTGCCCTCCTCAAACATGATTTTCACTTTTAATCTCAGTCGTAGATCTTTGAGATTGAACGACTCTCATTATATCGCAACTCCAATTCATCTACCATCCATATAACCTCCAGAATGACTCCATCGAAAGATCTTGACCATTGATTGTCCTAATCCAACGGCTTCCGTTCATCCTCGCACCCAAAAATCCATTGACCTGGTTAGCTTCTCTGTGAGGGTTTTTTCCAATTTTCCGCTGCAATCACGTCTACCTCCTCACTTCCCCTCCACTCCAGAGCCTCTATAATGCAGTTATACCATTCCCGTAGGGTTTCTTAATGAGTTTTTTTATGTTTTTTAGGGTTCTAATGGTGGTTAATCTGTGTATTTCCATAGTCATAGACAAGTGACTGATAAGGTTCAGAGTGACGATTTTGACCTTAAATCAATGAATAAAAGGAGCCAGTGGGTTACGA
The DNA here is from genome assembly GCA_034641835.2 of Pinus albicaulis. Lineage (NCBI taxonomy): Eukaryota > Viridiplantae > Streptophyta > Pinopsida > Pinales > Pinaceae > Pinus > Pinus albicaulis. Next base: position 55,315 of record JAXQQM020089073.1, read on the forward strand.
ATTCATGTTTTATCAGGGAGATCACAACCTTCAATCTCAGATGAAACCCGCCAATAGCAGAAAGCCACCTGTATAAACAAAAAACAACAAAGTGTATCAGTATGGAAAACCCGAAGAAGAAGATATAGGCTTAATCAAGCCTAAACACAACTCAAAAGCAAATTAAAAGTGTTTTAAGATAAAATAGAAAGAATTATCAGTCAGAAAGACCTCCACTACCACATCAGAGGGGCTAATTGAATCCCCAGCTACCAAAATTGCCACCTGCAGCCTCTCTGCCTCAAAGGAATACCCGAATCAAATCTCAGTTGGAAACATTAAGGCCAAGATAGCTGAATAGTTATTACAAGCAAAGACAAATATTTTAAACTGTTAGTAAAGTTATTTTAAAGATAAGAAAGTGCCTTAAAGTCAATCTTTTCACCCACTAAGCCTAAAAAGTAGAAAACAGAGTTAATAAAACAGAGTTAGAATTAAATGAGTTCTTGCCTTATGCCTTGCATGGTTTTCAAGGCTAGGAGTTGCATTTAACATAGAATTAATGATATTCAAGTCCTAAAACTCTTCCACCTCCTCATTTCTTCTATAAATATTTCTGAAGAAAATGAGAAGTTGTTGGTTGGTTGGTCACTAGTTGTAACACTGAAACTCTCTGAAATAATACATAGTCTGTCTGAAGTTGAAGAAGAAATTGAAGTCTTGGAAGATGGATTATGTTTTGACATGCTTGTTATTGAGAAGGCTCTATCATTGGATCCCTGAGCTTGGCTGTTGGTGATGTATTCTAAACTATCTATTGTTTTTCCTGTTTTCATTTTGTTCCATAAATTCTTACTACAGTAGGGTGAGGAGTTTAGGCTAAGAAATGACTCCTGGAAGCACCTTAGACCTGTTTATCCTTCACTGTTTTATGTTTTCTTCTGCTAAGGCATTTTAGAGTCTTTAATCATTCTCTTGAACCCTTATGCTTGTTTATTTCTCAAATAGTTCAAATAGTTGGTTCCAGCATGATTTATGGTTTTCCCTGCTTGTCTGTTGCCACTTGAAAGCTATTTTTGAAGTCTCCCTTTGAAGTACCATTGTTTATAGTTTTCCAAAGAGGTTTGTTTTGATCATACCCTTTGTTCCTGCTTAAATAGTTGTTTTAAAGGTATTTATTGTTGTAATCATGGATGTTTAGGTGTTCCCTCTTCTATGACTGCAGTTATCAGTGAATCTTTCATGTTTTCTAATTCCTTTTAAATAAAAACTTTAAGGAAATAGGGTGTTCCCCGAATCTTAGATTTCATTTTAAAAGTTGTCTTGAAGTCATTATTTTCTTAAAGTGTGGTTTGTGGAATTCATGGTTAGCCCTGTCTATCAAATTCCTCTTTATGTTCAAGTTATGTTTTCAAGTTCCCTTTGTTGAGAATTCAAACTCTATTTCAAAATCATTAATGTCCATCTCATTCACAAATCTAAAGGATCCTGTGGCTAAATAATATTTTCCCTTTGATATCCCATATCCATTGATGAGTTTGTCTTAAATCTCTTCTTAACTCCATTGCCCAATGAACCTGACACTTCTTCTTTCTATCTATATTACCTAGACATTTCATGTTCTGCTATGCCAATTCAACCAAACAAACAAACCAAACAAACTCTTGCACTTAATAACTAGTCTAAAATCAATACTTAAAAGAAAAAAAGACATATCTTTGCAAACAATTTGAGATATCCCTCTCTAAGAACAGGATGACTGATCCTGGAACTCTAAAGATTGGTTCTGATGTTGCCTTGTATTTTGGTAAGCCAATCTATCAAAACACAGGACCCCAACATAATGGTGATCACAGTGGGACCTACTGAGTTCATAGTTGCCTAGCAAGCTCTTATAGACTCATTAGTCTTTCAAACAACCATATAAACTAAAAAAAAAGCCAAAAATATTTCAGATTAGCTTCATAATAAACATGGTGGTGGAACCATAAAACAATTTTACCTTCAATAAAAGCTAAAAATTTTCCACCTGGTGACTCCACTGGCCTCCAATAGGCCTATTGCTTCACTAGTCCTTGTAAACTCTCCTAGGAATGCATTGAGAAAACCCAATCATGTTGTTGGTGGACAAAAAAGTTCAAAATATTCCACCTGGCGACTCCACAATCCCAAAAGACCTAATGACTCCACTGGAAGAAAACTATGAACTGGTTAGAAAGATGCAGTAGCCTCTTTATAACTTGCAAACATGGAATCAAGTATAGAAAGAGAAGCTAAACTAGACACATTATTGGACCTGATTGGAAAAATGATGTACATACTTGATAAGAAGCTGGAAAGGCATGAGGCTGATACAGATGTTGATTATCCAGAGCAACCCATGTTTTTTCCAGATCAAGAACAAACTCAACCTCTACAAGACCAAGACAATGAGCAAGACATGTATGATGATCAAGACTTTATAGAAGATGATGAGGAAGGTTGTCAAGAAATTCCTGATTTCCTACCTATATCTTGTACTATGCTATTAAGAGAACTTCATGACCAAATTGCAAAAACTTATAGTGAGCAGTGCTTTGAGGAAACAAGTAGCCACCTAGGAAACACAAAATCTGAAATAGAAGAAAAATCAACACACAGAGGGACTCTCCCTCTATGTTATAATTCATTTTAGATTTTAAAAGGAGAGTGACATCCTGAAAATATAGTAGAAACAACTCATGAACCTTTTATTCAAAGTGACTGCCATGAAAATCATGAGGAGTTGTTTGAAACTGAGATAGATCAGGAAAAAGAAGAGAATCCTCAAATTTTCCCTGCAAGCACAAGTAATGTTTCCCTAGAAGAGGCTCAAGAAGACATCCAGCCTCAAAATTAGTCAATACAAGAGAAAGAGGACTGTTGTACATCTGTCCTAGGAAAAAATAAAATTCCTTCTCTCTTGATAGAGGAAGAGATTGATCTAATATTGAACAGACATCCAGCCTTCAAATCTTCATTAGAACAAAATACCTCTGCTCATCTACCTACTGAACCTTGTTGTCTTGAAGCAGAAAATAAACTTGTAGAACAACTCAAAGAAAAACAAATTGATAACCCAATATGTTTGATTGGTGAGGTTGTCTATGCTAATGATTTTCCAATTTTTTATCAGTCTGATGATGATGATGAGCTTCAAGCAGGAACTAATCATGCAGGGCAACCAAAATTTGATTGGTTTCATGAATTTCATTATCATCAGCTTGAAAGCAGCAATCAAAAAATCCAGTCCATCAAAGATAGCTTTCACATAATGGGAAGTCAGCAATCTATCAGTTGTAATGTTTGGATTGTAAAGGAAGAGGAATTTCTTGAGCAGGATGAAGATAAGGAGCCTTCTCCTGATAGGACTGAGGTAATAAAGGATACCCCTGCTCAAGAACATGATGATATCTTCACAGAGTATAGTCCACTGAATCAGAGCATACTAGGACTACAAGAGGACAACACTGCGATATATGATGAGTCCTACAGTTCAGATAATAATGAAGATGAGGAAGTTTTTCTTTCCCAAGAAAATCTTAATCTTGATCCAGTGGAGGAAAGGGTAACCCTGGTTGAATCCTATCTTATAAATATTCATAACCAGACATTTTTTCAAGATCCTTATGCTCACTTCTTGAAGGCATTTGAAGAAGGGATAAAGGTTATTAGGAGCAGTGTATTACCAAAAGAAAGAAGATTATTTAGCACTGCTGCAAAAAAACAAAAGGAATGGGAGTGGCCTTGTTTGTCCAGCCTGCCCAAAGAGATGAAGAAGGACCAATCATGGAATCATTTACTAGATTGGTTGTACTGGAAAAGAGAGTTCATCAGCTAAACATGTAAATATTCCAAGTTAGATTAGGTTAGATAGGAATATCAATAAAGCCTAGCTATGAGCATTTAGTTAGTTGTTGATTTCTGCTTTGAAGAATAAAATGAGAAAAATACAAAAACAATAGAAAAGAGAAAAAGAGGGCAGAGAAAAACAAGAAAGGTACAACCCCATGCCAAAAAGAGAGACAAAGTCTGAAAGTGTGCAAGCTCAAATGCCACTACTAAAAACACACTGCTAGTTAGTCATACAGCCTAATCATGACTAATTATTTTTTCAATTTACTGCTGATAGGTTAGTGAATTAGATTAGCTAAACAACACAATCTTGGCTTATCAGTAAGGTAGATTAGGATAGAAGAAATAAGGTTCAAACATGCTCAAATCCTGAACCTTTGAAATAGAAAAAAAATTGGTTCCAGTATGATCAAAACTTGAACCAGATGAGAGAGAAAAGATAGCTCAAACAAATTCAAAATCAGAGTTGAAGAGATAATGAAGGATGTTTTAGTTTTCAGATCTCAAGCCTTCACAAATTTTGTTTTACTTTTCATAAAGTCTATGTGTAGCTTGTTTTTATGCCATAGATCTGCAGAAAGTCAAATTGCTTAATCCTGGCTTGGCTGCTTTAAATTTTTTTTTATAGAATTTAGAGAATAAAGGTCTGTCAGAAAGTCTAATCCTGACAGATGGTAGTTAAGTAGAGAAACTTATGAGTTCAACTTCTTAATCTGAACTCATGGAGAAATAAGAGTAGACTTAGACTAGTTTTGTTTTTTCAAAAAAGGAATAAAATGTTGATGAAGAGAGTTTGCTAGCCCAAATGCACTTTGAAAGAAGGAAAAATGTTAGGATCATTAGGAATGGGTAGGTTGAGATGTTGTTTTGATAGAATTCCATTGTTTCAGATTGCTACAGAGATTATCAAATAAAAGAAAGGTCAGCTAGAGGAAAAGAAAGTTGCTACCCAATGGATGAAGGCACTGGTTTACTGAAAAGCCAGAGATCAATAGCTGAGGTTCTGGACACCTAAAGAACCAATTTTCCTCCCCAAGTGGAGCCATTGTTAGCCACCTATAAATTCTGTCATACTCAATGGTGGCTAATTTTGTCTTTTAAACCTTCAAGAGATAGTTCCCTTTGAAAACCTATCATCTTTTGAAGTTTTATGATGATAATTACCCTTTGAGTTAATCTTCACTACTGTTTCACTTTAAATCCCTCAAATACCTTGCTGTTTACCATGAGAGAAAAAACTGCTCATGAGGCTCCTTTTTCCCTCATTACACTTTTCCATTTCATTCTCCATGTTCATCCATAAAGACCTTCATTTGACTTCTAAACCATTCCAAAACCATTTTTAAACCTTATGTCCCCCTTTCATTTGGTGTAAAAACCATTTTCTCCCTTATCAGAACCCTCAAAATCATCTGAAAAACCTTCATTTTGGCCTAAAAACCCAATTTTTCAGCATTAAGGCCTTAAGCCCCTTTCGGCCTTAAGCCCCAGCCCCTCTTCCTTATGTGACCCGGAGCCGCGACCGAGCACCAAGCCTCATCGCTTCGTCGCAATCGGTAATCGCAAATTCCCTTTATCCTTTTCCTTTCTCATCCGATAGCCAGATCCGCCGATTTAATCTCAGCCGTCGAATCCACAAGAACCAACGACCCAGATTCAATCACACTCTACTCATTAGCCCTCCGTCATCACTCATGCCAATTTAATCCTGACCGTTGATCTCTCGTATCGATCCTACGTCCAGCGTTTAATCGCACATCGCAAACTCAAACATTCCGGTGCTTTGGTTTCTTTTCTTATCTCCGATGCGATGTAATCCCAACCATTAATTCCGCCAGATCTGACGGTTCGTGATTCATCGCATCGCACTCATCCATCGTGTGATCCTCCACTATCCCAACCCCCAATTTAATCTCAGCCGTCGAATCCACAAGAACCGACGGGTAAGATCCCATCGCGCGCCATCGAGCCCTATGTCCCTCCATCCATCCTGTTGGCACCCTATAATTAGCAAGATTGGCAAAAGTCCAATTGCAGGGAGAACATTATTTCAACCACTTTGGGATTCTAGGATCTAGCCCTCCTGAATCCAGAGAGGGATCTCTACAATAAGTGCAAAGACGGATTTGTATTTGAAGTTTTGGGTAATGATATTAGGCTAGTTATGAAGGTTGTGGGTTTTGTTTGTTTTTGGATGGTTGAGCATGACTATTATTTGAGGTGGAAAGTTCTAAATGCAAAGAGTTTCAAAGGTGAGAAGTTGCAAGAAAAATAGAACAAGCTTTGGCCAAGAAGATAGGTAATTGTAGGTTTTAGTCCATTGGGCTATGGAGTCGTAATAGGGTTTAATTGAAAAAATCATGTTCAAGAGTGGTCCATGGGGCAAGTCATCTATGTCTAAGGATCTCTTCAAAGTTCGATTTATGGAATGAAATGAAACAATAAGAAGGGGAATTAAACAGATGAACAACAAAGAGCAGCCTAAGATCAGGCAAGTACTTTTAAACTAGCCTGCTTTTGACATACACTTAAGAAAGACATAAAAGTAATCTAAGATAAGGTAAGTACTTCTAAACTAGCCTGCCTTTGATGCACTTTCAATAGAAAAACATTTTAAAACAAAGGGAAACTTGAAGGCAACTGTTGGAGAAGAAACTAGTGGGCCGGGCTCACCACAAATCCTCTCCTAGCTCTGCTCTACTTGGTAACTTTCAAGACAAACACAATGATAACAAAAAATGGCCTAAGATCTGGTAAGTGTTTCAACACTAGCCAAATTTCAACATTCAGACAGTCTTTGGTGATAAAGCTAGGACCAGGGCACACCATATCTTCCCTAGTTCATCTCTACTTAACATATACTGAAAATAACATTTAAGAATAACAATTAGCCAAGGCAATAGGACGAGGGAACGCCAACATTCCTATGCTTAGAATTGAATTAAATCATTCCTAAATAACAAAAATTGGAAGAAAACATGTAGATAAAGATTTTCAGTCAGAGAAGGGTACTGATATACAGTAGGTCCTAACTCTATGCATGCTGTTCTTTATAAGAGAAGATGAACATAGTGAAAACAGAAATAAAATAACAATTTACAATAAGAAATAACATCACCGTCTACATAGACTAGGATCCCATATATCAGCTTGTATTGATGCTCCAAACCAGTTACAGCTTTAAGTCCAATGCTTTATCTTAGCAATCATCTACACTTCCCAGAATAACTTATCTATTACAAGTAGAGCTTCAAGAGCCAATGAACACTATTTACAAGTAGAAGTCTCGAGCTCAATTATATTTCAAAGTTCAGCAACCAACCCAACCAACCCCTCTCTCATCTTCTCCAGTAGTATTTATAGAAGAATGAGGAGGTGAGATCTGATAAAAGATCTCCAAAGATAATTAATACAGTCTTAATGGCTTCTCGGCCTCTGGGGGGCTCGATGAAGAAGTTTACAGGTGTTTATGACTGAATTAATGTTTTTCATTTAAGATTAAGCTCGGTGGGATCTCTTATTGACTTTTGAGGCTCTGCGTTATGTTAAAGTAACTCTGCTGATATTTTGTCATTAAGTTTGTTTGCAGAATTAACTCTCTGGCTGCGCTGAGGCAAATAACTGATCTTGATCAATAACTTCGGCCTCTATTTGCATGCTTTGACGCACAGGTGGCACTCTGGTAGCTGGGAGGAATCAATTTGCCTCAGATGTGGCGGTGGAGTCCTTTCTGTCTGATAAACACTTATGATTTTCTTTAAACTATGTTTTCAATTTGGAGGATTAGGCTTTTGATAATCAATCTTAGCCGTAATCCCCACAAATTTGTCTTTAATATTCCATTCTGGTGCATTCTGTCTTCGACACTGATACTCTTTGATTTTGATTCATTTACTGTGTTTTGTTGGTGTGCAGTGCTGCGCAGGGATTGTGAGGCATCAATGCCTTTGAAGCATTGACGAGACGTGGAAATTTAATCCATGGATGGCTTCCTTTTAATGAATCAAAGGCATGAGAATTGAAACCCAGCCTTCGACCCCCTTTTTTAGTATAATGGAAAAAACCATATAATCACCTTTTATCAAATAATATAACCCGGAATTTAAAAATCCTGATAAAACCAAGCTGCATAAACCATTTCGGGTCACAAAAGGAGCTTGCTAATCTCAGGGTGTTTGTGACCCGAAATTTTTATGAAATCCGCCATATAAAGTTCCCTGGGTCCATTTTGGGGCCTGCTGACGTCAGGGTGTTTGTGACCCAAATTTTTTACAAAATCCGCCATATAAAGTTCCTGGGGTCCAGATTTCCCGACCATGCGAGCAACCAAACAAGACCCGCTCCAATCAGTTGCTGCCGCGTGTGTGCTGATGTGTATGCTAACTAGGCGTTGGGACCACCGGTTCTGCGGGACTGCTGACTGCTGTCGTGGCCGTGGGGACCAGGGCGATTTATTGTGGGCCATGGGTCGCGTCATACCTTAGTTTATCCCTCGAGCTTCTTTTGAGCGCGATCACCGTCTGATGAGCCGGCCTCAGATCGGACGACATATGTCAATATCGCGCTGAGCCCACAGTCGCCATTTAACGCGCGATGAGGGAGCGATGAGGCGGTATTGTCCCGTCGAAGTGGCGGCTTTTCATAGGATCGCTTGCTATTGAGTGGTTTCCTTTCCATACCAAAAGCGGTGCGATCAAAACTGCTTCCTGCTTTTGAACAGTAAATGACCGTAGGTTAAACCGGGGTTAACACCCTGCTTGTTATTCACTTCGGTCCATTAAACTCCTGGTTCAAACCTCAGACTCTTTAATATGATGGAAAATCATTCAAACACCTGCAAAATACAAAACTACATTATAAAATCCTGCGTTATTTGGTTTTATTGCTTCAGAGGGTGTGGGGAAGAGTGTGGCCGTTGGATTGCGCGATTGGGCCATTGCAATCAGAGGTGGGGGGAAAACATTAAAAATGCTCCCAAAGGAGAACTCCAATGCGATAAGGACTCGATGGGTCTAGCGCCTGGTTCCAGCACGAGGGCATATAATGGAGAAGTGGTTTAAGACTTAAGCCCGAAAGGGCTTAAGCTTTATACAAAAATATGTATTTTTTATGATTTTTTCAATGGTTTTGGGGGTTTCGGTTATAGTTTAAAAATGAGTTTTAAACTATGTAAAAAATGATTTTTATGAACGGAAGAATGTTGGCATGTGTTGTCCTTGATAGCAACCTACTTGATGAAATAAGACTGTTAGCGATATGATGCAATGTGTTGTCCTTGATGGAAACCTATTTGATGAAGATTATTCTTGATGGAGGTGGAATTCAGAAAGTGCCAGAATAATGTTGAACAAAGTATGTCACAATGCATACGCGGGTTTTATGAGGAGAAGTAGAGTATGTACACGGAAAAGTACGTGCCAAGTCACGTATGCCCTATTGCGCTCTAAATTTATATAACCAGGGGAATTTACCATGGTATTGACCCATTGTATTGAGCGCTGGATTATCTATTTAATCCCGTCCAGGAATAACATCAGAAGTGGTGTGGTTTTGGCTCATGGTATTGATAAAGGCTAAACCTATATAAGGAGTAAAGAATAATAGTGCAAGGTGTGCATGTGTTTGGGTATTGAATGAATACTTCACCTTGAAGTATATCTGCATGAATGAACTTTGTTCTTGATTGATAAATCTAAATCTATGATGCACCCATGGATGTTTCAAAATTCTTAGATCTGATGATGATGAATCTCTAAGATGATCTGCAGAAGAAGAACTGGTGAAAATCCGCGAAAAACCCAAGGTAACTGCAAGTTTTTAGATCCGTCTACCTCCGGCAAAGTCACCTACGTGCATCTATATGCGAGCTTCTGCCAGGAAAAAAGTGTGTATACGCGGATTTGAGTAAGTATTGAAAGCACTCGGAAGTTAGGGTTTATTGAAAAATGCACAGATGTATACACGGGTTCGTTTAATGAAAAACGCGTGTATACGCGGGTCTGATTAAATAAAAGCGCGTATGGAATTTGAACTTATGATTGCTCAAGGTTGAATGTGTTTTTGCATATCTATTCTGAAATCTGGGTAATCTCTGATATTTTGGTTACAGTGGTTTCACTGTTATGTTTGAAGCACTGGGCAAAGTATATTTGTTGATAAGTGAAGGGTTGTGTTGAAGCTGTTTGATCCAGTTTGAAAATTGATGAAATGTGGTCTGTAGTGGTACTGAGGGTCAAGCCTTCAGTGAGGGGGTATTGGCTCCCTTCCAGTAGTAGCTGGTAAACGAGCGCAGGGGGTAGTAGCTCCCTTCCAGGAGAGGCTGGTAAATGAGAGCAGGTGGTTGTAGCTCCCTTCCAGGAGAGGCTGGTAAACGAGAGAAGGTTGTGGCCTTCTGCAGGTGGTTGCCTGCATGCTGGTATGAGTCTGCGCCAGTACATGGTTGTAAGAAGTTTTCTTTACATAATAAATATTGAAGACTGAGACAACGAAAGTGGTGGTTTTCTCCCAAATTGGGTTTCCACCTTAAATCTTGGTGTTCATGTGTGTTGCTTATGTGTGATGATTTATTCTGTTCTTACTGCATCTTTTTACTGCTTACTACACATTTGATGAATGAATGATACAATGATCCAAGTTAAGAATTAAATGCAATAATTATATCTCTGGACATACGTGAGTTGTTTGAAGGATATCCGCGTGTATATGCGAGTTTTATTCAGTAAAGTAGCGTATGGGTTGTAGAGAAAGAAAAAGTTAAAAAAATTTCAGTCTGCACTAAATACTGATTCACCCCCCCTCAGTATTTTTCCCAACAATTGGTTTCAGAGCAGGTCCTTCTGAAAAAGATTAGCCGATAGAAGGAAGATCAAGCAAGATGAGCAATCAAGATGGAACAACATCTATCAAGCCTCCGCTCTTTAATGGAAGCAATTTAATCTTCTGGAAAACAAGGATGATATCCTATCTTCAGTCTATGGGAATAGAAGTATGGGCCATTTTTCAACAAGGATATCAATATCCAGCTACAATACCAACATATCCAACTGAAAAGAAGAATCATGAATCAAATGCAAAGGCGGTCAATGCTATAACGGGAAGTTTGACTGAATTTGAATTTTTCAAAGTCATGCAGCTGAATACAACAAAGGAAATGTGGGACAAAATCATTCTAAGTTATGAAGGTGATGCAAAGGTAAAAAGTGCAAAAATCCAAACTCTCAGAATTGAATATGAAAATTTGAAGATGCATAATGATGAGAGTATTGCTTGTTTCTTTTTACGTCTTGATGATGTTGTAAATCGTGTGAGAAATCTGGGAGAAACAATAACCGAATCTACTTTGGTTGAGAAAATTTTAAGATCTCTAACAATAAAATTTGAGTCAAAAGTTTCTGCTCTTGAAGAAAAACAGGATCTTCAAAATCTTACTGTGGTGAAACTTCATGGCATACTAACTGCATATGAAATGAGAAGAGGAGGACCATATGAAGTCAAAGAAGCCATATTTAGAGCTTCTACAAAAGGGAAAGAAGTGCAAGAAGCATAAGGATCAGGATATATCTCAGAAGAAGATGAGGTAAATTTTGTAAAGAAACTTCAACTTGGCACAGGACGGTTTAGAGGTAAGCTTCCTTTCAAATGTTTTGATTGTGGAAGAGTTGGTCATTATGCTGCTAAGTGTCCTTATAAAGAAATATCTGCAAAAGGAAAAGAAGTAGCAAGAAGGAATAAGAACCGGTCTAGCACTAGAAAAAGTTACTATACTCATGAAGATAGTGATGGGTTATCTGATAGTGAGGAAGAATGTGAACAAGATCTTAGACTTCTCATGGCATTTGAATCTAGAGAAGAAAATGAAACTTTTGTGGATGCTCTAGAGGACAATGATTTTCTTGAAGAAAACAATCAACTCAAAATACACTTAGAAGAAAGTAAAATACTCTTAGAAGAAAGGAAAATAACCATAGAGACTTTGGAAAGGCAGTTTGAAGAAGCAAAGAAACACATTGAGAAATTAGAATGTGAAGTGGTAAGTCTAAGAAAATATTTTGAGAAAGAAAAGACTCTGAATCTTAGATTTGTTAAAGGATCTGAAACCTTAAATGAGATTATCAAGGTACAACGCTCTCCTCTTGTAAATAAAGGTCTTGGATATACCGGGGAATCTTCTCAGGCTTCAGCACCAAATTATCTAAAAGCAGCTACAGCTGGATTACAAAATTCTGCCACTCAGCAAGGGAATAAAGAATCTTTACAGGTAAAGCATGATCATATCAATTCAAAGAACACTAACAGGAATATATTTCAAAGAAACACCAATCAACAGGTAAATTCAAGTAGAATATTTCATGATCGCAGAAATTTCTTCTTCAATGGACAATGTTTCTCATGTCACAATTTTGGTCACAAAGCTGTTCAATGTGTTGCATATAAAACCATCATGACAAGAGAAGCGAGAAAGAAAAGGATTGATATTGAAACAAAGAAGAATACCTATAAAAAAATTTCTCCTCTTCTAAATGAAGTTGAATGTGCTTATTGCAATAACTTTGGGCATGAAGAATCTGAATGCAGGAGCAAAGTTCAGCCAAAAGAGAATTTTCCTTCAAGTTCCAAAGTATGGAAAAAGAAGGAATTACAGGTTGAAAATTGTGGCATAGCGTTATTTGTAGAAGGTGAAGAAAATCAATGGTACATTGATAGCGGATGCTCAAGACACATGACAGGTGACAAAACCAAACTTCGTGCATATAGTACACTAGAAAAGGAAAAGAAAGTTACTTTTGGAAATGATACTCCTGCTGTAATTAAAGGAAAAGGGTCTGTGTTTCTTAAAGAAAAGGTGAAGGCTAATGATGTCATGTATGTGGATGGATTAAGGCATAACCTGTTAAGTGTAAGTCAAATGTGTGATCAAGGAACTGAATTTGTCTTTAGTTCAAAAGAATGTGTGGTTCGTGATCTTGATACAGGTAAAACAATTATAAAAGGAAAGAGAAATCCAAGCAACCTATATGTATTGAAGAACTGCAAAGAACAATGTTACTTGAGTAAATATTCAGAAAACTGGCTATGGCATAGAAGGTTGGGGCATCTAAGCTTCTCTCAAATCAACAAATCAAGCAGACTTAATGCTGTTCGTGGTCTTCCCAATATTACTCTACCTGAAAGTATCATATGAAAATCGTGCCAATTCAGTAAGCAGACCAGAGTGCAATTTAATGCCAAGGAAGAATCATCAAGTAGGCCTCTTGAACTCATTCATACTGACATATGTGGACCTATGAGGAAAAATTCACCTCGTGGTGAACAATACTATATCTTATTTATTGAAGATTTCTCTAGAATGTGTTGGATTGGGTTGCTAAAGCACAAAGATGAAGCATTTGAGAAATTTCAGATCTTCAAGGCTCTAGTTGAAAATGAAGTAGATCTAAAACTCAAATGTCTTAGATCTGATCGAGGAGGAGAATATACTTCAAATGAATTCCTTGAATTTTGTGAACAACATGGCATAAAAAGACAATTTTCTGTAGCTGGAACTCCACAACAAAATGGCGTAGCAAAAAGAATGAATAGAACAGTTCAACAAATGGCTAGAGCTATGCTGGATGATTCTGGAACACCTGACACATTTTGGGGAGAAGCAGCACATACAGCGGTAAACATTCTCAACAAGGCACATGTTCGTGTAAATAGTGACAAAACTCCATATGAAATCTGGTATGGTAATTCTCCATTTGTGAAGCATTTTAGAGTTTTTTGAAGTAAATGCTTTATCAAAAATAATGATGAAAAACTTGGCAAGTTTGAACCTAGAGCAGATGAAGGAATACTTCTTGGTTACTCCTCTACGAGTAGAGCATATAAATGTTACAATAAAAGACTTCGGAAGATTGTTGAATGTATTGATGTTGTTATTGATGAGTCTCCTGCAGCCCCAAAGGAAGAAAAACAAACAACAAATGAAGACGATGGTGACTTATGTCCTTCTACATCAAATAGCAATGATACAGACAGTGAACCCAATGAAGAAACTGAAGATGATTTATCTGAAAAGGCTCCATCCAGATATGTTCAAAAGAATCATCCATAATCTCAAATTTTGGGAGATAAGGGATCAAGTGTACAAACAAGAAGGACTCTTGTGGGATCTTCTAGCTATCTGGCATTTCTATCTACTATTAACCTCACAATGTCAATCAAGCTAGCAAAGATGAATGTTGGGTTCAAGCCATGAATGAAGAGCTTGATCAAATTGAAAAGAATCATACTTGGGAATTAGTACCAAGACCTCATAACAAAAATGTCATTGGAACTAAATGGATATTCAAAAACAAGTTAAATGAGAATGGGGATGTTGTAAGAAATAAAGCTAGACTTGTTTGCAAGGGGTATACTCAACAAGAAGGTATAGAATTTGAAGAAAATTTTGCTCCTGTAGCTAGACTTGAAGCCATAAGAATGTTTCTTGCTTTTTCAAGTTCTCAACAAATCAAATTTTATCAAATGGATGTTAAATCTGCATTTCTCAATGGTGATCTAGAAGAAGAAGTTTATATAGAACAACCAGAAGGATTCATTTTGGGAAATGATAAAAATCTTGTTTGTAGACTTAAAAAGGATCTATATGGTCTCAAACAAGCTCCAAGGGCATGGTATTATCGTCTTGACAAATATCTTCATCAACAAGGATTTTGAAAGGGATCTGCTGATAGGAACTTGTACACAAAAATTGAAAATGAAAAACTATTGATTGTGGTTGTATATGTTGATGATATCATTTTTGGAAGTAATGAAGAATCTATGAGTCAGAAATTTGCTTCTGCTATGTAGCAAGAATTTGAAATGTCTTTACTTGGGGAACTAACATTCTTTCTTGGCTTGCAAGTGCATCAAACTACAGATGGCATATTCTTATCACAAGCAAAATACCTTAAGCAAATTCTAAAGAAGTATGGCATGGAAGAGTGCAAACCTGTAAGTACACCAATGATAACCGGATGTAATCTCAGTTCTCATGATGATTCTCCCACGGTGAATCAACCAGAATACATATCTATGATAGGAAGTCTACTTTATCTCACTGGGACTAGACCAGACATTATGCATGTTTTTGGGATTGTTGGACGATTCCAAGCTAATCCAAAAGAGTCTCACCTTCAGGCTGTCAAAAGAATATTCAAATATCTACAAGGAACTCAAGAATTTGGACTATGGTATCCAAAGAATGTTGATCTCACTCTTCATGCTTACACTGATGCATATTGGGCTGGAAATGTTGATGATCGGAAAAGCACTAGTGGTGGTGCATTCTATATGGGGCCCTGGTTAGTATCTTGGTTCAGCAAGAAGCAAAACTCTATTGCCTTATCTACAGCAGAAGCAGAATATGTGGCTGCCGCATCATGTTGCACGCAACTTCTTTGGATGATGCAAACCTTACAAGACTTTCAAATCAAGTGCTCACCTCCTATCTCCATTATGTGTGATAATACAAGTGCCATCAGTATTTCAAAGAATCCTGTTATGCATTCAAAGACCAAGCACATTCCCATAAAGTATCACTTCTTACATGAACAAGTGCTTGAACAAAAGGTGAAGTTGGAGTATGTTCCCTCCAAAGAACAAGTGGCTGATATATTTACCAAACCTCTGCCCAGGGAAGCGTTCGAATATCTTAGACAGAAGCTGGGAGTAGTATCTGCCATGCAGAAAATCAGAACTGCTTAAACTCATAAGATTAAATTGGATACGCGGGTTTCCTAAAAGATAGTCGCGTATATATGCGAGTTCATACAAAGAAAACCGCATATGGTTAATTGCTGACCAATTTTACTTGGGTCAAAGATTCTTCTTTTAAAGACAACACAAGAAGCATGTTTGGTCAGTATGCTGGTTATGAGTTTTTGGTCATTGAAAGGATGCATTAGCACAGTCAGATATTAGTCTTCATTTTCTAATGTAATGCATTGTTGGCATTATGATTATTCTGAAATATGATCTCTTTCTTGAGGTCCTTTGGTTTTTGGTGCAAAAGGTCATATTTTTAATTTGATGAAAAGGTCATGTTGAGACCTATGATGTAAATTTGTAATATTCAACAAGTGGGGACTGAGTTTACATGTAAATGCACTTGCTGACTGTCGATGTAAGTATGAGTCTTTGATGATAGGATGTTCATAGCGTCATGTACGTCATTGCAAAATATGTTTGAAGACTTAGCATGAACTCAGGGGGAGCATGGTAACTTCAGTGCACATGAGAAGAAAAACCTTGTTTTGGTTGTTGATCCGCCCTTTGCCCTTGATGTCAAAGGGGGGGATCAACATGGTGTTTGAATAGGGGGAGAGTTTCATCATGTTTGCATAATGGTTATGATTAATGTATCTATCTGTTGTGATGATCAAACACCATCATGGGTTGCCATCAAGTCCAAAGGGGGAGATTGTTGGCATGTGTTGTCCTTGATGGCAACCTACTTGATGAAATAAGACGGTTAGCGATATGATGCAATGTGTTGTCCTTGATGGCAACCTATTTGATGAAGATTATTCTTGATGGAGGTGGAATTCAGAAAGTGCCAGAATAATGTTGAACAAAGTATGTCACAAGGCATACGCGGGTTTGTTAAGGTGAAGTAGCGTATGCACGCGGAAAAGTACGTTCCAAGTCGCGTATGCCCTATTGCGCTCTAAATTTATATAACCAGGGGAATTTACCATGGTATTGACCCATTGTATTGAGCGCTGGATTATCTATTTGATCCCGTCCAGGAATACCATCGGAAGTGGTGTGGTTTTGGCTCATGGTATTGATAAAGGCTAAACCTATATAAGGAGTAAAGAATAATAGTGCAAGGTGTGCATGTGTTTGGGTATTGAATGAATACTTCACCTTGAAGTATATCTGCATGAATAAAATTTGTTCTTGATTGATAAATTTGAATCTATGATGCACCCATGGATGTTTCAAAATCCTTAGATATGATGATGATGAATCTCTAAGATGATCTGCAGAAGAAGAACTGGTGAAAATCTGGCGCAAAGTCTGCTGAAGGTAATCTGGGTAAGTTTATAGATCTGGTCTGCTCTGCAAAGCTTTCATTTACAGATCTATACGTGAGTTTGTTGTGAAAAAAGCGCGTGTATACGCGGATCTGATATAATAAAAGCACGTGTGGGAAGTTAGGGTTTATTGAAAAAATGCACAGATGTATACGTAGGTTCGTTTAATGAAAAGCATGTGTATACGCGGGTCTGATTAAATAAAAGCACGTATGGAATTTGAACTTATGATTGCTCAAGGTTGAATGTGTTTCTGCATATCTATTCTGAAGTCTGGGTTATCTCTGATATTCTGGTTACAGTGTTTCACTGTTCTGTTTGAAGCACTGGGCGAAGTATATTTGTTGATAAGTGAAGGGTTGTGTTGAAGCTGTTTGATCTAGTTTGAAAATTGATGAAACGTGGTCTACAGTGGTACTGAGGTTCAAGCCTTCAGTGAGGGGGTAGTGGCTCCCTTCCAGTAGTAGCTGGTAAACAAGAGTAGGAGGTAGTAGCTCCCTTCCAGGAGAGGCTGGTAAACGAGAGCAGGGGGTTGTAGCTCCCTTCCAGGAGAGGCTGGTAAACAAGAGAAGGTTGTGGCCTTCTACAGGTGGGTGCTTGCGTGCTGGTATGAGTCTGCGCCAGTACATTGTTGTAAGAAGTTTTCTTTACATAATAAATATTGAATACTGAGTCGACGGCAGTGGTGGTTTTCTCCCAAATTGGGTTTCCACCTTAAATCCTGGTGTTCATGTGTGTTGCTTATGTGTGATGATTTATTCTGTTCTTACTGCATCTGTTTACTGCTTACTATACATCTGATGAATGAATGATACAATGATCCAAGTTAAGAATTAAATGCAATAATTATATCTTTGGACATACGCATGTATACGCGAGTTTTATTCAGTAAAGTAGTGTATGGGTTGTAGAGAAAGAAAAAGTTAAAAAGTTTTCTACTCCGTACTCAAATATCGATTCACTCCCCCCCCCTCTCTGTATTTTTCCCAACAAAGAAGGGGAATCATGAAAAATAGAGGATTTTTATGGAGGAAAAGGGGAGCAAAATGGAGGTTAGTTTTTAATGGAGGAGGGAGGAAAACGAGATTTTTGCAGCAGTTTCTTCTCATGAAATCAACAGAATTCTAGAGTGTAAAATGGGCATAGTAGGGAAGATTTTGGACAGAGGCATGAGGCCTTCAAGAGTCTTCAAGAGATAACACTTTTTTGCAATAAAATTTGTTCCTTGAAGGCTCCAAAAAATTATTTAGCCACCTTTTGGTATAAAATTTTTTATAGGTGGCTAACACATCCTCCGTGCAGTTTGCCATCCATCGCGTTCAACTTGGACCATTGGATCTCGGGCTCCAATCCAACGGCTTAAACTCCATATCGAATAATTTTTGCGCCCGAGGGTTAACGTTTCAAAATTGCGCGATATGGGTAGTTTTGAAAATACACGTGTCATTCATTGTATGGAATCGCGTTTTTTTGGGAAATACCGCCTCCTGCCCATTTCGCTACACGAAAACCGCTTCCAGTTTTCCGCCATACCGCTGCCCTCCTCAAACGTGATTTTCACTTTTAATCTCAGTCGTAGATATCTAATATCGAACGACTCTCATTATATCACAACCCCAATTCAGCTACCATCCATCTAACCTCCCGTATGACTCCATCGAAAGATCTCGACCATTGATTTTCCTAATCCAACAAATTTCGTTCATCCTCGCACCCAAAAATCCATTGACCTGGTTAGCTGCTCTGCCAGGGTTTTTTCCAATTTTTCGCTGCAATCATGTCTACCTCCTCACTGCCCCTCCACTCCAGAGCCTCTGTAACGTAGTTATATCATTCCCGCAGGGTTTCTTAATGAGTTTTTTAATGTTTTGCAGGGTTCTAATGGTGGTTAATCTGTGTATTTCCATAGTCACAGACAGGTGACTGATAAGGTTCAGAGTGACGATTCTGACCTTAAATCAATGAAGAAAAGGAGCCAGCGGGTTGCGAATTCATGTTTTATCAGGGAGATCACAACCTTCAATCTCAGATGAAACCCTCCAATAGCAGAAAGCCACCTGTATAAACAAAAAACAACAAAGTGTATCAGTATTGAAAACCCAAAGACAAAGATCCAGGCTTAATCAAGCCTAAACACAACTCAAAAGCAAATTAAAAGTGTTTTAAGATAAAACAGAATGAATTGTTAGTCAGAAAGACCTCCACTGCCACATCAGAGGGGCTAATTGAATCCCCAGCTACCAAAATTTCCACCAGCAGCTTCTCTGCCTCAAAGGAATACCTGAATCAAATCTCAGTTGGAAACATTAAGGCCAAGACAACTGAATGTTGAAAATGCAGCAAGATGATGGATCTTAGTGAAATGAAGTCACCTTCACTAAGTGGGCCCGCAGGCAAATTCTGGCGCAAAGTCTATTTTTAGACTATGTCTATTTTTAGACATATGGAGCATGGTCCAGGGGTTGCAGTATGTTATTCTTGGAGTATTGGTCATGTTGGTAAAAATATATGGGACTCTATTTTTGTGACCTATAGGTCGATAGGTCGAAGTCTATTTTTAGACTGCCTATCCTAAAAATAGGGAAGTCAAATATTATTTACCCTTAATAATATTTGGACTATAAACTTCAGTTTACTCTCTTAGAGCACTTCAGTTCGAGCCTTGGAAGTGGCTCATGCATCTGACAGAGGAATTATGCTATTCCTAAGGGTTTGGTGAGCTCATGCATGGTTGACTTCAGTTAGGACTTCAGTGGCAGAATTTTGGTGGAGTTAATGAGACAGCTAGTGGAGTTGTGTTCGGTTTAATTTAGTTGAACTGGTTGAGATTAATTTAACTAGCTAATCAACTAGTTATGAGTGGAGTGAATTAAATATTATTTAATTCATTAATTAGTAACTCATTATTCAACTCAAGAACACATCAGTTCACTATAGTGCATGGACAATTCAGTGGAGACCAGTGAAAGAGGTAGATGAAAGGGTGGAGTTAGCTATCAGTGGCGACATCAGTTGTGCATGAGATTTGCACCACACTTGGAGGAATTTCCCATGATGATTGCGATGTCAAGCCAAGGAGATTCGAACCTTGGATCTCTATATAGACAGGCCATGATTGCGCAATAGAGGCAAGGCAATTAGTGGTGAGTTTTGAACCAGTAACCTGTTCAAAACCAAGCTAGTTTGTGTGTAACTTTATGAGAAAGTACTGAGTACTTGTGAGGAGTATTATACTGAGTTTGTTACATGATTTCTCCATTATAATATACACAATAGCTGCGGGGTTTTCAGCTATAAGCTTTCCCCATACATACTGTGTTAATGTGTATGATGATTTGATGTGTTATAGCTTGATTTTATTTCCGCATGTGTGATGATCTGAGTGGAAGAGATTATGTGTTGCATATAAATTCGAATTGTATGTGATCAGGATAGTCTCGGTGGATAATTAATCAT
The DNA here is from genome assembly GCA_034641835.2 of Pinus albicaulis. Taxonomy (NCBI): domain Eukaryota; kingdom Viridiplantae; phylum Streptophyta; class Pinopsida; order Pinales; family Pinaceae; genus Pinus; species Pinus albicaulis. The sequence goes on from JAXQQM020089073.1 coordinate 75,690, forward strand.
TATTCAGCAAATTTCTACATGGTATCGGAGCTATTGAAGCAGAGATTGATCATCACAGTGATTACAAACTTATTTCGGTAGACAGAGTCTGCATGCGGGCCAGGTAGCCTCCGGATTCATCTTTCTTCGGAAAGTGAAAGGTCTAGTAAACGCCCCTTGCAGTCGATCTCTGTGCTAGAAATAATTTTTTCTCACGATCTAGAGCGGTTGAGCTTTGAGGTGGAATTCAAAATTTTGCAGCAGTTTTGTTTTCTTGGTGCCAGTGTTGAAAATGTCTTTCAACGGTTTGCGACTCGAATATGCTCTTGAAGGCAGTTCGAATTATGTTTCATGGAAGGATCGCATGGAGGCAGTATTAGAAGATAATGGACTGAAGGAGTTCATAGATACGGATGTCCAAAAGCCCACTGATCCTGCTGAAGTCGAAGCTTGGCAAAAGAATATGGCGAAATGTCGAAGGATTCTGTTGGAGGGCGTCAAGGATCATATTGTATCCAGCCTGCATGGAAAAGCTTCTCCATATTTAATGTGGAAAGCTTTGACGGATCTATTCCAGAGTAAGAGTGACCAAAGGAAGCTGGCGCTCAAAGATAAGCTCAGGAACATCAAGATGGAGAAGGGCGACAGTATCGCCAAATACCTCATGAAGTTCACTCAATGTAGAGATGAGCTGGGAAGTGTGGGGGTGACTGTCGAAGACGAGGACATGGTCGACCTGGCTCTCCTTGGTCTTCTGAAGGCTTGGCACTCATATCAAGATAGTGTCAATGGTCGGGAGAAGCTGTCGGGATGGGAGCACCTTTGGGCGGATCTCATGCAGGAGGAGATAAGGAGGACTACTCGAGATGGATCTTCATCAAAGGGAGCTGATGAAGAAAACTGCGCTTTGGCGTCCAAAGCAAAGAAAGGGAAGGGTAAGAAAACCTCTCATTCTGGTGCTAAGGGCAAGAAGCAGGATATGGCGAAAGCGAAGTGTTTTCCACGCATATGATCCACGGACTATTCTACAATTGTCCAAAGAAGAAGAAAGACAAACAATGAGAATGACTGAGATGGGCTTTTGGCTTCACGGTTGGCTGACTTTTCACTGATCGCATGCTTGGTTTCAAGTGTGTTAGGATCGGTGTGGTTCTTGGATAGCGGTGCGTTATTTCATATGACGGGAGATCGGGAATTGTTCTCAAATCTGGAGGACAAAGATTTGGGTGTGCACTTCGAGATGGGCGATGATGGTAGATACAGTGCGACTGGTATCGGTACCATATCCTTTCAGAGGGAGTCTGGTAAACCCTTTGTATTGAGGGATGTCATGCATGTACCTGGATTGAAGAAGAACTTGATCTCTTTGGCGATGTTGGAGGATAAGGGGTATGATGTGGTCTTCAGCGAAGGAAAAGCCTTCCTGCGCAGTAAGACTATTGGAGAGACCCGGAAGATAGGGGTTCGAACTCAGAACCTTTATCAGTTGCAGGTAGATGACTGCGCAGCTATGGCATGCAAGGCGGGAGAAGTGGTGAGCCGGGATGATGAGGGCGAACTATGGCACAGGAGATTGGGCCATCTTCACCATGGAGCTTTGAAGATTCTACAGCAGATTTCTACTGGACTTCCTAAGGGCACCCTTGCGCAGTCAGATCAGTGCAAGGGGTGTACTTTAGGGAAGTATGTGAAAGCCGCCTTTCACGAGAAGGATAGTCGCGCCACGACGATCCTTGAGAGAGTTCACACAGACGTGTGTGGTCCTTTCTCAGTTGCTTCGACAGCAAAGCACAAGTATTATGTGATCTTTGTTGATGATTTCTCTCGAAAGTGCTGGATCTTCTTCATGCAGAAGAAGAGCGACACATTCGTGAAGTTCTGTGAGTTTAAAGCACTGGTCGAGAAGGAGTCGGGGAAGAAGGTGATTGCTCTAAGGAGTGATAATGGTGGTGAATTCATCTCGACTGAATTCAAGGAGTTCTGCAGCGCAGAAGGGATTCTGAGAGAGCTCATCGCACCCCATAACCCATAGCAGAACGGGGTGGCTGAGCGGAAGAACAGAACGATCGTGGGTGCTGCACGGGCGATGTTGCATGATCAGGGCCTACCCCTTCACTTGTGGGATGAGGCATGCAATACAACAGTGTATGTGCAGAACCGTTGTCCTCACAAGGTTCTTGGCATGAGTACACCGGAGGAGGCTTATTCTGGCCTGATATTTCCCATTTGCGGATTTTTGGTTCTCCTGTCTACATGCATGTGACGAAGGATGCGAGAAGGAAGCTGGATCCAACTGCTGAGGTTGGAATATTTTTGGGGTACACTAATACACCTCACAACTACTAGGTATATTTTTCAGACAGTCGAAAGACTGTTGTGCGACGGGATATAAAATTTGAGGAGGAGAAAGCCATGCAGTGTTCGCTTGAGAGGGAGCTACACTTGCATACAGATTAGGAGCTATTAGTTCCTAAGGAGGAGCTTCCGGATGTGGATTAGCCACAAGAGGAAGTTCAGGAGGTGGAAGAAACCACCCATGCAGCGCCAACCATGGGAGAGAGCATGCACTCTGGCTGACGATGGCTCGAAATCGAGATGGTTGTAGAGACCACCTCCCAAATACAGTATGACAGAGAACGATCCAGGATGAGCTATTTGGTCCCTTTAACTCTTGTGTGATCAATGTATCGTGTGAGCTATCCTCTTTTGAGGAAGCTGTGGAGGAACCCGCATGGGTTGATGCCATGATCGAAGAATATGATTCGATCGTCAGGAACAGTGCATGGGAGATTGTCCCAAGACCGGTGGGAAAATCAGTGGTGGGTTCGCGATGGATATACAAGGTGAAGCAGGCAACTGACAGGAGTGTGGAGAAGTACAAGGCAAGATTTGTCACCCGTGGCTTTTCACAGATCGAGGGGATTGACTATGAGGAGACTTTTGCACCTGTCGCAAGGTACTCTTCCATACGGACGATCCTTGCTCTCTCAGCGCAGATGGGGTGGCACATTCATCAGATGGATGTGAAGACTGCGTTCCCCAATGGAGTTATTGAGGAAGAGGTGTACATAGAGCAGCCTGAAGGTTTTGAGATCTTCAGCAGTGAGTCGCATGTGTGCCGACTCAAGAGAGCACTGTATGGGCTGAAGCAAGCACCTCGTGCTTGGTACACTCGGATAGACAGATACTTCACCGGGCTTGGATTCTCCAAGAGTGAGGCGGATCCAAACCTGTACCAGATTGTGGTGGAGGGGAAGCTGTTGATCATCGTACTGTATGTAGATGATCTGATTTTGACTGGCGATGAGCAATTGATACTTTCATGCAAGGAGGATCTTGCACGAGAGTTTGAGATGAAGGACTTGGGCATCCTTCATTATTTCCTGGGATTGGAGATTTGGCAGCGCAGCGGAGGACTGTTTGCTTCTCAGGGCAAGTATGCCCGGGAGATTCTGGAGAGGTTCAACATGCAAGGCTGCAAGCCTGTTGACACTCCTCTTCCTGGTGGTTGGAGGAAGGAGGATGCTACTTCAGCGGAGGTAGTGGATGCCACTGTCTATCGACAGCTGGTGGGGTCGCTTATGTATCTGGTCAATACACAACCCGATATATGCTATGCTGTTAACCAGCTTTCGCAAGCTATGGTTAAGCCTACCAAGCTTTTTTGGAAGGCAGGCAAGCATGTATTGCGTTATATTAGTGGCACATCGGGATATGGTCTATGGTACAGACAGGAGGATGGAGTGAAGCTTTCTGGCTTCACTGATGCAGATTGGGTAGGAAGTCCAACGGACCGGAAGAGCACTTCTGGAGGAGTTTTCAGCATTGGGTCGACAACAGTTTCCTGGTACAGCAGGAAGTAGAGATCCATGGCACTCAGTTCAGCAGAGGCCGAGTACATGGCAGCTAGCTTAGCTGCATGCGAGGCTATTTGGATGAGGAAGATCCTCGCAGGATTGTTCAGGTTGCATTTGGAGCCTACAGTGATCTACTGTGATAACCAGAGTTGCATTAAACTCGCCTAATCCAAAGATTTCATGATAGGTCCAAACACATCGACATCGTGTACCATCATAGGTACCATCATATCGTAGATTGTGTTCAGCCGGAGAATCATGATGCTTTCATATGTTCCCACGGAGGATCAGGATGCCGACATCCTGACGAAGGCGCTCACCAGGAGCAAGTTTGAATTCCACAGAGGCAGGATAGGGGTTGCAGATAATCCATATCTTGCTGAGAGGGAGTGTTGAAAATGCAGCAGATGATGGAGCTTAGTGAAATGAAGTCGCCTTCACTAAGTGGGCCCGCAGGCAAATTCTGGCGCAAAGTCTATTTTTAGACTATGTCTATTTTTAGACATATGGAGCATGGTCCAGGGGTTGTAGTATGTTATTCTTGGAGCATTGGTCATGTTGGTAAAAATAGATGGACTCTATTTTTGTGACCTATAGGTCGATAGGTCGAAGTCTATTTTTAGACTGCCTATCCTAAAAATAGGGAAGTCAAATATTATTTACCCTTAATAATATTTGGACTCTAAACAGCAGTTTACTCTCTTGGAGCACTTCAGTTCGAGCCTTGGAAGTGGCTCATGCATCTGACAGAGGAATTACGCTATTCCTAAGGGTTTGATGGCATCATGCATGGTTGACTTCAGTTAGGACTTCAGTGGCAGAAGTTTGGTGGAGTTAATGAGACAACTAGTGGAGTTGTGTTCTGTTTATTTTAGTTGAACTAGTTGAGATTAGTTTAACTAGATAATCAATTAGTTATGAGTGGAGTGAATTAAATATTATTTAATTCATTAATTAGTAACTCATTATTCAACTCAAGAACACATCAGTTCACTACAATGCATGGACAGTTCAGTGGAGACCAGTGAAAGAGGTAGATGAAAGGGTGGAGTTAGCTATCAGTGGCGACATCAGTTGTGCATGAGATTTGCACCACTCTTGGAGGAATTTCCCATGATGATTGCGCTGTCAAGCCAAGGAGATTCGAACCTTGGATCTCTATATAGACAGGCCTGGATTGCGCAATAGAGGCAAGGCAATTGGCAGTGAGTTTTGAACCAGTAACCTGTTCAAAACTGAGCTAGTTTGTGTGTAACTTTATGAGAAAGTACTGAGTACTTGTGAGGAGTATTGTACCGAGTTTGTTACATGATTTCTCCATTATAATATACACAATAGCTGCGGGGTTTTCAGCTATAAGCTTTCCCCATACATACTGTGTTAATGTGTATGATGATTTGATGTGTTATCGCTTGATTTTATTTCCGCATGTTTGATGATCTGAGTGGAAGAGATTATGTGTTGCATATAAATTTGAATTGTATGTGATCAGGATAGTCTCGGTGGATAATTAATCATTATTCAGCAAATTTCTACATTGAATAGTTATTACAAGCAAATAAAAATATTTTAAATTGTCAGTAAAGTTATTGTAAAGATAAGAAAGTGCCTTAAAGTCAATCTTTTCATCCACTAAGCCTAAAAAGCAGAAAAAAGAGTTAATAAAACAGAGTTATAATTAAATGAGTTCCCTCCTTATGCCTTGCATGGTTTTCAAGGCTAGGAGTTGCATTTCACATAGCATTAATGATATTCAAGCCCTAAAACTCTTCCACCTCCTCATTTCTTCTATAAATATTTCTGAAGAAAATGAGAAGTTGTTGGTTGGTTGGTCACTAGTTGTAACACTGAAACTCTCTGAAATAATACATAGTCTGTCTGAAGTTGAAGAAGAAATTGAAGTCTTGGAAGCTGGATTATGTTTTGACATGCTTGTTATTGAGAAGGCTCTATCATTGGATCCCTGAGCTTGGCTGTTGGTGATGTATTCTAAACTGTCTGTTGTTTTTCTTGTTTTCATTTTGTTCCATAAATTCTTACTATAGTAGGGTGAAAAGTTTAGGCTAAGAAATGACTCCTGGAAGCACCTTAGACCTGTTTATCCTTCACTGTTTTATGTTTTCTTCTGCTAAGGAATTTTAGAGTCTTTAATCATTCTATTGAACCCTTATGCTTGTTTATTTCTCAAATAGTTCAAATAGTTGGTTCCAACATGATTTATTGTTTTCCCTGCTTGTCTGTTGCCACTTGAAAGCTGTTTTTGAAGTCTCCCTTTGAAGTACCATTGTTTATAGTTTGCCAAAGAGGTCTGTTTTGATCATACCCTATTTTCCTACTTAAATAGTAGTTTTAAAGGTCTTTATAGTTGTAATCATGGATGTTTAGGCGTTCCCTCTTCTATGACTGCAGTTATCAGTGAATCTTTCATGTTTTCTAATTCCTTTGAAATAAAATCTTTGAGGAAATAGGGTGTTCCCCGAATCTTAGATTTCATTTTAAAAGTTGTCTTGAAGTCATTATTTTCTTAAAGTGTGGTTTGTGGAATTCATGGTTAGCCCTGTCTATCAAATGCCTCTTTATGTTCAAGTTATGTTTTCAAATTCCCTTTGTTGAGAATTCAAACTCTCTTTCAAAATCATTAATGTCCATCTGATTCACAAAACTAAAGGATCCTGTGGCCAAGTTAGATTTTCCCTTTGATATCCCATATCCATTGATGAGTTTGTCATAAATCTCTTCTTGACTCCATTTCCAAATGAAACTGACACTTCTTATTTCTATCTATACTACCTAGACCTTTCATGTTCTGCTATGCCAATTCAACCAAACAAACAAACCAAACAAACACTTGCACTTAATAACTAGTCTAAAATCAATACTTAAAAGAAAAAAAGACATATCTTTGCAAACAATTTGAGAGATCCCTCTCTGAGAACAGGAGGACTAGATCCTGGAACTCTAAATATTGGTTATGATGTTTCCTTGTCTTTTGGTAAGCCAATCTATCAAAACACAGGACCCCAACACGATCCATTTACGTCTCTTACCCTCGCTATCACCTTGAATCAAGATGTCTTTAACCGCGGTCGTGGGAACGAAAGAAATAATGGTTGATTGCAACACATACATTCAGAAAGATTTGATGGATTTTACCAGGGCATATGCCTGCTTCTCCAAAATTTTATACTTCAACTCAACATCCCGAAGCACTTGACTGAAAAATTTGATGGGCTACTCATACCCATCTTCATTTTTCTGTAATAATATCGTAGCTACAGTATGTGGGGATGAAAACGACAAGATCATGAAGGGCTTACCATAGTCTGGTCCTGCAAGTACTAAGGCTTCTGCAAAGGAACTTTTAATTCTGTTGAATGCTTCTCTTGACTCTCGCGTCCATTTTACATCATTGTTTTTTCTAAGCATTTAAGTGATATGCCGAACTATTCCTGCATAGTTCGAGATGAATCTTCTCAAAAAGTTTATGCGTCTGAGGAATACTTGGACCTCTTTCTTGTTTCGAGGTAAGGATATGTCGTTAATTACATCTACTCTTTTTGGATCAATCTTTACTCCAGCTTTAGTTACAATATTCCCTAATAATTTTCCTTCTTCTAAAGCAGACATGGAATTTTGAGGATTTAGGGACAGACCATACCTGTGACACTTGTCAAAGGTCCAGTGAAAATTTTCAATATGTTTAGTGTCATCCTTCGAAAAAAAGGTGATATCATCCAGATATACCACCACGAACTTGTATTGCTCTCCTACGAAAGTAATGTCCATCTCTTGCTGGAAAGTGGCTCCTACGTTTATCAGGCCGAAGGGTATTCGAGCATACATGAACGTACCCTAGTGTCATCCTTTTTTTGATCTTTGGGGAGGACTGACACCTAGTTATATCCAGAGAAACCATCCATCATGGACATTCGAGATGATCCCACCACTTTCTGCAGTATGTGATCCATCTTGGGGAGAAGATAGTTATCTTTAAGGGATGCTCTGTTCAAATTCCGAAGTCTACACATAGCCTTATTTCATTGTTCTTCTGTTGGACCGGTACCACGTTGGAAACCCACTCTGAATATCTCAGAGGCAAAATGATCTTAGCCTTCAACAAATTCTTGATTTCCTTCTCTATGGAAGGGAGCAACAAAGGGTTGATTTGCCTCAACTTTTTCTTATGTGACTTAGCATCTCCTCTTAGTGGGATTTTATGTTGTATGATGCTGGTATCAAATGTTTTCAGATCTTGGTATGACCAAGCGAAAACATCTTTGTAGGAATGGAACAATTTGAATTATTGTTCTCTGTATTCTTCTCGAACTATTTTAGAAAATTTTATAATTTTAGGATCCTCTTCTGTCCCGATATTTACATCTTCTACTTGAGTTTCATTGATAAATTTGTTAGGGCTGACATGGACATCATTTTTATAGAATAATCTTTCCAAAGGCACCAGACCTCTGGCGATCACGTTCCCTTTCAGTTGCAACACTCTATGCCCAACCAATGTCTCTTGCCATTTGTTTTGGGGTTGTTCTTCGGTCTCTTCTTCTCCGGTATTAATGACCAAGTTAGAAAAATCTCCTATAGTCTCCATGAAGCACTTCATCTGCTCCTCATCTTCAAACACCTGCCAGTGTTTGACGTTATCTAGGACAGAGGGACGATAACACACCTCCACTTCATATATCAAGAGCGGGTTCGGGGGTGGACGTAAATTACTTGTTGCCACAGCAAGCGAATCAATCATTCTGTTTTGATCTCTTGGCTTAAATTGTATGTTGAACGCTAAGAAAAATTTCTCCACTAGGTCCCATACTTAGTTTTTGTATGCTCTTAACCAAGGGTGTTTAGTTTGGCACTAATTTTTAATCTGCCTCACCACCAGCTCTAAGTCTCCAAAAAATTTGAGACTTTGAATGTTCATATTTTTGGCAGTTTGTAACCCCAAAAGCAGTGCCTCATACTATGCTATATTATTGGTGGCTTCATATTCCAATTTAAAAGAGAAATAGTCTAATTGTCCAGTAGGGTAGATTAGGAGAACCCTCGCTCCATTTCCTTCCCTTGAATTTGCTCCGTCGAAGTGCACAGTCCACATCCCCTTATCTTCATTACTTTCAGACTGTTCTGGTCTCAACAGACTGTGTTAGCACCTAATTTAAACCTCTGGTTGAAAAAGGCAAATCAGGGTAACCTCAAACCTACTCAGCCTTGTAGCTAGCCCTACAAGGTCAGGAGAGGGCTCTCTCCGTGAAAGATATTCAATAAAATATAACAGTAAACTGATATTGGGCTAGGTATAATGATGGGAAATATTTTTATAAATCTTCAGGGTTGTATGGAACAAATGGGGCAGTTTGGATCTAGGGAATTAAATCAGAGATACAGGGTATTTCATGGGGAAAGGTAGGAAGAAATTTTAGCAATTAAGTTTAAATAATGATGGAATGTGTAAGACTGGTGAGGAGCTGAAAAGGGCATAGGAGATGGATCCTTTTCAAACACAAGAAAAACACAGAATATTGAATGATTTCCCAAGGAAGAGCATTAAAAATGGATTCTACCTATCTATCTTGAAAGCATTCAACCAGAAATGTTTATGAATGTATGGTGAACATGAAAAATTTACATATGAACACAAAGTAAATAAAAAATGCTAAATTTCATACCACATGGATCCCACAAATTAGAGCTGCATATCTTATTAATTACCTATCAAACTGTTACAATGGGAGCGCAGAGCGTCCTCCTTGATTTCCACACTATTCCCCTTACTTAATGACCGGTTACAAATGACTAAAAATTACATTAAATAAACATAAATATGAGGGAAGTAGATCCACAGAAAGAGGAGCTATCTTATCACCTCAGAACTGAAATCTGAACATAGGAAAGAGACTAACCATTTGCCCCTGAAAAGGAGAAAAAATATATTTTTGACCATTATTGATTTCGTTGTTACATTGGATGAATGAAATAGAAAATTTGAAGAAAAAATCCCTATTTTATCTTTGCTGTAGAAGTTTCTGTTTCATATTTAGTCTCTCGGCCTTGATTGTTTCTTTCCGTCTTCACCCTTTGAAGAAAAACTAACTTTGGATAAAATGCCTTTGAAACGATGAAACTGAAATTTATGCCTTTAATGAAGGAAAGACTCATTTTGAATGAAAAAGGGCAAAGGGAAAGGGAGGTGGGCCCTCATGCGATTCCAAATCGCAATCGGAGGAAGGGAGGGGTTGCAACATATAATGGAGTGATTGCAATGCGATTGGATATGGGTGATGCGATAGTGTATCGCAATCGCAATCGAGACGGAAAGTGGAGCGGGAATGTGTCGTAGGACCTTGCGATGCGATGAAAATGGGTGTGACGGAGGGAAGGGCCTTTATAAAACAAATAAATATGATTTTTTCTATTTTACAAAGGAAAAGGATCCTTTTTCATTGAAAGGGCGGACAGGTTTTGGTGGGACCGGGGAGTAAATCGCAATTGCAATCGAGAATTGGGAGCGGGTTTAAGAACTGGGAATGAAATATGCGATGCGATGGGGAATGGGAGAAATCCTTTGTAAAATAAATAAAAATAAGTTTCGCATTTTACAAAGGAAAAAATGATTTTTCATTGAAAAGAGAGGAGGGATTTAGGTGGGACCCGAGCCAATCACAATTGCATTTCGGAAAGGGGAGCAGAGATAGAGTGCACATGGAACTTCTGATTGCGATCGGCGATGTGCGATCAATCCCATCAACGGGGAGGAATCGCAATCACAATCGGCAGGGAAGTTGGTTCGGATTTAAACATCGCGGAAATGCCGATTGCGATTAAAGACTTAAGAAATGTTTTAAAAATAATTTTTCGCACTTAACAAAGGGAAAACCTCTTTTTGAATGAAGCGGGGTGGAAAAATTTATGGTGGGGCCCAGCTAATCACAATCAAAATATCGGAAGGGGAATGGAGAGGGGGTTAAGGGCTGTGGAAATGCCGATTGCGATTGGCAATGTGCGATCAATCGCATCGGCGGGAGTCAATTGGGAGGAGCCAATCGGTACCATGCATTTCAACATTGCGATTGGATTGGAGAAAAGGGTGCGATCGGATCAGAGGGGAAGGGTTTCGATCGGATCAAAAGAAAAGTAATTTTATAATGAAAAACTTTAAATTTTTATGAAATAAAGTTCAAGGGGCAAATGGGAAAAGAGGTAGAGTTAGGCTATAGGGGGATTTTCTTTCACTTAGGCATATTTTTCATTCCAGAAGTTAGTTTTGAGAGTGTAATATACTGTCAGAAAGCTCTTTCCGGGATCTTTATGATGGACATACTTAGAACATGATTTTGTGCTGAAAATGCTGTGGAAAACACCTTTGAAGGACAGGGAGGTGACTTTGTGGAGATAACATCTTCCGAATCGTAGCTTATTACATATGATGACATGAAATTACATAAAAGAAGACAATAAAGGTAAAGTACCATGTTTTCACCTCAAAACATGGTTTTGAGGTGAAAATTAAATTGAGCTCAATAAAACATTTCTTTGATTTTCCCAGATGCTGTGACTTTGAGTTTATTTGACCTCCTCATGACCTTGCTGATATTTATTGAAAATTGACTCATTAATTTGACCATGATGAAACCCTAGAACCTAATGAGACCAACGCTAGGACCTAATAATATGGATTGGGAGTGAAAGAGATTCATGACTGAAGACCATAGAGAGGGGAATCAGCAAATTTCACATGAGGGAAAACTGGTGACAGACCACTACCATCAATGAATTCATGACCTAATGGAATGATGAAAATTTATGGTATGGGACTCCTAATATGAAAATGCAAAAGAGTAAATTTGATCACTGATGGCAGTATGACAAAACTGAAACTAACGTTGGCTCCAATGGGGATGGTAGCTCCTTAGAGGTGCCAAGAACACCGTAGACCAAGTAGCCTTATCCATTGGGAAAATATGGTCAAAAATACTGAAAACTGACACTATGTAGACTGAATCTGACTCAAACTAAGACTGAGAAATAAAACCAAACTTTTACACACATCATTTAAGTTTTATAGCCTTCACCTCGGGCCCCAAACTTCAATGAATATGTACTTTGAAATATTACCAAAAATAAGATGGTATATACAATAATTGTGACATAGTTTTTGATCCATTATCTTCAGCAGTGGTAGTGCTTCAAAAGCCTACCATTCACTGGTCCTCCAGGGAAATCTCGGCCATCCATATCTGAGAGTAAGAAGGCATTCTGTCCCCTGTATGCTGAAATATTGTATGGTCCTTTCCACAGATTTTCAAAATTACCATGCTTCCCTTTGTCCTCATTTCGTGCATCCCAACTCAACACCACATCGTCCAACTGAAACTTTTCTGCTTTGGTCTTATGGTCATAGATTTTCTTTATCTTTTCCTGCAACTGAATAGTGTTCTGTGACACTTCCTCTCTTGTCTGCTGAAGGTGGATCATCTGATTGATCCTTCACTGATTATCATCTTCCTCACTTCCAGCCTCTTGCAATAATCTCATGACTGGAATTTCAAGTGACGTGGGAAAAATAGCATCAGTACCATAAACCAATTCGAACGGTGACATACCTATGGATTTCTTGCCATTGACTCTATCTGCCCACAATGCATTCATAAGATTTTGATGCCAGTTCCTCTTGTTCACCTCCAACATTTTCTTAATTATATTTATCATTGATTTATTTGATGATTCCGCCAAGCCGTTTCCTTGTGGGTAGTACGCTGTCGAATGGCCTAGCAGAATATTATATTTGTCGCAGAACTATACCATCTTATTAGATCTGAATGTTGCTGCGTTATCTGTGATGATTTTGTGAGGGAAACCAAAACAAGATAAGATATTTTACTCTAAAAATTGAATGATTACTGTATCAGTGGCCTTCCTTGCTGGAATGGCCTCGATCCATTTGGTGAAGTAATCTGTACATGTCAAGATCCATTTATGTTGTACTGATGATGCGGGATGGATTTCTCCTATGAAATTGAGCCCCACTGCTGAAAGGGAGAATTTACTGAAATTGGTTTCAAAGTAAGAGGAAGCAGTTTCCTTTTTCCTTGGAAAATTTGACATTCATGGAAACTCATTACTGTTTTATACAAATCTGAAAATAAAGTGGGCCAATAATATCCTGCTCTCAACACTTTGTTAGCTGTTGTTTTCCAGAAAAAATGACCACCACAATCACCTCTGTGAAATTCATGCATTACCTGTTGAGCCTCATCTTCAACCAAACAATTGAGGAGAATACCTCCTGGATCTTTCCAATAAAGAGCACTTTTTAAAATACAGTATTTAGCAGATTTAAGTTTCAGTGATCTACCTTTGCTTTTAGAAATCCCTGGAGATGGTGAAAGATGCTGAAGAACATAAACAATATCTAAATACCATGGGGATTGTAGAAAAATGTCTGAAACTAGAGCAAGCAAACCTCCATCCTCATCTTCTGACATTGCTGTTATGAGATTTATATCCAAAGCACGTAGGTTTGATTGGGCCATTAATTTTGCCAAGCCTTGGCCTTTGATCAACTTAGTGGGTTTGATCTCCAAATCATATTCCAACATTGCTGCTATCCACTTACCTCTTCGACCTTCTGGATTAGTTTGCATCAGGACATCTTTCACTGTTGCATTAGGAACATATGCTATAGTATGTGAATGCAGAATGTATACTTTAAAATCCTTCAATTCTTTTATAAGAGCCAACGCTTGTTTCTCAATGATATTATACCGCAAAGCGGCATCTCGAATGGTCCTACTGAAAAAATAAATTGGCTTTTCAATCTGATCTCTCTTTTGCATGAAAACCGCAGCCATAGTATGCTCCGATGCAAATGAAAATATAATGAAACCTTGAGTGTAATCAGGACTAATCAGGACTGGGGCATTGGACAGAGAAAACTTTACCAGATTAAATGATTTGATAGCCTCCTCACTCCATTTGACAATGCTATCCTTCTTCAACATGTTAGTCATTTCTCTTAAATGTTTAGCCAAATTGGGTATAAATCTGCGCAAGAAGTTCATCTTACCATTGAATGCCTGAATCTCCTTTTTGTTACGTGGAAGGTCTATGTGCTGAATTTCCTCCACTCTTGAAGGATCAATACGGATACTGTCTTTAGAGATGATATGCCCCAGCAACTTGCCTTCATCCATGGAAAACAAACTTTTCTTTGGATTAAGAGAAATCCCAAACTTTCTACATCGCTGAAAAACAACCCTCAAGTGGTGCAAGTGTTCGTCATCAGAACCAAAAAACACTGTCAGATCATCCAAATACACAACAAGAAAAGCATCCTTTTTATTGGCAAAAGCAATTTCCATTGCTCGCTGGAATGTAACTCCAGCGTTCTTTAGTCCAAATGGAATTTTGGCATACTGGAAGGTTCCCCAAGGTGTTGTAAAGGAAGTTTTGTCTTGGTCTTTCTCATGCACCAAGATCCAATTGTCGCCGGAGTAGCCATCGAGTAATGACATCCTTAATGCTCCAAATACTCTCTGAAGAATATGGTCCATCTTCGGGAGTGGATAGTTATCCTTTAAATATGCTTTATTTAGATTCCAGAGATCTATACATAACCTTATCTCTCTTGTATTTTTACGTACCAGGACCAAATTTGAAATCCAGTTAGAAAATCTAATTGGGACAATGATACCAGCTTTATACAATCTGTTTACCTCTTTTTCAATGGATGGCAACAACTTTGGGTTGATTCTTCTCAGCTTCTGTCTAAATGGCTTCTGAGCTGGCTTGATGGGAATAGTATGCTGGATTATATTTTTGTCATACACCTTCAAATCTGAATAATCCCACGCAAACACATCAGAAAATTCAGAAAGTAATTTAAAATAATTTTCCTTTACCTCAGGGGATAATGCTTTTGATAACTTCACAAGCTTAGGTTTTTCAGGTGTTCCAAGATTAACATCTCCAACTCCTTTAACAGTAGGCACCAAGCTTGGTTTCTTTGCAACATCATCCTGATAAAAAAGCTCCTCTAAAGGTATGAGACCTCTAGGAATTACATTATCTTTTAGCTGCAATATGTCCATCTGATCTGCTTCAATTTCTTGATCATCAACCTCACAATCACCTTCTATGGGAGTATCCTTGAATTTTCCTTCACTCTGCAAAAAAAAATTGATTTCATTGTCATCCCAAAACACTTGCCAATACCTTATATTTTCCGGGACAGCAGGCCGATTTTTGATGTAAATATCAAACTTGTTGCTGGAATTCATTCGAATTTTCAAGTTGCTTGCAGTAGTGGCAAGAGAATCAGCAATAAGATTCTGCATTTTGGGTACCACTGTCAAAGTGTACTTGGGAAAATCCCTCAAGATGTCAAGGACTACATTTCTGTAGGCCCTCAATCGCAGATGCTTGGCTTGATACTCTCCTTTTACCTGTTTGATTATCAACTCTGAATCTCTATAGACAGAAATCCTCTTTGCATTTAGCTTCTTCAAAATTTTCAAGCCTACAATCAAAGCTTCATACTCTGTTTCATTGTTAGAGCAGTCAAAAGCCAACTTGTAAGCACATACTCTAACATTACTAGGAACTTTTTCGGGCTAGAAAATTGGGCTCCGAATCCATATTCCTATACCAGCACCACCCTTGCCAAAAGCTCCATCAAAGTCCATGCTCCAAAGGCCTTCTTCTTCTTCTTCTAGATGCTGAAATTTTGCTTCTTTCTCTACTTTATCTTGACTGATTTCTGCATATTTCTGTTGTTCACTGTCCTTTTGCTGCTGGAAAGAAGGAAGCTCAGGAATGTTTGTTGCTTTATCTTTTTCCTGTTTAAGGAATTACCTAAAATTTTCTGAAATTTCAGGTATCTCATCTACTTGTACCAACTGAAAATTCTCATCATTCAAACCACCATCTGAATATAATACAAATGACTATAAATCTGTGTGGACTGAGTTAATAGGATGATTAACTGGCTTCTCTTTTCTAGTAATCATGTATTTCATTTTCTTCTCCCTATATAGTTTTCTCAACTGACCAAACACGGGAATGGTTGCATAAGAGAAGTGAAGCTGCATACTTCCTTTAAGTTTTGCACCCCAAGACCTAGATAAAAGCATTCCAAATCATGGTGGAACATCGGCAACAACTACATCCATCAAAACATTCTTGGCTGGGATTTGGTCTAAAGATACTACCAAGTCTTTGATAAGACAAATGCAATGGACCCTACCAGAGTCAAAGGAATACAAATCATGGTATTTGCGGGTAATATCAAGACCCAACTTCTCCATGATGGCCTTTGGCATCAAATTATGTGAGGCTCTAGAGTCCAACATAGCATTATGTAAAATGAACTCATGTAATATAAGACTCAGGTAAAAGGGAGGGATTTCACTTTCTTCAGACTGATCTTTTGTAGTTGGACCAAAAATGATTTCAAGATAATCATCTTCTACATTTACCATATCTGATATAGAGTCTATTTGCAAAATTCTAGACACCTAATGTTTATAAGTACTATTTTTCACCAACTCAGTCAAGGGCATGGACACTTTCAGCTTAGAAATCTCATTTTCTAGATCAAAAGAAGGAACTTTTTTTACCTCTTTAACTAGAGGATATTTCTTCTCTACTTGCTCCTTTGCTGCGCTATGCTGATTATTTTCATTTGCAATGTTAATTGCTGAAGGTACCTTGTTGGGAGAAGGATCGGCAAGCTCTTTCCCTTTCCTTTGAGTATTTGAAGAATCGTTTTTTGCTTGCAGCTCCTTTCTTTTTTGAATTGGAATGATTGGCACATCTCTCCTCCTCAAAGAGTACTGCTTCTATTGCGTTGATAAGGCATTCATATATCCTCTTTGGTAATCATCAAATTCTTCTTCTAACACTGTGTCATTAGCTAATATGAAATCTTCGTCCCTTTGAGTGTCTGTAATCGTTGTGTATTCTTAATCTTATATGAGAAAGATGGGAGCACCATCTGAAGTGAAGAAATGATTGGCTTCAATCACATGATCATCATCATCGTCCGTCTCTGTTCCCTGAACGTAATTCTGTTGCAAAGGAGTTCTGATCTGCTACTGTGGTGCTGCTTGGTCCTACATTCTCTGTTCTCTTTGTTTAATTCTGAATTGTGGTTGTTGCCCTCTGAAATTCAGATTCCTGATTTTTTCTTCAGGTCTATCTGCAATAGTCAATCGATCAACCATCTTCTCCATTGTTCGGATCAAAGTGTCCATCTTACTGTCTGAAGGAGAAGCTTCTTCTTTCATAGTGACTCTCTTTTCAGCCCTTGTCCGTGCTCTTTTGGCCAACAGATTTGCTTCTACGCTCACTACTATCTTCTGTGTGTCTTCAAGTGTGGTAGGATCTCTTTCTCGCAGCTGATATGCCATATCAGCGTCGAAACCATCTGGAAACTTAAGTAAGGCTAATCCCACAGGGGGTTTAAGATTGGATGGAATAACATTATATACAACATTAAATCTTACACAATAATCCTGTACAGTTTCACCCACATTTCTTTTAATATTTTCGTATTCAGAAAAAATTTGGAGTGGGTTTTTCTTTACCTCCCATCGGTCTAAAAACTGTGTATGTAACTCCTGAAAAGTGCGAATAGAGCCTGTTGGTAAGGCTCTGAACCACTTTCTAACTTCACCTCCAAGACTTTGGATAAACAACCATGTGGTTACATTATGTGCCTCTACCTCATGAAGATCAAAAAAGTCATTCATCTTATCAACATGCTGCTGGGCTGTGGTACTTTAAGTGGCATAAAAGATAGGAATTTTACTTTGATAATCAGCAGGCATATCATTCAGGTTCTGAGGTAAAACCAGGGGTGCATACTGGGCATCCATGACTCGAGGTGGATTTACAACGGTGTTGGTGCTACTAGGATTTAAAGGAGGTGTTGATGAAGGAGATGAAAGCTGAGAATTGACTGATGGGAATGCTGATGAATTAAGGGGAGGAAAAACTACTTCTGATCACTCTGAAGACTCAGGGATATTAGTTACAGTGATAGAAGTCTGAGGAGAATTTAGAATATAATCATCAATTGATATATTTTCCCTTTGAACTTCAAGATCTACAAGAAATTCTGGATCTAAAAATATGTCATCAAGTGCAGTCTCAGATTTACTTCTAAATAAGGAAAGCTCAAAACATTCATCAAAAGAGAGATCTTCTATAAACAACCACTCATTAGGCCAAGTATGAGATCTGAAAATAGGCCTAGAACTTAGTGATACTTCTTGTCTTCTGATTATCCTTGGAATGAGATTTGGATTTTCGAACACAGGGGAGGATTTGGATCTGGATTGGCCCTTGTGTATCTCCTTGAAGCCAGTGTGGTCAAATTTATACTATACAATGTTTTATTTCAGCCTAGAAAACTCTAAACATTTCCATCCAGAGTCTAGGAATCTATATTGAAGATGTTACTGGGGCAATCAGTATTTTATGCTAAAATAGTTCCCCAGTATGGTCGCCAGAAATGTTAGCACCTAATTTGAACCTCAAGCTGAAAAAGGAAAATCAGGGTAACCTCAAACCATGCTCAGCCTTGTAGCTAGCCCTACAAGGTCAGGAAAGGACTCTCTCCGTGAAAGATATTCAATAAAATATAACAATAAACTGATATTAGGCTAGGTATAATGATGGGAAATGTTTTTATAAATCTTCAGGGTTGTATGGAACAAATGGGGCAGTTCTGGGGCATTAAATCAGAGATACAGGGTATTTCATGGGGCAAGGTAGGCAGGAATTTTAGCAATTAAGTTTAAATAATGATGGAATGTGTAAGACTAGTGAGGAGTTGAAAAGGGCATAGGAGATGGATCCTTTTCAAACAGAAGAAAAACACATAATATTGAATGATTTCCCAAGGCAGAGCATTAAAAATGGATTCTACCTATCTATCTTGAAAGCATTCAACCAGAAATGTTTATGAATGTATGGTGAACATGACAAATTTAAATATGAACACAAAGGAAAGAAAAAATGCTAAATTTCATACCACATGGATCCCACAAATCAGAGTTGGATATCTTATTAATTCCCTGTCAAAATGTTACAATGGGAGCGCAGAGCGTCCTCCTTGATTTCCACACTATTCCCCTTACTTACTGACTGGTTAAAAATGACTAAAAATTACATTAAATAAATATAAATCTGAGGGAAGTAGATCCACAAAAAGAGGAGCTGTCTTATCACCTCAGAATTGAAATCCAAACATAGGAAAGAGACTAACCATCTGCCCCTGAAAAGAAGGAGCAACAATATATTTTTGACCATCATTGATTTCGCTGTTACACTGGATGAATGAAATAGAAAATCTGAAGAACAGATCCCTATTTTATCTTTTCTGTAGAATTTTTTGTTTCATATTTAGTCTCTCGGCCTTGACTGTTTCTTTTCGTCTTCACCCTTTGAAGAAAAACTAACTTTGGAGAAAATGCCTTTGAAATGATGAAACTGAAATTTATGCCTTTAATGAAGGAAAGACTCATTTTGAATGAAAAAGGATGAAGGGAAAGCGAGGTGGGCCCTCATGCGATCGCAAATCGCAATCGGAGGAAGGGTGGGGATGAAACATATAATGGAGCGATTGTGATGCGATTGGATATGGGCGATGCGATAATGTATCACAATCGCAATCGGGACGAAAAGGGGAGTGGGAATGTGTCGTAGGAACTTGCGATGTGATGAAAAGGGGTGCGACAGAGGGAAGGGCCTTTATAAAACAAATAAATATGAGTTTTGTTGTTTTACAAAGGAAAAGGATCCTTTTTCATTAAAAGGGCAGAAAGGTTTTGGTGGGACCGGGGAGTAAATCACAATCGCAATCGGGAATTGGGAGCGGGTTTAAGCGCTTGGAATGAAATATGTGATGTGATGGGGAATGGGAGAAATCCTTTGTAAAATAAATAAAAATAAGTTTCGCATTTTACAAAGGAAAAAATGATTTTTCATTGAAAAGAGTGGAGGGATTTAGGTGGGACCCGAGCCAATCGCAATCACATTTCAGAAAGGGGAGCGGAGACAGAGTGCACATGGAACTGCCGATTGCGATCGGTGATGTGCGATCAATCGCATCGGTGGGGAGGAATCGCAATCACAATTGGCAGGGAGGTTGGTTCGGAGTTAAACATCGCGGAAATTCCAATTGCGATTAAAGACTTAAGAAATGTTTTAAAAATAATTTTTCGCACTTAACAAAGGGAAAACCTCTTTTTGAATGAAGCGGGGAAAATTTTTTTATGGTGGGGCCCGGCTAATCGCAATCGCAATATCAAAAGGGGGAATGGAGCAGGGGTTAAGGGCTATGGAAATGCCGATTGCGATTGGCGATGTGCGATCAATCGCATCGGCGAGATTTAATCAGGAGGAGCCAATCGAGACCATGCATTTCAACATTGCGATTGGATTAGAGAAAAGGGTACGAACGGATCAGAGGGGAAGGGTTTCGATCGGATCAAAAGAAAAGGGATTTTATAATGAAAAACTTTAAATTTTTATGAAATAAAGTTCAAGGGACAAATGGGAAAAGAGGCAGAGTTAGGCTATAGGGGGACTTTCTTTCACTTAGGCATATTTTTCATTCCAGAAGTCAGTTTTGAGAGTGTAATATACCGTCGGAAAGATCTTTCCGGGCTCGTTATGATGGACATACTTACAACATGATTTTGTGCTGAAAATGCTATGGAAAACACCTTTGAAGGACAAGGAGGTGACTTTGTGGAGATAGCAGCTTCTGAAGCGCAGCTTATTATATATGATGACATGAAATGACACAAAAGAAGACAATAAAGGTAAAGTACCATGTTTTCACCTCAAAAAATGGTTTTGAGGTGAAAATTACATCGAGCTCAATACAAATTTTCTTTTATTTTCCCAGATGTTGTGACTTTGAGTTTATTTGACCTCCTCATGACCTTGCTGATATTTATTGACACTTGACTCATTAATTTGACCATGATGAATCCCTAGAACCTAATGATACCAACCCTATGACATAATAATATGGATTGGGAGTGAAAGAAACTCATGAATGAAGACCATAGAGAGGGGAATAAAAACATTTCACATGAGGGAAAACTGATGGCAGACCACTACCATCAATGAATTCATGACCTAATGGAATGATGAAAATTTATGGTACGGGACTCCTAATATGCAAATGCAAAAGAGTAAATTTGATCACTAATGGCAGTATGAAAATACTGACACTAATGTAGAAATTTCCTGTTTTCCCACCCCGGTTTCAGTATCACTTATTTCTCCTATTAGTTAAATGCCCTTTCCCATTTCCTTACATTCAACAATCAGAAAAAATAATTTTTATTTGCTGAAACAGAAATTGCTTTGCTGAAACACAAATCACTTTGCTGAAACACAAATTACTTTGTTGAAACAAAAATTCTGGAAAACTTTACAGAATGCTGAAACTGCAGAAATAAAACAAAACACACAGCAAGCTAAAACAGTCATTCAACACATTTGAACACTGAGATTTTTGGTCAAGGTGACCCTGGAAAAACCCCCTACAACTCTTGGGGAAAACCAGTTTGAGAGCTCCTTCTTATATCTAAAAAATGCTTTTACAGAGAGACAGAAATTACAGCAAAAATTTCAGCAACTAAACAACAGTACTTATCTCGATTTCCGTGCATTCACTCTGCCTTGGAAAACGTGCAAAACAGTAAAAACCCAAAATAGAAATTTTACAGCTTTTATGACAGCATTAAATGCTGAAATGAGCTTCTCGATTTTTGTGCCCAACTGTACGGCCGTACTGCTGTACGGACTGTACGGAAAACCCAGCAACTTCTTCTCCTCAAAATCTATGCTCCTTTGCCTCGAAATCTGTGCTAAAACTGACTGTACGGCTGCTGTACGGATTTCCAGAAATCTGTACCACCAAGCAGCAGTCTCTCTCCTCGATATTCGTGCCCAGAATCTGCCCAGAATTAAATGCTGAAGCTGCTGTACGGTTCTCCTTGAAAACTGTGCCTCTCTCCCTCGAAAAATGTGCCCAACACTTGCTGTACGGATTTCTACCTTGGAAACCATGCCTCCTTGCTGCTGTACGGATTTTGCTGAAGTCTCTATCAGCTGCCTTCTTTCTCCTCTCTGCTCAGAAATCTCCCTTGCTCTCCTTCTCTCCTTCTCCCAATCTGCTCATGAAAGAATGAATGACCTTTTCCTCCTTTTCCTCCTTTAACCTAACCCTAAGTGACTTTTGGGGAATCCCTAAATCCAATGGGTGAAATAGATTGAGATCTAGGGCTGAGATTAAATGCTCATTTAAATCTCACTTTCTATTTTTTAATTCACCCCACTTTAATAAAGACCCACTTAGTCATTTATTTCCAAAGTCACTTTTCCCTTTCTAATTTTACATTGACTTTATTAAAGGTCACTTTAAAATTAGACTTTAGTAACTTTATCACTTAAAGTCACTTTTAAATTAGATTTGACTTTATAACTTTATAAAGTCACTTTAGGAGAAAAATTAAATTCTTTTGGACACTTTTCCCTAGGCCAAAGATCAAAGCCTTAGGTAACCACTTGTCCTCCGGTACCAAATTTCAACACTCCCTCTTACCGAGGAAGGTGTTCCTCACCACACCCATCTTGTCTCTGAAGTAGACATGCTTGCCCCATGGTAAGGCTTTGGTAAGAATATCTGCAAACTGCTCATTAGTGGGAATATACTCAAGCTTCACAACTCCTTTCTGAACATAGTCTCTGATGAAATGATATTTTATCCCGATATGCTTTGACCTGTCATGAAATACTGGATTCTCCGTGAGTTTAATGCAACTCTGATTATCACAGTAAATCACTGAAGGTCTCAACGGCTGACCAAATAAGCCAAACAACATCTTACGAAGCCAGATGGCCTCACAACTAGCTAGACTGGCTGCCATATACTCTGCTTCCGCTGAACTCAATGCTACTGACTGCTGCTTTCGGCTGAACCATGACACAACTGCCGAACCCAACCCAAAACAGCACCCTGAAGTGCTCTTCCTATCAGAAGCACAACCTGCCCAATCAGAATCAGTGTAACCTGCCAATCTCACTCCATCCCCTTGCCTGTAGTCCAGACCATAATCCACTGTCCCCTGCAAGTACCGCAAAATGTGTTTTGCAGCCACCCAGTGAACCTTCCTAGGCTCACACATAAACTGACTCATCGTGTTGACTGCAAAACAAATATCTGGTCTAGTCTTGACCAAATACATCAAGGAACCAATCAGCTGTCTGTACAATGTGGGATCCACCAACTCGGAATCCGAAGCATGAAGCTTCTTCCAGTTGGTGATCATCGGTGTCGACATGGGTCTACAATCCTCCATGTGGAATCTGCCAAGGATGTCCACAATATACTTCCCCTGTCCCAGGAAGAAATTCCCCTCCTCCTGCCACACCTCCAAACCCAAAAAGTAATGCATCAAGCCGATGTCCTTCATCTCAAACTCCGCCGCAAGATCTCTCTTGCAGTGCTCTATGAGTCTCTCTGCACCTGTAATGACTAAGTCATTCACATACATCACCAGAATGAGAGGCTCCTCACCTATCACAATATAGTAAAGGTTTGGATCTGCCTCACTCTTTGTGAGACCCATCTTCTGCAAGTAAGTATCTATCCTGGAGTACCAAGCTCTGGGAGCTTGCTTCAGGCCATAAAGGGCCTTCTTCAGTCTGCACACATGGGACTCCTTCCCATGCACCTCAAAGCCCTGTGGCTGCTCAATGTACACCTCCTCCTGTATGAAGCCATTGAGAAATACGGTCTTCACATCCATCTGGTGGATCTTCCAACCCATCTCTGCTGCTATCGATATAATGGAGCGGATCGAAGTATATCGAGCCACGGGAGCGAAGGTCTCCTCATAATCAACTCCCTCTACATGGGAGAACCCTCTAGCCACAAACCTCGCTTTGAATTTCTCAATGCTGCCATCTGCAGCATGCTTTACCTTGTAAAGCCATCTGGAAGTAACCACGGATTTTCCCTCGGGCCTCGGCACCACCTCCCAAACATCATTCTTCATGATAGAAGAATACTCCTCCTGCATGGCCTCTCTCCAGACCTGCTGGCTAGCTGCCTCCTCATAGCTAGAAGGCTCGGAGTCAAGGATGCTGGTAGCCATTGCCATATAGCTACAAAACCTCTCAGGTGGTCTGCTCTCTCTGACCGGCCTCTTAGGCTCAGCAACAGATGTGGCATCTCTCAAGGTGTCCTGAAGCCACTTGGGCTTCCTCTTCCCTGAGCACACTTCTCCCGCCGGAGAATAAAACTCCTCCTCCTCAACATTGGGAGCCTGAACTCCTGACTGTCTGTCTGCTGTCCTCCTGCCTGCACCTGAACCTGTAGATGCTGAGGTACCGTGTGAACTGTCCATCAGTGGACTCCCCAGTGAACTGCTCTGTGGACTGCTCTGCGTGCTGCCCATAGCACCACCCCTCTGACTCTGCGAGCCACTCCCCACTGACGGACCTGACATCGTCATAGATGTACCTCCGGATCCTCATGATCCCTGCCCACTGGATCCCTGCGACTGACTCAACTGCTGCTGAGGGTCTGGCTGATCCAGATACTCTAACTCCCGTGACCTCCTAAAGGCCCTGTCCTCCTCGAACTTTACATCCCGCCTAACAACAACTTTCCTCTGCGCAGGAATGTAAATCCGAAAGGCCTTGGAGGTCTCATTGTAGCCCACAAAGATACCCTTCTCTGCGGTGGGCTCTAGTTTGGTCCTCTTCTCCTTGGGTATGTAGGAGTATGTCATGCACCCAAAGATACGAAGATGACCCATATGAGGCTTCTTCCCAGAAAAAGCCTCCTCCGGAGTCATGTGCCCCAAGGCACGATGCGGACTCCTGTTCTGCAAGTAAACAGCTGTGTTGCAGGCCTCTGCCCACAAAAACAATGGCAACCCCTGATCAGGTAACATGGCTTTGGCAGCCCCTCCGATGGATCTGTTCTTCCTCTCCGCAACCCCGTTCTGCTGGGGGTTGTAAGGAACAGTGAGCTCCCTCCTAATGCCTGCCTCCGCACAATAGTCAACAAACTCTCCAAGGGTGTACTCTCCCCCATTGTCCGACCTCGGGGACTTGATCTTCCGACCTGTCTGTGTCTCCACAAGAGCTCTGAACTCCTGAAACCGCTTGAAGACCTCACTCTTGGTCTTCAAGAAATAAATCCAGGTCCTCCTGGAGTGATCATCAATGAATAACACATAGTACTCATATCCACTCAAGGAAACATGAGACATCCGACCGCTCACATCGGAATGAATCAAATCAAGTATCCCGGTCGCTCTGCTGTCACTGCTGGGAAAAGGGGATTTGGCAAACTTGCCCATCGCACATCCTCTGCAAGTATCAAAGTGATCAGTACTGAAATTTGGCACACCTGTAGTGATCTCCCGCAAAGTCCTCAAGGCTCCATGATACATGTGCCCCATCTTGCGGTGCCAAATCTCACACTGCTCAGAACTGCTAGCTCTGCTGTCGGTACTACTGCTCAATGCCAAAAGGGACTGAAATGCAAACTTGTACACCTTTTCATGGCGTACACCTATCACTCTAGCTGAATCAGCTGGAGTGCCCCTGGGATACATCAACACCTGTCCTCCCCTGAATAGTATCTCATATCCTCTGTCCTCCAAAGCTGAGACAGATATGAGGTTCTTCCTCATCCCTGGCACATAAAGAACATCTGACACTTTCAAGGGAGGTTTAGACTCCCTCTGAAATGTCAATGTTCCCACACCGACTGCTCTAACAACTCTGTCATCACCGAGTACTACCTCTATATCAGTGCCACTCTCTGAAAGCTCTGAGAAGTACTCACGGACACCTGTCATGTGACGTGAAGCCCCACTGTCCACATACCAGATACCCGAAGATGCTCCGCTAATCGAGGGAAAAGCATGCTCCCTCTGAACCTCTATGGCAGATAATCCCGCACTAGAGGACTCACATGCAATGAACCCAAACTCCCGGTCAAAACGATCTGCAAAGTCCTCAACCTCTGCTGAAGCTGCCATGCTCTGGTTCTTCCCCTTCTTCTTCTTCTTCTCCGGACACACAACTGCATAGTGTCCCATCTTCTGACAATTCCAACACTTCACTTGGAATAGTCCTTCTGTGTGTTATCCTGTTTACCTTTACCTTTGCCTTTGCCCCCACCATTGCTTGTGGAAGCCTGCTTCTTCCCTTTGCCTTTCTTACGTCCTGCCAACAGTGCTACATCCTCATCCTACTCAACTGGCTTGGCTGCCCCAAGCTGACCTTTCCTGATCTCTGTCTGAATGCAATCATCCCAAAACCTCTCCCATGTGGGAAGGGTCTCACGTGCACAAACCCCATCGGCAAAGTTCATCCATGAACTGGGGAGGCCATTCACTGCAATCCGCACCAACTCAGTGGGAGGAATGGCCTCTCCAATCGCTGCCAACTCATCTCTCACATTAGTAATCTTTGTGAGATATCCAGCTGCACTATCATTACCCATCTTAATGGTCTTCAGCTTCTCCTTCAGGACCATTTTCCGGTTCTCATTGGTACTTTGGTAGAGATTGGACAATGCTGTCCACATCTCATGAGAATTTCTCTTTCCTCTCACATGAGGAATGCAATGGTCTTTGATTCCGTCTAGAATCAGTCTCTTACCCTTGTTGTTCTTTTTATTATATGCTGCCAACTGAGTAGCATCAGTGGGCACATTCACAGGATTCTGTGTGGTATGCACCATAATGTCCCAGACTTCTGCCTCCTCAAAGATACTCTGCATTCTCTCCTTCCAAATGCTGTAATTGGAATGCCCATCCAACCTATCCTCCACCCTCAGTCCCAAAGACATCCTGTTGTCCTAAAACTGAAAAAATAGCACTGCTGTAGTAAAGGTAAAACTGTTGTTTGTGAAAAACCAGCTTGCTGGAATTTTTTGAGTGAAAAATCAGCAGGCTATAATTTTCCTCCTTGCTGTCCCAAACTGCTCTTCAGCACTCAAGCTCTGATACCATGTAGAAATTTCCTGTTTTCCCACCCCGGTTTCAGTATCACTTATTTCTCCTATTAGTTAAATGCCCTTTCCCATTTCCTTACATTCAACAATCAGAAAAAATAATTTTTATTTGCTGAAACAGAAATTGCTTTGCTGAAACACAAATCACTTTGCTGAAACACAAATTACTTTGCTGAAACACAAATTCTGGAAAAATTTACAGAATGTTGAAACTGCAGAAATAAAACAAAACACACAGCAAGCTGAAACAGTCATTCAACACATTTGAACACTGAGATTTTTGGTCAAGGTTACCCTGGAAAAATCCCCTACAACTCTTGGGGAAAACCAGTTTGAGAGCTCCTTCTTATATTTGAAAAATGCTTTTACAGAGAGGCAGAAATTACAGCAAAAATTTCAGCAACTAAACAACAGTACTTATCTCGATTTCCGTGCATTCACTCTGCCTTGGAAAACGTGCAAAACAGTAAAAACCCAAAACAGAAATTTTACAGCTTTTATGATAGCATTAAATGCTGAAATGAGCTTCTCGATTTTTGTGCCTAGCTGTATGGCCGTACTGCTGTACGGACTGTACGAAAAACCCAACAACTTCTTCTCCTCAAAATCTATGCTCCTTTGCCTCGAAATCTGTGCTAAAACAGACTGTACGACTGCTGTACGGATTTCCAGAAATCTGTACCACCAAGCAGCAGTCTCTCTCCTCGATATTCGTGACCAGAATCTGCCCAGAATTAAATGCTGAAGCTGCTATACAGTTCTCCTTGAAAACTGTGCCTCTCTCCCTCGAAAAATGTGCCCAACACTTGCTGTACGGATTTCTGCCTTGGAAACCGTGCCTCCTTGCTGCTGTACGGATTTTGCTGAAGTCTCTATCAGCTGCCTTCTTTCTCCTCTCTGCTCAGAAATCTCCCTTGCTCTCCTTCTCTCCTTCTCCCAATCTTCTCATGAAAGAATGAATGACCTTTTCCTCCTTTTCCTCCTTTAACCTAACCCTAAATGAATTTTGGGGAATCCCTAAATCCAATGGCTGAAATAGATTGAGATCTAGGGCTGAGATTAAATGCTCATTTAAATCTCACTTTCTATTTTTTAATTCACCCCACTTTAATAAAGACCCACTTAGTCATTTATTTCCAAAGTCACTTTTCCCTTCTAATTTCACATTGACTTTATTAAAGTCACTTTAAAATTAGACTTTAGTAACTTTATCACTTAAAGTCACTTTTAAATTAGATTTGACTTTATAACTTTATAAAGTCACTTTAGGAGAAAAATTAAATTCTTTTGGACACTTTTCCCTAGGCCAAAGATCAAAGCCTTAGGGAACCACCTGTCCTCCGGTACCAAATTTCAACAAACAGACTGAATGTTGGTTCCTGTAAAAAGTCTTGGTCTTCCTCAAGCATTAGACAGGAAAACTCCCCCTCCTTGCTGTATACCGGAGAATTGACTGAGCCATCAGCTCTGGTCACCATCTTCACTAATCTTGACTCCTGATATAGCCTCCTTTCTTGCCCCCAAACACTAGAAAGGTTGCATAAGTGAGATCGAGCTTGATTTACCCTCCAATTTTATGATCTGGACAACAACATCCCAAACCGGGCTGGGATATCAACGACCACTATGTCCATAATAATGCTTTTGGCTGGGATCTGGGCCAAGTTCACCACAACGTCTTTAATCATCCCCGGGCATTTGACCCTCTTGGAATCAAAAGAATAGAGGTCCTTATAAGGACGAGTGATATTCAACCCTAACTGCTCCATGACTGACATAGGTAACAGATTATGTGATTCCCTTGAGTCCAACATACAATTTTGCAACAACAAATTATGGATGACCAAGGATACATAAAAGGGCGGGGTTGCTGAATCTAGTTCTTCTACATGTGGGCCAAATTCTACCATAGGGCTCTCCTCTTGAAGGTTAAGACTATCAGGAGGAGGAGCTATGCCATGAAGAAGCATGAACTAAGACACTTGAGCTTTATAAGAGGGCTGCTTCAAAAGCTCAACTAAAGGGACATGGATCTTAACTTTCTCTAGTTCTTTTTGAAGATTAAACACAACAGGACACTTTTCCACGATGGTCTCTTTTGGTTCTTTAGGAAGGACCGGAGGCTTTGCATCAGCAGGAATATATTTAAGAATTGCAAGGGGATCAGGTAATAACTTAGATGAGGAGGGAGGGGTCACTTTCTGATGTAAGGGTTCTTCAACAAGTTTCTTACCTCTGTTATCCAACTTCTGAGAAATTGAATCCTTTGGAGGTGACTCTTTGTCTTGATCTTGAGTACGAGTCCTTTTCCTAGAAGATCAAAGATCATATTTCTTGTGGAACTAGGCTTGCATGAAATCCACGAGTTGTCTGCAATAATAATCAATGTCAGGATCTTTAGTGGAGTTCACTTTCTCTTCTTCTTCTTCCTCTCACAGAGAAAGCTCTACCTCCTCCCCTTCCGAATAGGCAAGGTACTGATCATCTTTTCCATCAGAAACATCTTCGATAGGACCCTCCATCTTCCCTTCCAAATAAAGATGGGGTTGTATGTGGTCTTGCTGCTCCTTTTTGTCCCTTTTCATTCTTTTCTTCAAGCTCTAATTTCACCAATTTATTTGAAAAATTCTTAATCATCTTGCTCATTTCCTCATTCTTATAATCTGCTATCTCTCTTTCTTAGTTTGAAGAAGAAGCCTCTTCTTTACCCCTTCATCTGAAGTCGTGATCCAGCCTTCCTTTTGATTTCCCTGTAGAGGCAAAGTTGGCTTCTACCTCCAATGCATTGGTCTAAGCTTGGTCTAGAGAAGCAAATTTACTTTCTCTTAAGGTGAAACTGAACTCAGATTCAAATGCTCCCACGAACACTACCTTAACAACTATCTGAGGAGGTTTCATATCAGCCGGTAGGTTGGTGTATATATTGTTGAATCTCTTTATGAATTCAGACACATCCTCATTATGTCTTTTCTTTAGAGTGTTGAATTCTATGAGACAGTAACCATGATCTCTTTTTTCTCCCCACTTTCGGGCTAAAGAATTTTCCATCTCCTCCCAGTTAGTGATGGTGTGGTCTCCAAGAGTCTTGAACCACTTCCGAGCTTCTCCATCTAGAGACTGCACGAATATCGTTAGCGCTACGTCCAGGTGTTCCACATTGAAATTATTTGTGAAAGCACAGAAATCTTCAAGATGCTTTTGAGTAGCACTACTGTCTTCCCCGGTAAAATGGGGTAAGAGTTTCATGTATTCTTGAGGCATGTCACTTAGAATTTGTGGTAATTCCAGGGGGGCATATTTATTTAGCAAGAAGCCAGGAACTTCCATGGGAGGTGGTGGAGCTAGAGGAGGGTTTTGACATTAGGGGAATTTTGAGGTCTAAAATGGGCCTCCTAAGGAAATTATAAAATAATAGTGGAAAAAATCAAATAAGATTTGATGACATCATCAAATTTTAGAGGGAAAAATGGAAAAACTACTTTTTCAACTCATATTTTCAACTTATCTCCCAAAGTGTTTACTCAAATTTTGAGCGGGAGTACTCGTTGGATGCGAAATTTAATTCCCCATCCAAGAAGTACCCATGTTGCATACTTTCGATGGGTCCTACTACACGAAAAATGAGAAATACATAAAAAAACGTGATTACAATCACGTTTTTAATGTATTTCTCATTTTCAGTGTAAAGAGAGTTCATCTAAAGTATGCAACATGGGTACTCCTTGGATGAGGAATTAAATTTAGCATCCAACGAGTACTCCCGCTCGAAATTTGAGTAAAAATTTTGGAGATATGTTGAAAACATTTATTGAAAAAGTAGTTTTATTATTTTATTATTTTTTAATATTTTTACCCTTTTATTTAAAAAATGGTGAATCATCCCCCATGGTTGACATCATCATCTTGAATCCTATTGGTTGTTATAAAGTTTATTTTTGTTGTACATTTTTCTTATGAGGCCCATTTTAGACCTCAAAATTCCCCTAATGTGAATGAAGATGGGTATATGCTGAAAGGTGACTTGTGAATTGGCTTGGGCAAGTGGACTCTGAGGGATATTCACTTTCTTAATTTCTTCGGCTTCAGGAGTGGGATGTGAGAAGAATCTAGAAGTTTCTATTGACTCTGCTTCATCTTTTATTTCTGAATGTTTAGGGGAAATGCTATCTGGAGGGTATTCAAGTACTCTAGCAGTGGAACCAGGGCCCTAAAATTGAGCTCGCTGAGAGGCTGACGGAGAGTCTTCTAATGAGCACCTGGTTATATCAGTGTGTATGGGCTACTTTTCCTTCCATATTATTTTGAATTTTTTTTTCTGCGGGTCAGATACAGAAGGTGTTCTTAGCTGAGAGGTATCTGACCTTAGGTGGGGTTTATGATAAGCCAATACTGCAAATGGATTTGTACTTAAAAGGACAGTGGAGTTGCCAAGGTGAGAGATCCGCAACTCTCAACCTTTCATGCTCACCTGATTTTGAAGGCTGAATGTGGTTTTGTGGTATCCCAGGGATAAGATCTTCAAATTCGATCCCCGACAATGATGCCAATTTTTTTTTTTAACTCCTAGAGACAACCTTGAGTTGTCAAAGACTAGTGCCTAGGACATCTTAATACAAGAGGGTTCGGAAAGGCTTTTTACAGCTGATAATACAGGGCTTCTTGTTATAAAAAGAAATTAAAATTTTCTGGTATGTGACCAAGACATCAGAGACAGAAAATGGATAATAATTACATCCAATGATATAGCATAAGGGTCTATAAGTGAGCGTTAGAAGCAGACATAAAACTAACTTATGTGAAGAGGGTCAAGCGTGAGACTAGTAAACAATTACCAAAATAAATGAGTATGGAAACAATGGCAAAACATGAAAGGAAATATTAGCTTAAAGTAGGCTTATACTAGCATAAGAATCCACCCCCACTAACATCGGAAGAAAGACAGTGATGTAAATAAAATATGAACAAAATATCGTGCCTCGAGCCATATTTAAAGTGTAGCAGACAAGTAGATATGAGTACCCTTCAAGATAAATTCATATCTAAATAATCAACACTCGCATTCCGAAAGCTTACGATACAAGAAAAGTGATGGAAACACAACGAACATTTATATTAAAGAATAAATGAGAAAATATAGACGGTAACTCATCTCATTTGGAATCCATTGCACAAGATAATAGCTTCATTTCTATTACCCAACGAGATCTTCCAACATACACTATGAACGTATCTCAAAACTTTACAAAAACGAAAATTCACAACTAGCAGTTTCTGCTCTGAAAAATCTGGAACCCTTTTTTCAGCTTCATATTTCATTTCTTATAGCTTTCTGCTGAGCCCCGTGAAAAGATATTTTTAGGAAAAATATTCCCCCTCAAGATATCCTTATGTTTGGGGTCTCCATCAAAAAACAAAAATGATGATGAGGAAGAAGGCCTCTCATCATCTGCGTAGTGGCCTTAATGAAGGCACTAACCGAAAACATAACAATAAAATAAAAATAAAAGTGCAAAGGGTAAAATAAATATTTCACCCAATTTTACAATACATAGGAAATGAAAATAAATTGGCCACCTGGGCCTGAACATGAGTTTCATTTTTTAGGATGGAGGGGAGTGCTCGACGACGGTTGACTGGGAAGTGATGATGACGTGGATGAACCCGTTTTTCGAATGAGAGGAGGTAGTGACTGGGGAGATGATGTGGAGGATGGAGTGTTGATATACTCACTACATTTCTGCCATATACTCTCTCCTGTTGCTAGCATAGTGACAAAAGTCTCTACTAGAGAATGAATATTCGTTAGCTCAGTGTAATCCACTTGGATGACCAAACACTGTTTAATTTGGCATATAAGGGAGAACTCTTTCCTTAGAGCAGCAATTATTGTTTCCGCCTTTAGACGAGCAGTTTTTTCCAAAGGTAAATCAGTCTGGTTCATGATGACCGTCAGCTTCTGTTCATAAATTGTTAGCTCTAAAAACGCAGTCGTTTCAAGTTCCCAGCATGATGGAAGACCTACCTTTACCAGCTCATCCCACTCTCGATCGAACTGCTCAACTCCCCTGGAAACCTGATCTAAACCACTCAGTGCATTTACGCATGCAGTATCCATTTTGATCACTCTCCTGACTTCCATCACTCCTCTGAAACGGTCTTTGATTCCCTGAGTGAGAAGTTCTTTAGGGTCCAATCCATTTAGGTAGTTGATGTACCTTTTAGCCATTGCCACCTTTGCTTCTGCTTCCTTCTTCTCCTCCTCCAAATTCACTTTGAATAAATGGACCACGATCTTCTTGTCATCCATCAGAGTGAGGTATTTATAGTGTTTTCTCACCTCTAATATGATGTCTGTCCAGATTAGGCACTTGGATTCCAAGAGAGTCACATTGCCCTTCATCCGAGTGGTTATATACTTGATGGTTTTATCTTGTATCTGCTTCTCTCTTTTTATTTTTTCGACCTCAACTTGCAAGGTCGTCACCACCTTATCATTTGTCGCCAAATTAGCTTCCAGTTCTTGTAGCTTGTGGCGTGTTGTTCAAGCTTCGTTTTCTGAAACCTGCAAGTCTGACAAGGCTTTGGTGAGCTGCTCCGGGGTAGTGCCAGGCTCGTTGGAAGTTGGGTTCACACATATATGCTTGTCCCATTTTCCCTGTAAATCCAAAAACCTCTGCCTTAAGCCAGCCATCTCCTCGGTCATTTTCGTCTTTCCTTCTTGTTCTTTAGCCAATGAATCAACGAGAGCTGATTTCTCTCTTTCTACCTGGATCAACTCGTCTGTCTGTACATGTTATCTGAGTGGGGTGTTTAGCATTTTCTTCAGCTCAGAGTTCTCTGCCTCCAGATCAAGGATGAGATTCTTCCTAACCGCGTCCTTGTCGCCCCCCTTTTCCCTTACTACCTTCCTGAGAGTTTCTAGGGTTGTTGTGTATACCTCTAGCACTATCTCTTTCTCTCTTCTAATTATCCAACACTGATCTGTACTTGTATTAAAGTTTTCTCAGATAAAGGGTGAGCTATACAACTTCATCTCTCAACATATCTCCAATACACTGGTGTAGACCGAGCTTGTTTTTTATAGGGATATTAGCTAGATTTAAAAGTGAATTCCAAGGATCAGTAACTAGTTCCTTCGGCTGTAGGCTCCAATGCCACATCTGTAATAGTGATTATCAGCTGTTCTTTGTCCATATCCAGCTCAGTGGTGAGCCGAGTATGGTACTTATTCATGAATCCGACTAATTCTTCTCTCATTTTATCCCATGTAGTTCTGTTTATGTTACTTATTTCTTCCCTTACCTCAAATCTGTTTATTGAAATAGCCTGCGATAGCCCCAAAAACTTCGATGATGAAGTACCATCATAAGCAATTTTGAAACCAACCTTGCTTCTATCAAGCTCATCGTATCGGACAAACTCCTCCTGTGGGGGCTCTTCCCATATAATCTCCGCTCCTCGGTTCTTTGTTTCTTAGAGGGATGGGAGCCTTCGCCTATGTCCATACCTACTTGACCTCCTGATGTGACTGCCTCATCTTCATGCCCTTTCCTTTCTGTTCCTACTGAAGCAGTGTTGCCCCTTCCTTTTGCTGCTGAAGACTCGACCTCCATCTGTGAATCCAAAGGCCAGGTATCAAGGTTATCTCTCCACTCAATGAAGGGTCTAGTCTCATGTATATAAGCAGTCGAATTTATTTTCCTTTTCCTATTGGAAAGGATCCCTTTTGGGTCATAAGGCCAAGATTTTCCTTGTATCAGGTCTATCCCTTGGAGCAACGTTTCCACCGTGGAGAGAGTGTGTCTTGAATTTACAGTGAAAGGACCAACAGAGGTGGGGAGCTTGAGAATGTATCCTTTCTTCATAGGCACAAAGTGGATCTGGTCAGCCTTCAGGGTTTGAAGGATAAAATCAAGGGCAAAGATTCACATAGCTAGAAACACCAGCAGGCGATAAGGGGACACTTCCATGCCATAGACCCTGATTTCAGTGTAGTCATCATACAGGTACCAGTCCCCTATGCTATCTTCCTCATCAAACTCCAGCTAATCTTTCTGCTCGGGAAAAATTCTGGGCAGAGGGTTATCATGTATGATGGTATAGGCTATGGAAATAAATTTATTCAAGAACCTTATGTATCCCCTCTCGTTAGACTGTTGATGAACAAATATGTTCCATTCAAAGACAGTTCTTGGTTGAGCGCTCATCCTCAAAAGCTTATCGAGACCTAGACTCTCAAACCTGTCCACATGCTCAAACAGGAAAAGATAAAATACTAACGAACAGAACCAGAAAGACCCATAAGAGGATAGCTCTTGGAACTGAGTTTGGATAGTTGAGGCTAGGAAGGTAGGGATATCCAAGAGAATACCCTTTTGAGACATGAGCCATAGGAGAGACATACATTCTTTTGACACCTGATCAACCTCCTTGAGACCTAATAACCCGAAAAGGAATGCAAGGATCGGCTGGACGTTGTCTCTGAAGGTAGACAAGGGAACAATATCTGAAGGTGGGATAGCCATAAGACGAGAATCTAAAATAAAACTGAGGAATTCGTTTTCTTGCTTCCAGGGCAGCTTTGAAAACTGTCAGGAGAGGGATAACTCAGTAAACTCAACATAAATCTAACTGTGAGGGAAACGAAGGGCTTCCATTATGACCTCGGAGGATATGCAAAAGATCTTATTACCCTGAGCCAATAAGAATAAATCCCTGCGTTCGTCATAGGTGTCCTGGAGCCAACCTATAAACTCGGGAACTAGGTATGTGGTCAGGGCAATCTGATAATACAGGCCTGACTGGATGACCCTGAACTTGTCTTGGACCTTCACATGGGATTCAAACAACTCGAGTCTAGCATGGGACACATTGAAGTGGTAGAACAGGTCGTGAATCCGTGCGTGAGCATCAATTAGGGGTTCAGGTTCAGGGACATCCCTAACCTCGTGGGCTTGTGGGGTTTTAGGTTCTGAATTTCAGGACTTTGCTTTCCCCATGACCATTTTGAAAAGTAAAACAGAAGGAAAACGGTGAGGAGGGAGAAAACGACTAAATACCTGCTAACAGTGAGAAAGCACAAGGGGAAAGTGACAAAAGGGTTGAAAGTGACCTGGTACTGGAGTTCAAGCTACGCTACATGATGGATTCATAAAAACCAATATTTTACTAAGTGTGGGCATAAAACAAGGTTAAACAGACTATTATTTGTGGAAAATGAGGTTAGGGTGACAACTGTAGGGTTTACGTCATAAGGATGTCGAAAATGGGACGCGTGGAAATAGGTTGTTGGTTATCAGGAGTCGGGTAAGTGCAAGCCACGTGCCTAGTTAATACCTATACTGGTCTTGTATGGGGTTCCCTAGACTTACCTTACCTTTCATTCTCATAGTGCAAAGTATACTTCCTTGATGGGCCCACTTAAGTTTCCGACGGGGGCTTGTGAGGGCTTCTTGTTAGACTCCATCACCCCACAGAAATCCTATGCTTTGTTCTGCCATTGCGTGATGTCATACACTCCGGAGGTAGATCTCCGCTTTCTTCTGCTCATCCTTAGTACCCCTGGAATCCCTGTACGTGGCACTTTTATTTTGGATGTCTGACATATATATGCGGCCCCCTTTTGTTTAACTATTTAGTGCCTTCAGTCTTTTGTCTGCGCTCTTTTCATGAGGTGATTTGCATGCCATACTACCTTTGTACTCACTTACCCCGCTTATCTTTATGGAACTTTCCTTTGTTTATTGTGGCTTTTCTATATTTTCTTACGGTGCTGGCTAACCAAAAAATAGATGCCAAGGTGAAGAATGGGAAAGGAAATAAATGCTATTTCAAATCTAAGTCTGGAAAATATGGCAAGAAGCGCAACATGTCCAAAGTCACAAGTGTTTTCACTGTCACGAGCATTGACATTGTTAGCCGTCATTTTTTATTTTGTTTAAGAAAATACACTTTATTACCATGCTATCCATACATATACCATCATATTCACTCCATTTTTTCTAATTAATGCATATCCAGGTATATAAATTTAGTTTTTCAATTTTTATAAGTTTTTATAGAAAGTTAATTTTAAGCGCATTTTTGGACCAGACCATAAATTTCTGCAATGGCTTCATGGATGTCATATTTGCATGACACTTGGGATCGAGATGGATACATTTATAGAAATTTTTGGAACTAATATTGGATGTACACCTTTTGGTTCAATCAAATCGAGCTTAAACGTGCCTAGTCAAAGGATGTCAAACAAGACCTGTTTTTATGGAAATCCCTAGGAAATAGGTCAATTTTAGTGTTTAAAGGGATTTTCCAGATTTTGAGAGATTATATGGATGAGATCAGCCTGAATAGATAGGATAAAAAATCCATGGATGTAGGAGACATTTTAGATGAGTTTTTTTCATATTTTATCTATTTAAGCCTAATACATTGAAGGAATTCATGTGTAGAATTTGTGTAACTTAACTTTGATATTTCTGAAACTTTGGAGAGATAATTGAAGGACCTATTGTATTTCCTTTGTTTTTATTATATATTATGAATTCTTGACTTAGCTTCAGTATCTGAAAGTACTTACAATGTGCGAGGCAAGGGTGGAGGGCCCCCGCACCGAGCTAAGTGCACTTTCCAATTATTTTAGTTGCAATTTCCTGAACTAGTTTTGTTTTATGCTTAATCTATTAATTAGAGGTATGCTAATTTTTATGATTGATAATGAATCTAATTATAATTTCTATTCTACATATAAAGGGGCAATCCAATTTTTAAGTTAAAAATTCCTTCTATTTGATGAAGAGCTAGAGCTAGAATTCATCTTTCCTACTTTTTAATGATTTTATGAAGTTCTTGTTTTCTAACAATGGTATTAATGGTGAATGAATTTGTAATAAAGGACAACCAGGATCTCCTTAGTTAGGAGCCTCTTCAATTATTATTTCATGTATATTGATCTATTTTTTATTAGTGGTTTTGGTTTCTGATTCATGAAGTAGTTTAGTAGAGAAGGACAAACAAGTTCTCCTAAGTTAGGAGCTTCTTCTGCTGCTGATTACATAATTGAATTAGAAATTATTTAGTTAACACTTATATTTGTAATATGCACTTCCTTTATTATAAATAATTCATCTTCTAAAATTTACTATAGCTGAAACCCATATATCTTAGAGATGCTTCTAAGTCCTACAAGCCCGGATTGATAATAAAATACTTGTGTTAGTTTACCCAGTAAACAACCCAAAATTTTTGGTGCCATTTCCAGGGAAGCATATTTTGAAATGGTAAATTAGGAAGATAAAAAAAAACAAAAATACATAAAAAATAACAAAAACATATTTTTTCTTTTAAGTTGTGTTTCTTTATGCCTAGAGATAGAGTTTAGAAGGGTATATTTGTTAAACAAAACCCCCTAAAAATTCATCCATCCAGAAGACTAACAACACCAGTTGCTGGAAGACCTATTATAGAGGAGTAAGAGGAAAAATAGAGATTAGGACAAAGATCAACTCTAGTTGAATTACATATCTTGTTAGCCTTGGATGTAAAAATAAAGCAATCACCAAAAGAAACACCTTCCTTAAGAAAAAAAAAGGAAACAAGTAAACAAGTTGTTGAACAATTAGAGCAGAACAAATCAAAGTGGTTGAGGAAACATCAAATCAACTTCATATTGAAACACTAAAAATATTTGAACAGGAAATGGTTGAATAAGGACAAGGATCTAATATGCCAATCATGACTCCTGAACAATGAATTGAATATGAGAGACATCAAAGGGAATGGAGAATAAAAAGCTATGAATAAAGGAAATTTGAGGAAGAAAGAAAGAGAGAGGAAGATAGAAGAACATAAGTAGTAAGAAAGATAGAAGAAGAAGTAAGAGAAAATCAAAACAAAAGACTACATGATAATGAACAAGAAAATAAAAATGATCAGGAAGCTACTTTTGGATTTCCAATATTAGATGTAAGAGCAATATTAGGGGAAGAAGTGAAAATGAAAAACATTCCACCTTTTGTATTGCCTAATTTTATAGAATATCAATAGAAGGTCCTGATTCATTTATGTTTGAGTTTGATATCTTATGTAGAACTTATGTATACATGGATGATACACACAAGCTTCGACTCTTTCCTGCTAGTTTGAAAGCAACACTATTAAAATGGGTTATGGGTTTAGGAGAACATACAATAACTTCTTGGGATGATATGAAATTTTTTTTTCTTAAAAAGTATCAAGCTTACTAGAGGGCTAAAGACTAAAAAGAAGACATTTTTAGAATAATACAACAAGAAGATGAAATTTTGGAGGAGTATTTAGAAAGTTTTTTTTACAATTTTCAAAAATCCAAAAAAAATTCTCTAAATCGCAATACCATCCATACAATCTTTCTTAAGTGTATCATAGATGAATATTTAGATATCCTTAATGTGATGGGAAAAGGAGATATATCGAATCTACCTTTTGAAGAAATTGCTGAAATTTGTCAGAAATATTCTAGGGGAAGAGTAAAGAGTGGAAAGAGAGATATTACATCAAGAGCTTCCAAATCTGCAGCAAGTGCAGTAACAAGAGAAGAAATAGGAAGTTTACTAGAAAATTTCAAAACAGATATCTTAAGCACTTTGGGAACAAAATTAGATGGCTTAAAAGCCAAGAATAAGAAGGAAGAACCCGATGAAATCTTAGCAATATTTTGTCCAAAGTGTAGGCAAAAACATTCACTTAGGGAATTTCCTTTGCAAGGTATACAAGTGTGTGGAATTTCCACAAAAAATCATGCAACTGAAAATTGTCCTAAATTAAAAGAGTTGCAAATGGAAGAAGTGCAAGGGGTAGAATCTCTCTACTATATGGCACCAAGGATACCTTGGAAGCCAAGGATGCATCAACAATTCCCTCAAAAAAACCCCCAGAATTTTCAATATCCTCATAATTCATGGAACACTCCAATGGCATGGCAGGCTTGGCCTCCACAAAAATATCAAAACCAACTTGCACAAATTTGGAGGGGATATGGTTATGGAAACCAACCACCTCAGCATATGTACCCTTAACAATATCAATATCAACAACCATACCCTCAATACCAACAATTCCAGCAACATCAATCAATGACATTTCCACCCCAAAATCAACCAATGTTAACTCAACCTCAGCGGCTTCAACTGTCTACTAACTAATCACCTCCTAGACCAAAAAAATTGCCAGCTTAGCCAGTAGCTAATCCAATTAACAAAGTGGATAGACCAGCATACAATGTGGAAGAGGAAATGTATTATCCTACCTATTCTATTCTTCCCATGCAAGATGTCCACTTAAGGTATTGGAAGGTGTTACATAAAGATTCTCCTCCAATAATAGAAGAACAAACTGAACAAGGAGAACAAAGGCAACAATCTCAAATAGAACAAAAAATTCAAAAGGGTAAATCTATTATGACTCAGACTCCACCATATCCAGAGAGGTTAGTACAATAGAAAATTCCAATATCTCTGCATGAATTTGATATTCTGGATGAATTGAAGAATACATATGTCAAAATTCCTTTGTTGCAAGCAATTAAATACATTCCAATATATGAAAAAACAATAAAGGAGTTATGCATTAAGAAATATAGCAGAAGAAAAAGAGATCCACCCACAATCCAGGTAATTGGAAGTTTATCTAGTCTCATGTCTACAAATACAACCATTGAAAAATATGTTGATCTATGGATCCCTATGGTTACCATTTCGATCAACAATTTGTTAGTGCCAAACAATTTAATAGACTTGGGAGCAACTATAAATGTTATGACTATAGAGACTATGAAACATTTTAACTTGAATAGTATTAGGCCTACTACTACAGTTTTAGAACTTGCAGACAGATCTAAATTTGTACTAGAAGGAATATTGGAAGATATCATTGTCTCATTGGATTCATGGGAGTATCCTGTAGACTTCCTGATTTTTCAGCCAGAAACAAATTTAGGAGGGAATCCATTAATTTTAGGCAGACCATGGTTATCCACTGTTGATGCCTACATTGGATGCAGGTAAAGAAGTATGATTATTGCACATGGAGATGAAACAAAACAAGTTACATTGTATCCTCCAACTCAATCTCCTTCTTTATTATCATGGCTTGAAGGAGAAGAACAACAAGAACTTCAATCTGTTCTTAGTATTAATCAAGTCTATAATTTTAGAGAAGAGGAAGAAAATGAGGATTTATTAGATCTTTTCATATCAGAACCAAACATTTCGGAGCAGCTTAGAATAACAAAATATGAAGCTGCAAGTCACCTTTTAAATCAATGTTTCCAGCAAAACTGTACTATAAAATCACTGAAAAATACATTTGAAAGTATTTTTCCTGTTAACTCAATTTCCAATTCAAAGAGTAAAATCATCAAGATCGGTCCTGGGATAAATTTGAACATCGGTAATAACTTACAATCATCACAAGAACAAGAGGTAATCGCAATGTTATAGAAATACTCAAAAGCTTTTTCTTTGGATTACAATTACATGCATGGGATTCATCCAAAGACATGTATCCATCACATTTACAATGATGATCAAATCAAACCTGTAGGGAAACCACAAAGAAGAATGAATCCTATGATGAAGGAAATAGTGAAAGAAGAATTACAAAAACAGTTACAAGTCGGATTTATCTATCCTATTTCTGATAGTCAATGGGTTTCACCCTTACGTGTGGTGCCTAAGAAAAATGGAAAGTGGAGAATTTGTGTAGATTACAGAGAGATCAATAAGGCTACATTAAAACATCATTTTCCTTTACCATTTATTGATCAAGTACTAGATTCATTAGTTGGGAAGAAATTCTTTTCATTTCTTGATGGATCTAGTGGGTACAAATAGATAAAGATAGCATTGGAACCAAGATAAGACAACATTTACATGCCCATGGGGTACATATGCATATAATGGTTTACCCTATGGTTTATGTAATGCACCTGCTACTTTTCAGAGAGCAGTCCTTGCAATATTTGTTGATTTGATCCATGAGTGTGTAGAAGTATACATGGATGATTTCACTGTGTATGGTGGAACATTTGATGATTGTTTACAACATATTGAAATTTTTTTGAAAATATGCATAGGGAAAAATCTATCACTCATTAATGAAAAATGATTTATGATGTTAACTGAGGAAATAGTGTTGGGACACCATATTTCTTCTTCAGGAATTAAGGTGGACCCAACAAAAATTCAAGTCATTGTGAATTAATACCTCCCAAAACACAAAAATAAGTAAGAAGTTTCTTGGGGTATGCAGGCTACTATAGGAGATTTATTGAAAATTTCAGTATAATAGCTTTGCCTTTATTCAAGTTACTTGCAAAATATGTGTAATTCCAATGGATAAATAATTGTCCAAATGCATTTGAAAAATTAAAAGAAAAATTTCCAACTGCACCCATTCTTCGAGGACCTAATTGGTCATTTCCATTTCATATATCAACTTATGCATCTGACACTACTATAGGAGCATCACTCGGACAGAAAGAGAATCAGTTTATGTAATATTCTTTTTCTGGAATTTCTGCAATATGATCCTCAAGGACGTTGTATAAGGAAGGCAGTGTAACAATAAGTTGAAATGGGTCTTGGATCCCTTTGTTAATACAATAAACACTTCTCTTCCAGAAGTTGAGCCTAAAGAAATGACTCTAGATGGGTTATTCAGATCTCCCCAAACTAGATCCCTTAAAGAATGCTCAAAGGGAGAGCTTACAGCAATACATGAACACAACCATTAAACTATGAAAATCTGAATGAAAAATAAGATGAAATATATTACAGCCATCATGTTCATTAATATATAAGCAACAATATATAGAAATATCATGAGGAATAAACCTCTCATGCAATGGGAATCAATCTCCAAAGATTAACACATGAAATACAAGAGATGCAGCAACCGCACAAAATGTCGGAAAGCAGTGCCTGC
The DNA here is from genome assembly GCA_034641835.2 of Pinus albicaulis. Classification (NCBI taxonomy): domain Eukaryota; kingdom Viridiplantae; phylum Streptophyta; class Pinopsida; order Pinales; family Pinaceae; genus Pinus; species Pinus albicaulis. The sequence goes on from JAXQQM020089073.1 coordinate 118,563, forward strand.
GCTGTCTCTAGGAGAGTAGCTACTGCTGTAGATGTAAATACATGAAATATGGATGATACATATAAATAAATTCCCAAGAATAGAATAATGCGCTCCAGTACAAGATTTCTAGCAAATCTAGGAGAGATTGCTAGAAATGCCGGAAAATGTACAATGTGACAAATAACTTGTCACTGCAACTGAATCAAAATGAGAATGAGGCTATGGAAGATCTGAAATACTCATGCCCTCCTCTGATAATGTTCTCAATCAAAGGGCTGACCCCTTTCACTAAAAAACAATCCTCCTGATAAGCTCCAATGGCTCTCCCAGCAACTGCCCACACAAATAACGCAGTTTCTGCCCTAGACTGCACTGTGAGAGATGGTGAATGATTGGCCTGGTGCCAAAGATATTAAATGATTCCCAGGAGTCTCCTCTGATGCTCCTCAAAATAATAAGAAATCTCTACACCGAAGAACAAGCCAAAGAATGACCCTATGAGTTCCTTTTGTTGCCGCACCTAACAACTCAACATTTTTTGCCCAACAGAATAACGCTCTAGCTGAAGGGATAAGATTGGAAAAATATCCAAATGAGGAAATGAAGCTCAAAACCTCTTCTTCCTGGAGTATTAGGAAGGGATTCCCGACCGTGAACACCCTTGGGTTCAAGAACACTACAACCCTGCTAAACAGCCAGGGGATGCAAGTCTTTGTAGACCCAACGAAAATAATAATCCAATTCATAATAAAAATGGGCTGCCATATCCTCCTTATAAAGCAAATTAACTCTTCTCACCATGGTTCCCATTCACACTTGCCTCTAGCTCATGCAAGTGGAGCCTCCACTAAAACTGCGTTGTCCAAGAAGGTTCAATGTATCTAGACAGTTTTAGTTGACTTGGTCAAAATGACTAGATCAAGCATGATCCAATCTTGTTCACACCATGTGGTGCTCAATTCAACTACTTTATTATTCCTCCTTTCACACAAGGAGTGTTATTTCTCCATATAAAGGGGTTAAGGTGTCTCCTTACCCATTTTATTCAACAAAATGAAAATATGCAAACTATAATGTTCCTTTTAGCTTGAGGCTAAAAATTGGGAACATTACGGTCCTCCCCTCCCACTTTTTGCTTGTCCTCAAGCAACTGCATAGAGAGAACAAAATTTCTCCCCCTTCTTCTCTTGTGGCCTCCTCATAAAAAATATCCACCACTTCTCAAGATATCCTGCAACAAATCTTTCCTCCAATGCTTCCTCCCAAGTATGCAAACCGGAATGATGCACATCATGGAAAGATAGAAGGTGTAGGTCGAAACCTCCTTGCTTTTCAATGGCCTCCTCAAGGTAGGAGTGATGAAAAACATGGGAAGTCTTATTCCCAATGACTGACTCCTTCACCCATGCAATCATACAAATGAAATGAGCTATCCTAAGTAGCTCAACAAAGCAGTCCTCAACCCCAGATCTATGCAATATGTTGGGGCTGAATGGAGAGTTTAGATTTTCCCATCCAAGTAGTTTCTCTCTCCATTTATGATAAGTATGAGGGGGTTGCTGATATTGGGCTGAAATGTCATGGCCTCTACAATTGGCCCAATCCTCCCCACAAAATGAATCAACCATGAAGTGCCTCCTCCAATAACGCATTTTCTCCCAATAGATCCTCCTACATGAAGAGAAAAGTAGTGACATGGAAATCATGGTTTTCCCATGGTGTCTCCTACAATATAAAGCATGTATAATGGGGAGAATCATACTCCCAATGGGTTTTCCCCATACCTCCAACACTCTCCAAGTAGTGCCCCCTATAAATGTACAACCATTAGCAACACAAGGAAGCAATATGCAATGAAAACAAGTTGTCATAAGAAAACTAGAGAGTGGGTCACTGCTATACTCATGGGACCAGTGCAATGAACCTTCTACTTGCATCAAAACTAAAAACAAAAAGTGCTTTCCTAGCCACTTGTTTTCTACCACAAACATCTCATAAGGTGAAAACATGAGAGTACAAATTGGTGCCAATGATGCACACCAAGAAATATGTGGTTTCCCCCACAAACCATCATGAAAATGGCCACTCCCATTGCTGCAATGGGCCACAAGTACATCATAATAAGGAGCATAAGGAGATGTGATCATCCTTAGCTCATCAAGCTGCTCATATAAAGTAAAGGAAGGTAAACCAAAATGTAGACATATACCTCCTTTACCATGTACTCCGGTCCTTGAGCTGAAATGGCTCATTTGAATGCTCTCCCTCACCTCCAATGAGTAGGGAAATGGTTGTGCCAACCTCTCCAAAATCATCCACGCTAAGCATCCGTCCATATGCTGATATAGATCATATTGAATGCCCTCCCAAGTGAACTCCTCTAGCAGATCAAAGTACGCATCCAAGTGCATAACCAGGAAGTCATCATGTGCTGCATGCAATAATTTCTCCTTGAGACTAGAAGTCCTAGTCAAGAAGATCCTGCCATAATGAAAGATGACCATATCATCCACTATGTGTCTGTCATCTCCCTCCAGGTCATCTAAAATAATGCATGCACCTAGATCCTGGGAGTACTCTACCAAGAGTTGAGTCCTCCAATCTGGATCCATCATCCTCATAGACAACGCTGGTAATCTGCAATGTGATGCTCCCCTCATGATTCTGCCTGCTACTTTGACATCCCCCATGCCAAATTCATCCTCCAAAATGCTACCATGCCCATCATGCAGCTGCTTATGCTCAAATAATGATGGTGTCCTTTGGAAGTTGGCCTCCCATGAGAAGCTGTCATCCAAAAGGAATCTCCCAAGCTAGGTCAAAGTAAGCATGAGTGGCCTCCATCCACTCCCATGTGTGAAAGAGTCCTTCCTCAAAGGAATTATCCTCTTCCTCTCCAAACCTGTGGATCAGTCATCCTGCATCATGAATATGCCATCCTCCATCCCTGCAGCAAGCCCTGTTAACGCAGTATAACTGATGAGAGTGGGTGATACTAAAAATGAGACAGTGTCTCCCTCCTCCTTAGGTTTATCCCAAACTCTCTGCACTATGTTGGACCCCTCCAATGTCTTCACCTCTCTGGAATCCAAGAGTGGTGAACCAAATGACAAGATTCCCCTCATCAACTCTAGATCAGGTGGCCTCCCAGGTGGAATGCCTCCATATAGTGAGACATCAAGCTCGGAAGTGGACTGTATGTATAAGAGGACTGATTTGTCCCTCTCTCCACTGCACTATACAATATTTCTCCCTTGTGCAAAGAATTTCTGGAATAGATAAGGGTGTATCAACCCTTGATGCTGATCCTTCTCTTCCTCCTCCATCTCACAATCCCCAATAGCTGCTATATATGACTCCGGAATCGTGCCATGGTTCCCACATGTTAAAATAATTGGAATCCCTTGCATAGAAACAAGGAATCCTCCCATGGAATCAATGGCTCCCCTCTCATCTCCATGTGGTGATGGATCTTCCTCCAATGATGCAGCACTGTGGGTTCTTCTATGCACATTCTCTTCCCCAATAAATGAGAATACCTCATCATCAAGGAGAGACCCTAGATCTTGGTCATCTCTTGAAGGAAGTACCTCCATGTCTTCACAAGTGGAAGAGAGCCCTTCATATAATAGGGATCTTGCCCTTGGAAAGCCATCATACATGTTTTCATCCCTTTCGGAAGTAAGGAATGGAGTTTGTTTTATGGTTCCACCCAATGCATGAAAAGTGTTTGAAGTTATGTTATAGGATGATTCATATTGACTTCCCTCAAAATTCTTCACCAAAACCTTAGTGAATTCATCATATACATTTGCATGACAATATGAAACAGAATTTTCAAACCAACAATCATGAGCCATACCTTTGAGTTGCAGCGCTGCTGCTCCATTGGCCTCATCTTCTTCCTCTGTTCTTCCTGCAATGCAAGTGGGAAATGAACAGCGTTGTGGATCTGCATGTGTGGCTGGAGGCTCACACCCATAATAATATCTAGGGCTCGCTTCATCTTCAAACCCTCTCAGAAAATATTTCCAATTTTCCCTTCCTTTCTCCTCAAGGTCTTCAATGATACCCTCAAGGGTCTCAAAAAGAAGAAGGGAAACCTCCTCTTCCATCATTCCTCTTTTTTTTATTTTCTTTGTACATCTCCTCTTCTAAATTAGGAGCTTCTCCTTCTATTGGAATATTATCTTGGGTTGCACAGGCTGAGCCAATATTGATGCTCTGATACCACTGTAATATTCCTTTTTCGGGAATTTCTGCAATATGGTCCTCAAGGACGCTGTATAAGGAAGACAATGTAAAAATAAGTTGAAAGGGGTCTTGGATCCATTTTTTAATACAATAAACACTTCTCTTCCATAATTTGATCCCAAAGAAATGACTCTAGATGGGTTATTCAGATCTCCCCAAACTAGATCCCTTAAAGAATGCTCAAAGAGAGAGCTTACAACAATACATGAACACAACCATTAAAATATGCAAATATGAATGAAACATAAGATGAAATATATTAAAACCATCATGTTCATTAATATATCAACAAAAATATACAGAAACATCATGAGGAATAAACCTCTCATCGAATGGGAATCAATCTCCAAAGGTTAACACATGAAATACAAGAGATGCAACAACCACACAAAATGCCAGAAAGTAGTGACTGCGCTGTCTCTAGGAGAGTAAATACTGCTGTAGATGTCAATACATGAAACATGGCTGATACATATAAATAAATTCCCAAGAATAGAAGAATGGGCTCCAATACAAGATTTCTAGCCAATCTAGGAGAGATTTCTAGAAATGCCGCAAAATGTACAATGTGACAAATAACTTGTCACTGCAACTAAATCAAAATGAGAATGAGGCTATGGAAGATCTAAAATACTCATTCCCTCCTCTGATAATGTTCTCAAGCAAAGGGATGATCCCTTTCACTAAAAAACAATCCTCCTGATAAGCACCAATGGCTCTCCCAGCAACTGCCCACACAAATAATGTAGTTTCTGCCCTAGACTGCTGCTCCTCCAAAGAATAAAAAATATCTCCTCCGAAGAACAAGCCAAAGAATGACCCTATGAGTTCCTCTTGTTGCTGCACCCAGCAACTCAACATTTTCTTCCCAACAGAATAACGCTCTAGCTAAAGGGATAAGCATGGCCAAATGCCGGAATGAGGAAATGAAGCTCAAAACCTCTCCTTCCTTGAGCATAAGGAAGGGATTCCCGACCGGGAACACCCTTGGGTTCAATAACACTACGACTCTGCTAAACAGCCCGGGGATGCAAGTCTTTGCAGACCCAACGAAAATAATAATCCAATGCATAATGAAAATGGGCTTCCATTTCCTCCTCATAAAAATCAAATGAACTCTTCTCACCATGGGTCCCATTCACACTTGCCTCTAGCTCATGCAAGTGGAGCCTCCACTAAAACTATGCTGTCCAAGAAGGTTCAATGTATCTAGACAGTTTTAGTTGACTTGGTCAAAATGACTAGATCAAGCATGATCCAATTCTGTTCATACCATGTGGTGCTCAATTCAGCTGCTTTATTATTCCTCCTTTCACACAAGGAGTGTTATTTCTCCATCTAAAGGGGTTAAGGTGTCTCCTTACCCATTTTATTCAACAAAATGAAAATATGCAAACTATAATGTTCCTTTTAGCTTGAGGCTAAAAATTGGGAACATTACAGTTTAATTATGCCATATACTTCATAAGAAAAAACTTAACACCGACAGAATTGAACTATACTGTTACAGAAAAAGAAATGCTAGCTGTAGTACATGAAATTAATAAATTTAGACATTACATAATAGGTTATCAGGTATTCATCCACATGGATCATTCATCCATAAGATATTTAATGAACAAAGAAATTACAAACGGCAGAATAACTAGATGTTTGTTGTTGATGCAAGAATTTAACATCATTGTACAAGATCGACCAGGTAAGGATAATCAAGTAGCAGACTTTCTATCAAGACGTCATTCACCTGGTGATCCAAATCTAGTTTCAGATAATTTTCCAGATGAATATCTATTTGCTATAACTGTCAAAACTTCATGGTTTGTAGATATAGTCAACTATTTATCATCTCGCATCCTACCATCTCATTACACAAATAAACATAAAAGAAATATAATTAGAGAAAGTGATAGATATAGTTGGGTCAATGGTGACCTCTTTAATACTAGTTTTGATCTGATAATAAGAAAATGTGTTAGAGAAGATGAGATTATAGATATTTTGAAAGCATGTCATGACAAGCCATGTGGTGGCCATTTTATAGACAAGAAGACAACATACAAAGTGTTGAAACTTGGTTACTACTGGCGAGCAATCTTCAAAATATCCAAGGCCTATGTAAAGAGATGTGACAACTGCCAAAGAATTGGACAACCAGTGGCATCAGATGAAATGACATTAAAGCTACAAGTACTGATAGAACCATTGGAGCAATGGGCTCCAGACTTTGTGGGACCAATCAACTTGCCATAAAATGGAAATAAGTACATCCCGGTATGTACAGATTATGTTACTAAGTGGGTGGAGGCAAAGGCAGCAGCACGAGCAAAAGAAGATACAGTTGTATCTTTTCTATTTGAATAAATATTTGTAAGGTATGGAGTTCTATGACAGATTGTAACTGACCAAGGCACACAGTTCACATAAAAACTTGTTCTAGATCTTACTGAGAAGTACAAGATCAAACATAGAAAATCAACTCTGTACCATCCTCAAGCAAACAAACAAGTAGAATAAAAAAACAAAGTCCTAGAGAATATCATAACGAAGATTGTACAAATGAATAGAAAGGACTGGTCATAGAAATTAAGAGATGAATTATGGGTATATAGGATAACATGGTAAAACAAAACTAGGTTCAGTCCATATCAGTTGGTGTATGGAAAAGAAGTCCTGTTACCCATAGAATTTCAAATACATACATTCAAGTTAGTAGCAGAGCTGGGAATGGAATTATCTAAGGCACAACAATAAAGAGTCATGGAATTAAATCAACAGGACGAGATACGACAGAAAGTAGTAGAGCACACATCTCTTGTGCAAGAACAAAGAATAAAATGGCATGATTGATTCATCAAGAATAAAGTGTTTCAAAAGGGAGACTGGGCACTATTGTTCGACTCCAAGTTTAAAGATTTCAAGGAAAATTTTACAACTCATTGGCTTGGGCCATATGAGATCGAAGAAATATTTTACAATGGAGTTGTAAATATAAAAACAATTGACGAAGCATCTATTTCATTTGTGGTTAATGGACATAGGCTTAAAGTTTACAATAAGCCTATAAATAAAGATGATTTTATGAAAAGAATTTCAACAGATACTAATATGGAACTAATGGGGAAACATAGAAATATGACTTCCATAACTCGAGAAGAAGAATAACCAATATAATAGAAAATATAAAATATAAAATATAAAAAAATAATAAAAGAGTTTGGTTGTGAAAATCATGGAAATAGGCACAATACAAACTCAAATTCATATCGGAAAACCAACTTGTTTGGCCAATATGAATTATGTTTTTGTTTTTATTTTACTTTAGTATGATTTTTGCAGATTTATCCTTCAATAGATGCAAGACTTGAGGAAAATTCTTAACATTAGCAAGGGGGAAGCCTGTAATAAAATTATGTAAATAGTTTGAGCAGCTGAATTGAAGAAGGAACCTGAATTAAAAGTACAAAGGGACTTGATACATCATTGCATATACTACGCAGAAGGTACCTGAGATATCATTGAGAATATTATCCAGAAGGGACCTATATCATATGACAGAGGAAACTTAAAGAATTGTTGAAAATTATATGTTAGAAGGGACCTGAACTACATCAATATTCAAGCCTGAAAAACATGATAGAAGGGACCTGAAATGTCAAAATTCAAACTGCAGAAGGGACCTAAACAACATCATCCTGAATCAATAATCAAATGCAGAGAAAAAATAAGTCTCTACATTTCTACATATCCTGGAAAAGCCATCGTTATGATAATAAAGACAATATCAACCATCATTTGACCAAAGGACATCATGGACATCAAACAATTTATGGGAGTACAAGTACAGTAAGTGAAATTTTGCTCTTAAAATTTCAATTTTTTTAAAAGATATTCTAGAGATTGTTAAGACTAATTTAATACTTGATATGCATATTTTACCTACATTTCACTACCTTCATAGTCTACTCATTACATTCCTATTCATATTCATTATTTTACCCATTATATCCTTATCCATATCCACTATCCTAACCATTTAACTATCATTCCATAAACCATATATCATTTCATATTCCTTATATATATCACATTAACCCTAATTTTATTAAACATAAAGATCATAAACAAAAGTATCAATTATCAAACTCTTGATTGGACCTATAAAAAGAAAACAAAGGTTAGTCTCATGGTAAAATTTAATTTTAAAAAATGACCATTATTTGGCTATTTTTAAAATTAAATTAAACAAAAATCAAAACCTAAGCTAATATCATTTGAGGGTGCAATATGAAAATATCAAAACAAAACAAATATCAAAACTATATCATTTGAGGGCGCAATCATATATATGATTAAAGCTAAGGTATATGGGCGAAGAATGAAATTATGATACAAACCAAAATGCAAATGCAATGAACTAACACTACAAGGAAAAGACCCTCTAGTGGATGTTTTTGAGGAACCCCTTGTAAAAATACCCTAGTGTTGGAACAGGGTCCCCTAAAGCTGCGAACTTTGTACAATTTTGTATATTTTTGGTATTAATTATTCTAACGTAGGGGTTTTGGGTTGGGTGAAAGCCCTGAATGCATTGTAATGGGTCAAGGGTAGACCAAGAGTCTGCAAACCACGGTTTGCGAACCATTGGAAGCGTAGGCTAAGTCGATATAAATAGTTGAACATTTTGAGTCTTAGGGTAGGAAATAATCAAGTCGGATGCTAAGTACGAATTGTTAGATCTGTTGTTGGGTAGTTTGGGTAAGGAATCCTGCTGGCTGTGTGCGCGGAGATCCTCAGTCCTGTTGTGTGCGCAGGTTGTGTCAGATTGTATTGGGTTTCAGATGCTAATATATGTGGACATGGTTAATGTAATATTCCAAATTTTTAGCCTTCAATCTAAATGGAATATTAGAGTTGTTTCATCACTAAGTAGGTGAATAAATGGGTAGGGAGGCCCATTAACCTCTTTAGAAGGATCAATAACACTCCTAATGTGAATTTAGTAAGAATAAGCAGCTAATTTGAGCACCCTTGGGTGTGAAAAGAGATGGGATCATGTTGATTCAGTCAACTAATCTGTCTAGATACATTGAACCTCCTTTGGACAGCGCAGTTTTGGTGGAGGAAAACTTGCATGAGCTTGGTGGCACATGTGGATGGGACCCAATGTGGAGAGGTTCACTTGCTATAGATGGAGAGGATGGGAGCATTTGTTATCCATGCTTTGTATTTGATCTTTTGATCTTGTCTGTTTAGACTTGGCTTCCACTTGTTGTTTAGTAGGGTAGCAGTGTTGTTTAGCACCGAGTGTTCCCAAGCGGGAATCCCACCTCTTCCCTTGAGATGCCTCTTGGGAGAGCTTGTCCTGTATTGCTCCACATCCAAGCTTAAGGCCAAGCATCATTCTTCAGTCCCAACATTATTTCTGTAGCAGGATATTGTTGAATTGCAGGGTGTTGCAGTGGAGGATTCTTACACCACTCCCGGGTCTGTTTCTCAATAGAGGGTGCGTTAATTTTCTTGAGAAATCAGCTAGGAAGATTTCTGAGCATAATTCCTATCTTGTTAGTAGTCCAAATTGTTTCTCATCTCCTACAACACAGTCCCTTGCAGGAACTGCATCATTTTGCATAGAGTTGCTGCAGTAGGGTTAAGACCCTTGTTTTGAGCTAGTTTCCTAGGGAAAGGGCCAACCCTTCTCCTGGAAAACTAGAGGAAGGGATTCTCATCCCTATTTTGTATTGTTCAGCTATATTTCTGTAATTTTGCAGTAAGACTACATTTTCTTAGCTGAATATTCAGATCTGCTATTTTTGTACTTGTACTTCCATGAAACCCTTGTCGGGTTGGCTTTATAATACAATAAGGATGTCATATCTTCATTTTCTTGGAATATTTCTCCATAAAACTCCAAATCCATGTTACTTTATCATTATACTACAGAAACCCTCATTAAATAATGTTGTACATGCTTCAATCTTTTTCTGCATACTCAAGTCACGAGATTTGGCTATTTTTGAGCTGATATGAGGCTGGGAGGTCTATTTAACATATCAAAAGGGATTTATTTCTGATCCAATTTTGTATGTGAGGGAATAATATCATATTCTAAGGGAAACAAGTATTATTTCACCCAGTAAAAATGCAAATATTCAGAAATAATGTTTTCACGGTCTAATTTCTGCATTTTCCCCACTTGGGAATGTGTAGAAATTCTTCTTTCTCTGTTGTTTTACTCATTTGATGGCTATATGTTTTTGAACACATCATATGAGTCTATTTTCTATATCTCCAACTTAAGAATATCTTAATATATTCTTATTGTTGTAGAAATTCCCTATTTTGGGATATTATCGTGGTATCAGAGCTTCAATATTGGCTCAGCCTGTGGAACTCAGCCATGTAGCTATCAAGAGAAGGAGAGATGAACAGAAATAAGACTCCATTATGTGGAGGAAAAAGGGAATATAGGCTTACAAAGCTTCTTCCAAAATCTGTACAGTTCATTAATGAAGATCTTAAGAAGATGAGAGGAGAGATGGAATCTACTAAGGAGTTTGGATCTAGAGCCAGATCTAGATTGGCACATGATAGGTGTGAGCATGCAACTACACCCTATTATGCATAGCGCAGTAAAATGCCTAGATCTACTATGAAAGAGATGAAAGAAGAGGAAATGGCGGGAAGGGAAACTCTTAGTAACTTTCTCCGTAGAGTATGAGTTTCAAACTGAAAATTTTTAGAGATCATATTACTTTCAAAGAGTTTTGCAAGATCAAGGTGGAGAGGAGCAAGCTGCATGACATGGATAGATTTTCTCTATCTACCTTTGATGGATCCCCAACTTGCTCAACCAAAGCTTGGGTGGAGGAGTTGTGTACTTATTTGCAGCAGCACTAAGTTTTTGAAGAAGAAGCCATCAGAGTTGCAGTGCTGCACTTGGTAGGTAAGGCCTATGCTTGGTGGATGTTTGAGTCATTTTCATTGAAAACTGTTAATACTTCTTATTTTTCAAATTTCACTAAAATATTGGTAGGATGGTTTGATAAAAAACATGAGACAATCAAACCAATGAAACTTTTTCATAAGTTGGGAGGACCTGTAAACTCAAAACCACTTCAGAAACCTATTGGAGTTGATCAAATCTTGCATGATACCTTGCTAGAGGCAAGATCCTTGTTTCATAACCTTGGAAAAGAGGGCATGAAGGTTCCTTTTGCAAAGAAGGATCCTCTTATTGAGCAGTTACCTCCTATTCATGTTGAAGATGAAGAGAAGGATGGGGGTTACATCACTGTCACATCTAGAGCATATCTAGTGCCTCATGCAGAGGAAGGAGGAGCACATGCTCCAACATGAGGATTTCTTGTGTCATTGCAAGAAGTTCCCCAGGATCTCACATATGGGAGGCAAATTAAAATCAATGAGCAACATGATTGTGAGATGATATTGATGGAAGGATAAGGTAGGGAGGAAGGACATCATCACTTGATGAGGAGCACACACCCCTATCTATTTTAGAGAGTTGGTACAAGGAGGAGGAAGACTGGTTTGCATTGTGAGGGCAAGGGAAAGGTTTCCCAACCATATAAAAAATCTTCTCTTGCCATGGATGTCTCACTACATGGAGGCATTTCACCTGGGAGACCACCAGATTTGGAGTTGGTAAGAGAAATCTTGCCAGTTGGTTCACCACTCTTGGATTTTGGAGAGGTGAAGAGTTTTGAGGGAGACTTTGGCATGGGGGATGTCAAAGTAGCAGGCAGCAACATGAAGAGAGCTTCACATGCTAGATCACCAACGTTGTCTCTTGGGATGATTGATCCATATTGGAGGTCTCAACACTTGGTAGAGTACTCCAAGGATCTTGGTGCTTGCATGATTCTTAATTACCCTGATGGAGATGACAGATATATGGTAGATGATGTGGTCATCTATTCTTATGGCAGAGTCTTCTTGAATAGAGCTTCTAAGCTCAAGGATAAGCTGCTACATGCAACACACGAGGGCTTCTTTTCCATGCATTTTGATGCATATCTTTCCCTGGTAGAGGAGTTCATTTGGGAGGGCATTCAACATGACATATTTCAACATATGGAGATATGCATAGACCGGATGGTGATAAAGAGGATGTCACAACCACTTCCCTACTCATTGGAGGTAAGGGAGACTTTCCAGTTGAGTCATTTCAGCTCAAGACCTCAAGTACATGATGGAGAATGTACAATTTCACTTTATGTTTTGTACTTCTTGTCCTTATATGAGCAGCTTATTGTACCAAGGGGGACTATTCCTTCTTGCATATTGTATAATGATGTACTTGAATCCACTTGTAGCATTGAGATTGTCCATCTCATTGGTGGTTTGTGGGGGAAGCCACATGATTTGTGGTGTGCACCCTTGACACCAATTTGTACTTTCATGTTTATATCTTGTAAGATGATTGTAGCAGCAAACAAGTGGCTAGAAAAGCACTTGTTTTTTTTTGGTTTGATGCAGGCAAAGGATGCACTACGCTGGTTCCTTGTATGGGACCTTGATCCACTTTCTGTTTGTCATGTGACAACTTGTTTCTATTGGTTTTTGCTTCCATGTATTGCTAATATTTCTATGTTCATGGGAAGCCATGTTTGGAGAGTGGGATATGAGTTGAAGATGCCCATTAGGAGCATGATTCTCCCTACTTTTCATGATGCATGTTTCAGGGGAGGCAATGGGCAGCCCATGATTTCCAAATTACATCTCTCTTCTTCATTTGGGAGGAGCCATTTGGAGAACTTGAGTTTTTGGAGGAGTCACTTCATGGTTTATTTGTTTGATGGGGTAGCTTGGGCCACTCTTGGAGGTCATGATATTTCAGCCCAAGATCAGCAGCAATCCCATACTTATCATAAATGGAGAGAGAAACCACTTGGTTGGGAGGATCCAATCTCTCCATGTAGCCCCAACACATTGTATGAACCAGGGTTGAGGATCTTTTTGAGCTAACTAGATTGGCTCATTTCATTTGGATGATAGCGTGGGTGTGGGAGTCACTCATTGGGAATAATATTTCTCATGTTCATCATCACTCCTACCTTGAGGAGGCCATTGCACAGTAGGGATGTTTCCACTTACATCTTCCACCTTTCTATGATGTGAGCCATATGGTTTTGCATGCTTGAGAGGAAACATTGGAGGATAGATTTGTAGCAGACCCTGTTGAGCAGTGGTGGAGACTTTTGATGAGGAGGCCACAAGAAGAGGAGGGGAATATTTTGCTCTCCTTATACAGTTTCTTGAGGACAAGAAACATTTTGGAGGGGAGGACTGTAATATTCCAAATTTTTAGCCTTTAAGCTAAATGGAATATTAGAGTTGTTTCATCACTAGGTAGGTGAATAAATGGGTAGGGAGGCCCATTAACCTCTTTAGAAGGATCAATAACACTCCTAATGTGAAAGGAGTAAGAATAAGCAACTAATTTGAGCACCCTTGGGTGTGAACAAAGATGGGATCATGTTGATTCAGTCAAACTTGACCAAGTCAACTAAGTTGTCTAGATACATTGAACCTCCTTTGGACAACGCAGTTTTGGTGGAGGACAACTTGCATGAGCTTGGTGGCACATGTGGATGGGACCAAATGTGGAGAGGTTCACTTGCTATATATGGAGAGGATGGGAGCCTTTGTTATCCATTCTTTTTATTTGATCTTTTGATCTTGTTTGTTTAGACTTGGCTTCCGCTTGTTGTTTAGCAGGGTAGCAGCGTTGTTTAGCACCGGGTGTTCCCGAGCGGGAATCCCACCTCTTCCCTTGAGAGGCCTCTTGGGAGAGCTTGTCTTGTATTGCTCCACATCCAGGCTTAAGGCCAAGCATCGTTCTTCAATCCCAACATTATTTCTGTAGTAGGATATTGCTGAGTTGCAGGGTGTTGCAGTGGAGGATTCTTACACCACTTCCGGGTCTGTTTCTCAGTAGAGGGTGCCTTCCTTCTCTTGAGAAATCAGCTAGGAAGATTTCTGAGCATAATTCCTATCTTGGAAGTATGCCAAAGTGTTTCTCATCTCCTACAACACAGTACCTTGCAGGAACTGTGTCATTTTGCATAGACTTGCTGCAGCAGTGTTAAGACCCTTGTTTTGAGCTAGTTTCCTAGGGAAAGGGCCAACCCTTCTCCCGGAAAACTAGAGGAAGGGATTCTCATCCCTATTTTATATTTTTCAGCTATATTTCTATAATTTTGTAGTAAGACTTCATTTTCTGAGCTGAATATTCAGATCTTCTCTTTTTGTACTTGCACTTCCATGAAACCCTTGTCGGGTTGGCTTTATAATACAATAAGGAGGCTAGATCTTCATTTTCTTGGCATATTGCTCCATAAAACTCCAAATCGATGTTATTTTATCATTATACTATAGAAACCCTGATAAAATAACTTTGTACATGCTTTAGTATTTTTCTGCATACTCAAGTCATGGGATTTGGCTATTTTTGAGCTGATATGAAGCCGGGAGGTCTGTTTAACATATCAAAAGGGATTTCTTTCTGATCCCCTTTTGTATTTGAGGGCCTAATATCATATGCTAAGGGAAACAAGCGTTATTTCACCCAGTAAAAATGTAGATATTCAGAAATAATGTTTTCAGGGTCTAATTTCTGCATTTTCCCCACTTGGGAATGTGTAGACATTCTTCTTTTGCTGTTGTTTCACTCATTTTATGGCTATGTGTTTTTGAAAACATCACATTATACTATTTTCTGGATCTCCAACTTAAGAATATATTAAGATATTCTTATTGTTGTAGAAGTTCCCTATTTTGGGATATTACAGTTAAAGTATTTCTATGTTATCTGATTTGATGTAACGGTTGATGCAAACTGTTGGGATTTATTACAATTATGATTGTGTTATCTGTTTATTCTGCGAATATGTTTGTGTTATGGTATACACTATAATTTTTTGATGATGCGTTATGATAATGTGTGCTAATAACTGCTGATACGCACGTGGATACAGAGTTATCAACTAGATCTGTGCACGATAATAGCCCTATATATTGTGTTTATATTGTTAAAAACCCTGTGACTAGATCTATTTGGTGTGAACATAATAGGGTGCGGAAGTGGATATTCTTGACTTACCTACTCTCTCTCAGGGTGCAGAAACCTGGTTCCAGCACCCTCCCATACTTCTTTGGCTGAGAATTTGGCCTACGCACGTAGGTCACTGTCAAAAGGGCCAGTAGTATAGGGGTTTTTTGGCAAACCTTAACCTATGAACCTGGGTCAAGACCCCTCGATCCAACAAATGGTTCCGTTGCCGGTGCTAGCCACCTGTAATTTTTTATTATACCAAAGGTGGCTAAATTTTGTTCTGAGCCTTCAAGGAACAATTTTCCTTATCAAAAACTTGTTGACTCTTGAAGTCTCTATAAGGCCTCCTGCCTTTTTCCCTCTGTTGAAACCCTTTACTACTGCTGTTTCACACTTCAAAAGCCTCTGAAATCCTTCAAAAATCCCAAGTTAAATACTGCTGCAGAACCCCTTGGTCCCCTTCCTTTTCTTCCTCACTAACCTCATTTTCTATTCTCCATTTCCCATGAAAAACCCACAATTTCATGTTTCTCCCTTTCCATTTCATTAAAATCCCTTTTATAAGGTCAAAAACCCACCTTTTTGACCTTACCGAAGCCTTCATTTCCCTGAAAAAACCATAGAAAATGCCCATTTTTCATACATCAGAATTTAGCCCCGCGGGCTAAAGTCTCTAGCCCCTTCCTCCATAAACTCGAGTGCCGGAACCGACCACTTTAACCAACGGGCACTTATCCCTCCAATGAAATTCTTCCGCCCGAAAACACCAAAAAAAAAACCTTTGAAAAACATGAAAATCGGGTTTTAATTAAATTTTAAAGTTTTCCGCCTAAGAAATTATGGATTTATCTCATGAGACTTATCGTGTGGGCCCCCCAGCATTACGTCACTTCTCGAAACCGCGTGGTTTTTTCCGCACCGCCTTCGTGTGAAGGACGGTTTTTCCCGGCTGCCCAGCGATTCCATACGCTGGCTGCCACGCGTCCCCTTACCTATTTCAAAACCACCGCATAAAGTTAATCCCCCGCGCATTATCTGTCGGGCCATGGACGCCCAGCGGAATCAGCGATCACCGTTCGATTTGATCTTTCGCATCCAACGACTGCCCTTCACTAAAGCTGCCCGACCTTTAACCAAACTGCGCGTGTTTTAGCTGGGTCTCGGCGTAATCGAAAGTCAATATTCGGCGTTGATCTCTGCAGATCAACGGTCTGCATTCAATTGCCCGATTCTGCCACCCAGTCAGCCTTTCTCCACCTTTGACTTTCCAAACCTCTCCCGACCGTCGATCACAGCGCGATCGACGGTTCCGATTGACCAGTTCTCCCGCACGCCTTCCGATGCAGATTTGCCCATATAAACACAGGATTTTATAATTTTGTTTGTATTTTGCAGGTTTAAGGTTTTTCTTGATTCAATGAAGAATTTTTTCGCGGGGCAAGGATGATGATCCTCTACCTTTCGAATACGTCAGAGAAATCATCCACAGGGTGTAAATCTATACTGTCGACGAGGTTTCATGAGCCTCTGCTGTCACGCGCCCCTGTTAAACCTACAAACAGTAAAGAAAACGCAAAAAAAAAGTATCAGATTGCTGAAACCAGAGATGGACCAGGGCAGAGAATTAATGATCAGATGAGTGGGGATTACGGCTAAGACGGTTATCAAAAGCCTAATCCACGACTCAAAGCACAGTTTAAACAGAAAATCAAAAGTGTTTATCAGACAGAATGCCTCCACCGCCATATCTGAGGCAAATTGATTCCTCAACCACCACAGTGCCACCTATTGCCTCAAAACACTCAATCAGGAGCCGAATTTATGGAGCAGGATCAGATATTATGCCTCGAAGCAGCCGAAGACATTACTTTTTCCATGAAATTTATTAACAGACGTTCGCAGAGTAACCCTAAAGATGCACCGAGCCTCAAAAGTCAAATGAAGCTCCCATTGAACTCAAATCATGAGTGTAAATCAGTTAATGCAGTAGAACACCTGTATTATTTCTTCTTTGAGCCTCCAAGGGCCAAGAAAGACATTAAATCTGCATTAATTGTATTTGAGATCTTTACTCAGATCTCACCTCCTCATCCTTCTATAAATACTTCAATAGAAGATGAGTGAGGGGTTGGTTAGTTGCTAATGTAATTACTGAAGCATTGTTATGTAATTGAGCTGAAGACTTCTATTTGTAAATAATGTTTCACTGGCTCTTGGAGCTCTGCTTGTAACAGATAAGTTAGGTTGTGAAGAGAGATGAACTGAGACATTGAATTTAAAGATTGTAACTGGTTTGGAGCATCAATACAAGCTGATTTGTGGGATCCTGGTCTATGCTAACGGTGATGTTATTCTTATTGTAACTCGTGATTTTGTTCCTGTTTTCATTATGTTTCACTTTCTGCTGTAAAGAACAGTTTAAACAGAGTTAGGACCTATTGTATACCAGTAACCTTCTCTGGCTGAGAAATCTTTATTTAGATGTTTTCTTCTATCTGTGTTTTTTGGAAATGATTAATTCATTTTAGGCATAGGCGTGTTGGCGTTCCCTCATCTTATTGCCTTGACTGAATGTTATTTTTAAATGTTACTTTCAATATAAGTTGTGTGAGGATGAACTGGAAGGAAGATATGGTCAGCCCTGGTCCCATACTTGTCTGCATAACTATTTGATTGTTTCCCTTAGAATGTGTTAAAATCTGACTGGTTTCAAAGTACTTATCAGATCTTAGGCCATTCTATGTTATCTCTGTGATTGTCTTGAAAGTAACTAAGTAAAGAAGAGCTAGGAGAGTATTTGTGGTGCGCCCGGCCCACTAGCTTCTAATCCAAAGGTTGCCTTCAAGTTTCCATTTGTTTTTATGTGTTTTTCTATTGAAAGTGTATCAAAGGCTAGCTAGTTTCAAAGTACTTACCAGATCCTAGTTTGCTTTCATGTCTTTCTTAAGTGCCTGGTCAAAGGCTGGATAGTTTCAAAGTACTTACCAGATCCTAGGCTGCTCTTTGTTCTTCATTTTTTTTTCTCCTTCTTATTGTATCACTCCATTCCATAAATCAAACCTTAAAGAGATCCTTAGGCATAGATGACTTGCCCCATAGACCACTCTTGAACCTGATTTGTTTCAATTAAATCCTCTTATGACTCCATAGCCCAATGGACTGAGAAACTACCACCATCTTTCACCTTGATCGAAGCTTATTCTGGTTACTTTCAACTTCTCACTTTTGAACCTATTTGCATATAGATCTTTCCGCCTCAGACAGCAGCTATGTTCAACCTTCCAAACACAAAACCAAACCCTTGGACCTCATAACTAGCCTAATATCATTATTCTAAACTTCAAAGACAAATCCATGTTTGTACATATTGGAGAGATCCCTCTCCGGATTCAGGAGGGCTAGATCCTAGAATCCCAAATTTGGTTGAAATGATGTTAACTCTGTGATCGGACTTTCGCCAATCTTGCTTATTACAGAGACCTAACATTTCTGGCAACTCCACTGGGGACTGAGTTGAGTTTTCATCTCATTTTCCCTTAATTTTCACACAAAACTTTGAGAGTAAAAAGCAGCCTTTTCAAGCACTACCAAGAAATGGTAATCATGATGAAACCTGTTTGAATCAGTGACAATCTAGGTAAACCCTAGGATTCTGATAAGTCCTCATATAACCTTGAAAGAACAGCTGGCTTAGCCATAAGAGTAGACTGTCTTTGTCTCACAACCGTAGCTAATTTTTGAAGCAAAGTTAGCATATTCTTAGAAACCACACAAAATAAAAAATAACACAGAAAATACCAAAAACATTTTAGATTGGTAGTAAAACACTTACTCCTACATGTCACTTACCTTTGATTGTGTTTTACCCTATACTCTTAGGCAGAGTCTGGAAAAGGCCACGTAGCCTCTGGATCTCATCCTCTTTGGAGGTGACATATCTGGTGAATTCCCTCCCGGTCAATCTCTGATTAGAGTGTGTTGTGTTTTGGGATATCCTTGAAAAGGGATGTTTCACAACCACTTTGGTGGACAATGTATCTCCTTGAAAACATTCTAAAACTTTCCACCTGGCGACTCCACAATCCTGAACAGACCTTAAGAATCCACTGGGAAGAACCCTTATCATTGTAATATCCTTCAAACTCAGTTAGAGGGCTGTAGGATTAAAATTGTGAAAACAGATCAGTTGACCTCTCAAATATTGTCATATTTGGTTGAAATTTTTCTGTTTATTTGGGTCTAAAAACATAGCATAGTGGCTCCTAGAAAGATTCACACTAGATCCCATCCTGACCCTGATCCACCTGAGATAGTTGATAACCTGTTGTGCTATACAACAACCTAGCTTATTTGAGATTTCCACGGCATTCCCAAGGTGCTTGAAGAATGGTCCAGTGGTCGTCCGCCATTGCCTTTGGCTTCTGGGAGTCAGGTTGGGGGCACGTCTTCCGCTGCCATTGGTAAGGCTCCTAGGAAGTAGGGTAAGATTACCAATCCCTGCAAGTTGTGTGAAGGGCACCATGCCATTCACCTTTGTCCTTATATGGATGAAGCCAAGCGAGTTTTGGACAATTCAGCTGTTTCTACACCATGCCTCCCGGTTGGTTATAAACAACTTTCTTTGAGTCCTCCACCAACTGATCCTACCGTCGATCAAGAGTCATCCTTGGTCGATCCCGCTCCTCCGGAAATTCAAATTCAGGAATCCATTCCCGACCAACCATTGGTCGTGGGATCGATTGAGCTGGTCCCTTCTATAGTGCACCAGGTCTTTTCCGTGGAGAGTGGATCTCATCCCCCTCAGGTTCTTCTTGTTTCTTCAGATTCCTCGGACTTGGAGAAAGATTCTCTTGTCCCTATACCTCAAGAAGTTGCTCCTCCACCTCCCATGATGGAGGCTTTGGAGGATATCCCTCCCACCTTCGAGATGGAGGTCGTGGAGGATGCTCCTTCTTCTCCCGTAACACCAGGGGAAGACCATCTCGGTTCGATGGTAGCCCCTCCAAGTAGTTTGGTCGCTTCCTTCGATTGGAGTCGATTTGCAGGATACCGCCTTCCGTCTTATGTGCCTTTCGAGATCACAGTACAGGCTTTTGGTCTGGTCGTACCCAACACCATTATAGACGAAGGCGCGTCTGTTAGTATTTTATCCTCCACTACCTGGCAAGCTTTTGGTTCGCTGTCGCTTGCGCCTGCTACGCAGAATCTGTTGGCTTTTAACAGAAGAACGAGTCAACCGTTAGGGATCCTTCCAAGGTTACCTGTTACTTTGGGAGGTAAAACCGTCCATATGGATGTGATGGTTGTTCCAAGCCCCTTGGATTTCAATCTGCTCTTGGGGCGCGATTACACCTATGCCATGGGAGCGCTTGTCTCCTCCCTTTTTCGTGTGGTCTGTTTTCCACATGAAGGACGGATCGTGACCATTGATCAGCTTTCGTTCTTTGGTCTTGATGTGGCAGCTGGCCCGCCATCATCCCTTCTTGGTTTTTATCCACCCGTTGTATCTGCCCCACCGCAGGTCAACTATGTGGCTACCTACCCTGTGCCTGTGCTCAGTGATGATGCCGTCATGCATCAGGTGCTGGGGGCATTGGGTCCTGACTTCCAGGATGTTTTCCTTCCATCGGGAGTGGAACTCTTGGAAGCGATGACTTCTTGTTCATTATGATGAGGTCTGTCGGAGCATGGTTCTTTTCCTGTGTCAAGCTCCTTAAAAAATGAAACAAGCTGGTCGGAGCAGAGTTCCTTGTCTTGTGTCAAGCTCCTTAAAAAATGAAATAAGGTCGTCAGAGCATAGTTCCTTGTTCTTGTGTCGAGCTCCTTAAAAAACGAAACAAGCTCTCTGGAGCAGAGTTCCTTGTCTTGTGTCAAGCTCCTTAAAAAATGAAACAAGGGTGTCCGCGGATAGTTCTTTTAATGTGTCAACCTCATTAAAACAATGAAACACATTCCCGTTCAATTCGAGTCTTTGATGAGATCTTGTAAGATCCCATCGATTCTTTCTCTTGATCTCATAACTTGAACCTTCACTCCATCTGCCTTTCATATGGACTGAAGCTTGGGGGGCATGTACCTCGGGTGAGCCACCATGCTGAGGCATGCTTACTTTTTCAAGCATAGTTTGTTTTCGGTTCAAGCTTGTGTAAAAATGAAACCGGTTTCAAGCATAGTTTATATTTGTTTCAAGCTTGTGTAAAAAATGAAACCATTCCCATTTTACCTCTTGTGATTGCCATTTTATCGGCCTGTTTTTTTGCCGGATGAACCTTGGTTTTCTCACTCCATCGTCATATACGCTTGCGCGATCATATGCCTTCACTTGGTTGTTTTACTCGTTCTTGAGCAGCGTTGCGATGAGTGGTATTGTTAGCCGGCCTCTTAACCTTTAGTTGTTTTGAGCGAGTTCCACCATCACGGAACCGATTGGCTACCCTTTATACCACTCGTTCCTCCGGTGGAGTCATCTTTCGGCTCTTTTACGACTCTCTAAACATGAAAAGATTGTAGGGAGCCCTTGTCGTTTCGATCTCGTTAAAAGTGGTGACGAAATGACATCTACCCGATATGTTTACCCCTTTTTCGGGCTGGGATAGATTATTTACGAAAAAGGAATACCCTAGCCTATCGCAACTAGGAGGTTTTCTCAGACATAGTTTTCTACCTTTTCGGATCTAAGGAACTATTTACGAAAAGGGACCATTGGAGTTTACTTTTTTTGATGTCTTTTCAAACTCTCTAAACATGAAAAGACGTCGATTTCTTCCTTTTTCAGACTCGTTAAACCCTGATGACATTGGGTTCAGTCGTAATGACGTTGCTCGAGTCTCTCCTTCCTAGGGTTCGTTAAATGTACTAGGATGGATTCGTCCGAAGGATGCATTTATATGACAAGAATATGGTATCCTCTTCAAGCTTGTGTAAAAATAAAGAGGTACTCACTGAAATGGTGGGGAAAATGGAACCAAAATCGTTGTCGTGTCGGCAGTATGTCGCTCTTGAACATGGCACTTGTCTGCATTCGTGTCGGGTTGGGGACATCTCATCTCGTTTTTCACTTGCCTCCGTGGGTTTGGGTGATCCTTTTTTACCTCTCATCTGCTCTTTGCCTCGTCACCATGACCTCTGATCTTTTGATGCCAAATACTGCCAAATCCACTGTCGTGTCGCCAATATATTCGAGAGAAGTTGACCTCTGCAAGTACCAACCTTCCTCTGATTCTCATCTGATCTTGATTCACAAAAACATTATGTTCCTTTGTCTCGTGTCGATGATGTGGGAAACACTATGGCCCACCTTCGATCAAGGTCACTTCCTGTCAACTTCAGCTCATTATCCGGGAAGCTGATCTAGAGACTCCCTTCTGGTGCCTTGGAGCCTGCATGCCTCAATGGCAGGTTCTTCGCATTCGACGCAAGGTTTTCATCATTGGCCTTCGATCGAGTGACTGCGGGTGTTCGACTTCGGCTGGCCTCATTGATTCACACGCCGTAGATTGTACACCTTGGTACCTTGAGGGCCATTGTCATTATTGGTGGTTCCTCTCGCGTACGTTAACGACTCTCATCATTGGGTTTGGTAATCGAGACGATGTTCTTGCATGTTAACCCGAGCTCACATATTCGCATGCTTGGACTTGTACTTTGTTTGGGTCGAGATGGGCAGTCGACCCTTGGATTGTGTACATTGTAATCCGAGCTACGATTGTGGATTATTATCATTATGTACATGACTCAGCGATTGGATGGGCTGCGACCATACACGAGGTACATTTGATCCTCGCTGGATGGTTGCGCCCATACCATGGATTCGGATTATAGTGTACTCTGTTTCGGATGGTTGCGCCCATATCACATATACATCATGTACTTGAGATATCAGTTGTATTTTTCTGCGCAGGTTTTCCGACGGCGGGCCTTCAGTTGAACATGTTCTCGTAAAGCATTTCACCCCTCTCTCTCTCGGGCCTCATACTTTAGGGGGCATATGTTACACAGTAATTTGTCACCGTCCCTACCATTCCCCGTCCCGCACAATGGAGGACCCATTTTGTGACCTGTGAACATTGTCATGCCTTGAAATCATCATCAATGCATTCCTCTAAACATGAGCTTCAATTGCCCTAAAGACATCTCCTTGAAAAAAACCCTGAAAACATCTCCTTTTGCATTGGCGTGGGCAGAAAATTCATCATTCGTGCCAATGGGGAAAATCCTACAAAGAGGCCGCACCAACTGGCGCTCTGTCCCAGAGCAGCAGTCACGCCAGCCAATTTAAGGAGTGTTTTTTAAATAAAGATGGCGGAAGTTGTGTTTCAACAAACTTAGAAACCATTGCCTATCTTGAGTTGGGAGGTTTGGCTACGGGAGTTCCATGGAAGGGAAGTGGTTTGCCACCTTTCATGGAACCTTCCTTGATGATAGGGCCAATCCCACAATAATAGGGATCCCAACTCCCTCCTTTCCCATCTATAAAAGCTTGCCTATTGCCATTGCAAGCTAGTCTTGAAGTGCCTAAGCTTTGAATCTCCAAATTCCCAAGAGCCTTTGTGCTGTAAGAGCCCTCTTTCTTCCCTTAAGGCTGACTCAAGTAAGGAGACTATCGTCGAGAGACTCTAGAGAGGTTTGCCCTTTCCCTGGCAAGCTTTGCGAGACGTGAACGACTGGGGACCCTTCCGAAGGAGACTGCGGCGTCAGAACATTGGTTGTACTCTCTTTCAATTGTTTATTAATGAATGACTACTGGTTATGGTTCCACTCTGTTTTTCGCTTATGTTAATCATGAGTTATATCCTTTCTGACTGATATATAGTTGCGTATTCTGGATTTTATGCTTGTATTCGTGTTGTTTCTTGCATGTGCAGGTGTCCATTCACGGAGATCGTGGGGATCGTGATCTGCCGAGGCTGAGGAACGGGAACGTTGTCTCTTCTACGAATCATAGCATTGTACTCCAGGTAGGCCTCCATCATTGGCTTATTTATTCGCAATTAGGAACTTGCGCTGTAGCATTTGATGATTGTTGCTAGACCCCTGCTGGGCTAGTAGGGATCGCCTCTGTCCGCAGAGGGGATTTACCTCCTCAAAAAAGATTCTCCCAATACTATCAATATCCTCCATCATATCCAAACTATCCTCCTCAACAAAATCCTCAACAAAGTCAACAACCCCAACTCCAAAACCAAAACCAAAATCCACAACTCTCTCTACCATTACCTCGAAGACCAAATCAGTTATTTGCCCAACCATTACCAACCCCCAACAATAAAAATCCTTAGAATACCTACATGATAGAAGGACAACAATTTCCAACCTATATGATTACTCCTCTAGATCTTAATGATGTCCAACTTAGATCTAGTAGGATATTAGAAAAGAAAAAGCCTTATGTAGTCATTCAAGAACAAAACAATTATGAGGAAGATTCTCTACAACCCAATAAAAGTGTTGAAGAAGAAACATCTCTTGAAAACCAAAATTTTGAAAATTAAAAACAAAGCGAACCAATAAACTCAAACTCCTATCATAGAGCAACCATCAGTATCTACTTCTACACCTCCTTTTCCTGAAAGATTACAAGTTGATAGAGGAGTAGAAAAGCATATTATGTTGCCTAATTATGATTTTCTAGATGAATTGAAAAATGTTTGTATCAAAATACCTTTGTTACAAGCCATTAAGGAACTTCCAATTTTAGCTAAACAATAAAGGAGTTGAGCATGAAGAAGTTGGGAAGGAAAACAAAAGAAATAAAAAGAATTAAGCTTGTAGGAAAAATAACAGATATAATGATGGGAAAAATTACCATTAAAAAATATTTAGATCCAGGAAGTCCAGTTGTAAAAACACATATCAATGGAGTTGAAATTCTAAATACATTGATTGATTTAGGAGCAGCAATAAATATCATGAGCAAACAAACCATGGAACAACTCAAATTTTCTAATATTCTTTATACACCTACATTACTGCAATTAGCAAATAGTTTTGCAATCAAGCCAGATGGTGTGTTAGAAGATATCTCAGTGTCCTTAGATTCTTGGGAGTACCCTATTGATTTTACGATCTTAACTCCTAAGAATAATCTAGGAGGACACCCATTCATATTAGGAAGACCTTGGTTGGCTACAGCTAACGCTTTCATTAGCTGTAGATCTGGTGACATGTATATTTCTGATGGTAATTCAACTAAGAAATTCACTCTATATCCTCCAACAAGAACAATCACAAAGATAGATGACAAAGAATGGATTGATGATGAAGATGATATACAACCTCTCTTTACTATTTCAACCATTAGTGAAGATAGTCAAATCTTAAATACAATAGAAAATTATGAATCATCTCCAGAATATGAACATGATCAATTTCAAGAAAAATCCACTATTGAATATTTGTCATCTAGGTAGATGTCTCTTTACTCTATGAAATAATTTGGTAGCTCTACAGTTGAAATATTTTCAGGGAAAACCTTGAACATAAACAATAACTTGGAAAAATTACAACAGGAAAAGCTAATCAAAACATTACAACAACATTCTTCTTCATATGCATGGGAATACACTGACATGAAAGGAATTAGTCCTAAGACTTGTATACATCACATTTATATTGAGGAAAATTGCAAACCTATCATACAACCTCAAAGAGGGATGAATCCAAATCTTAGGGAAATTGTGAAAGAGGAATTGCAAAAATTGTTGAACGTAAACTTCATTTACCCAATTTCAGATAGTCAGTGGGTTTCTCCTCTAGTGATTGTGCCTAAAAAGAATGGAAAATGGAGGGTATGCATTGATTATATAGAATTGAATAAAGCTACCTTAAAATATCACTTTCCTTTACCCTTTATAGATCAAGTGTTGGATACATTAGCAGGTAAGAAGTATTTCTCATTCCTGGATGGTTTTAGTGGTTACAATCAAATTCAGGTAGCACTTGAAGATCAAGATAAAACCACATTCACTTGTGCATGGGAGACTTATGCCTATCGAGTACTTCCTTTTGGATTATGCAATGCACCTGAAACATTCCAAAGGGCAGTACTAGGAATATTTTATGATCTAATATATGATTGTGTAGATGTGTATATGGATGACTTTACAGTTTATGGTAATACATTTGAAGAAGCTTTAGAAAATTTGGAAAAGGTTCTTAAAAGATGTAAGGAAGCAAACATTTCACTAAGCCATGAAAAATGTTTCATGATGTTTACAGAAGGGATTGTTTTAGGACATCACATTTCAGGGGATAGGATTAATGTTGATAAATCTAAAGTTGAATTCATCTCCAAACTATCAATTTCAAATTGTCAAAAGGATGTTAGAAGTTTTCTAGGATTCATAGGATATTATAGAAGATTTATAGAAAATTTCACCAAAACAGCATCCCCACTCTTCAAACTACTCACCAAAGATTGTGAATTCAGTTGGACTCCTGAATGCTAGTTAGCATTTGAGACTTTAAAAGTAAAAATTTCTGAAGCACCCATCTTAAGAGGTCCAAACTGGAAACTACCTTTTCATATTTCAACAGATGCTTTAGATACAGCTCTAGGAGTTGTATTAGGACAAAAAGGTTTGATCCCCTATGCCATCTATTACACAAGCAAGAATTTGACTCCTTCAGAGTTAAATTACATTGTTACTGAAAAGGAATCCTTAGTTTTTGTTCATGTTATAAACAAGTTCAGACATTATATAATAGGATATGAAACCTTTGTCCATACAGATCACTCTACAATTAGATACTTAATGAATAAATATATTACTAATGGCAGGGTTACAAGATGTTTATTACTCCTGCAAGAATTCAACATTACTGTTCTAGACTGACCTGGAAAACAAAATACAATTGCTGATTTCTTGTCTAGAATTCAAAATATCAAAGATGACACACCAGTTGAAGATAAATTTCCTGATGAATTTTTTTTTGCAATAACTACTCAAACTCCTTGGTTTGCAGATATTGCTAATTACTTAGTTACAGGAAAATTACCTTCACATTTTATTTCTAGAGAGAAAATAAAAACCATTATGTTATAGCATCATTTCTCACCTTCATATGATTCATGATTGCTTTTATGGCTTTGGGCACCCATTCCTACAGACTTGGACAAATTCACTAAAAAACGGTGTAAAAATCCCCATACGCGATTATGCCTAGACTTTCCTGCGTGTATACGCGAGTCCACATGCACTTTTCCGCGTATGCCATTAAAATCATTAAAAAATATATAAAAATTCCCTATTTTCGGGCTGGGTTGATGGTTACTCTGGTAGTTCAACCACCCCAGCACGTGGCCAACTGTTTCCAACTGTTGAAACTACTTTGAGGGAGTATAAAAGCCCCTCATGTGCATGGCCTAAGGGAGAGAGAGAAATTACTGATATTATACTCTGTTGGTATTCCCTATCCAAGTCTGAATTCCCGTGCCTCCTGCACTTCCCAGTTCATTACAGGAAACCCTTGTTTCCTGGAGATGCTCATCTCTTTATATGTCATCTCGTATGCACCAGTTTGGAAGGAATCTTAGCGAGGCAAGGGTGGGACGGATCCGGACGACGGTCTGCTCGAAGATCGTGGAAGGATTCAGGTGATCTCTCCACTTGTTATTTCTGTACATGCTATTTATAATACAGAAGTACCATCTTGTTCCCGAAATATACGTGTTAGTGTCTGCTTACATATATGAGAATATTGTTATTTAAGCATTCATTATGGTTTATCTAATGTTTCATATGGATTTCACTAACATTTAGAGTAGGTATATGCTGTACAACCAGTTCTTCGTGCTTTTTTCTTCTTGTCTTTCAGGTTAAGAAGGAAGGACGGTTGCTGGGGGTTTGGACCCCGCGGGATCTGCTTCAACCGTAGGACCTACGGGTAACTTCCTTGATCTACTCTATTTAGTTTTTCATGGACATGTATGGTTGTGTGAGTCCTTCTTAAGTAGCATGCCCTGCTCTGTGGAGGTTTAAACCCAACAAACCTCTAGGGTGATTTTCCACGAAACCATTCAATTAAGTGCAAGATACTCATGGATTACTAATGAATTGTATAAGACAGGTCTAGATCTCATTATCAAAAGATGTGTTCGAGAAGATGAAATGCCTGAAATTCTTAAAGCATGTCATGATGAGTCTTGTGGTGGACATTTTGTTGACAAGAGGACAATCTATAAAATCCTTCATTTAGGATATTGTTGGCCATCTAGCTTCAGAGATGCCAAAGAATATGTCAAAAGGTGTGATAGCTGCCAAAGGGTAGGGAAACCTTCTCCATCAAATGAAACGCCGCTACAACCTCAGGTACTCATAGAACCTTTTGAAAAATGGGCCTTGGATTTTGTTGGACCTATCAATCCTCAATCTAAACAAAAGAAGTATATTTTAATATGCATTGATTATGTCACTAAATGGGTAGAGGTTAAAACATTACCTTTTGCTAATGAAGTATCTGTAGTTAATTTTTTTTTTGAGGATATCTTCACTCGTTTTGGTTTTCCAAGAGAAATTGTAACAGATCAGGGAACTCATTTTACATCAAAGGTGGTAAAAAGGCTCATGGAATATTACAATATTAAGCACAAAAAGTCCACTCCTTATCATGCATAGGCAAATGGTCAAGTTGAATCTACCAATAAAGTGATTGAAGGAATTCTCACTAAGACTGTTTATTTACACAGAAGAGATTGGGAAGAAAGGCTTCCTGAAGCCTTATGGGCCTACAGAACTATATGGAGGAATACAATAGGACATATTCCCAATGAGTTTGTCTATGGGAAGCAAGTTATGTTCGTGTTTTAGATCAGAACTTTCAAGATGGCAGTCCAATTGGGACTTGATTTATCAGAAGCACAGAAAAATAGATTGGAGCAACTCAACGAGCTTGATGAAATCAGACAAAATGCAGTTCAAAGAACCAGTATAGTCCAGCAACAAAGAGCTAAATGGCATGATAAGTATATCAAGGAGAAGAAGTTTAAAGCAGGGGATTGGGCACTTTTGTTCGATTCAAAATTCAAAGATTTTCAAGGAAAGTTTCAGACTCATTGGCTTGGTCCATATGAGATTGAAAAACTCTTTGAGAATGGAGCAGTGAAGATAAGGACAATAGATGAAGAGAATTTATCTCTTCTTATGAATGGTCATCGGTTGAAATTATATCATAAACCACTTTCAAAAGAAGAGTTTGTCAAGATTTTCCAAGATAACATTGATATGAAGTTAGTGAAGAAGAATCCTTCTTCTTCACTAACTTAGCTTTTATTTTTCTCACATTCATAATATATATATATATATATATATATATATATATATATATATATATATATATATATATATATATATATATCGTATAAGTATGAAAACCAATCAATGATTGGCATACTTATACATAAAATATAGGGTGGAAATCAGAGATTTATGACATCCTATATTTTCCATTTTCTTTTCTGTAATAAGTAGTGATACAAAACTACACTCATTTTAGTTCATAATCTGCAAATTCATTTCATTCTACAGTTTCATTCCATCACACTCCACTGTCATTTTATAGTTTCATTCCATAAGTCACTCCACTTCCATTCCATTTTTCACACTCATTCCATTCCATAAGTTATATTCCACTTCCATTCCATTTTTACATTCATTCCATTTCATATTCATGTTCCATACTTCATTCTTTTTACAAAGTACATTCTGCAGCTGACTGTATTCTACAACTGATCACATTCTGCAGCTAATTCCATTATGCAGCCAATTTGATTCTGCAGCCATTTCAACAGTTCTGACACATGATGATTGCAAGGAATTGAAGGATTGTGTTTTGAAGACCAACATGCTAAAAAGGGTACCTAAGGATCAACACCAAAGCAAACAACAAACGAAAAGGTTAAGTTCTAAAGGTAAAGTGCAAAAATTTATTTTTAATAGCAAGGTGAAAACATGAAACATGTATAATGTGATCATTCATATGTTTCCTTCACAACTCATCATTTGATTTGATTGCAATCTCCATCATACTACATATTAGCCACATCCTCTGTATTAAGTTGCATAACGGTCCATCATTACTTTCCTCGTTGATGACTACGGTCATGATCTATGACGTGACATACTTGTCTACATCTTTCCAAGACCCTACCATCTATTTATTCCTACAAACCCTCCATAACCTTCCATAAAATCCGCAGCCAATTCATTTCCATAAAACAGAAGGGTGATTCTGAAGGTTGAAGAGCTTTGCATAGTAGAAGGATGGGGCTCATTGTAAGATCAGAACCGGTTGGAGCAAAGTACATGGAAGGATACCCACAACTCAAAAAGAATTGTTACAGAAAACTGGATGGCTTAGGTTCATAGAGAAATTTAATGGTTTTCATAAGGAGATTACAAAATCCTTTGCTTGGTCTTTTGATGGCACCAAAGTAGAGATTGGAGATATCAAGTTTGCAATGACTAAGTAATTCATGGCCGAGGCTACATAACTTCCAAGGCACGGTGAAAGATGGTTAAAAATTAATGAGTTCCACAGTGGATCACACTAAGTGATACTCAAAAACCTGGGTATGGATGTCTTTGTTTTTAGAAAAGGAATCCCAAGTTAAACTCTTAAAATTAAATGGAGGAATATGCTCTTGATTTGTGAAGGAAGGTTTGGTTGCATGTATGTCTACCTATCCATTTATTAATGAATTTCCTAGAAAATGGTGAAATCAATCTTCTTTTATTTTTGTTAAATAGTTTAAGAAGGATGGCCTCAAATGTGCAAAAGAGAATACAGTTCATAGATACCACCATGCATCATCATGGGTTGGTAAAGATATTGATTGAGTTTCATTTAAGAAGCATAGGAGATACCTGGGAGGATTTCCTTGTTAGAAATAATTTTCAATAACCACCAGAGTCACTCAAGGAAGATAATGTCAGAAGAAGCAGAAGAAAGAAGACTAATATAAATGCTGAAAATAGACCTGAAACCTCATTACAGAAGAATGATGAAAAGTTAATTTCTAAAGAACTAACAGAAATCAAGAAACAAATCAAGACAAGAGGGAAGAAAAGAAAAGCGAGTAAGGTTACAAATGAGGGGAATGAAAGTCCTCCAAAACTGAGAAGGAGCTCTAGACTCCGAGGTACCATGAAGAAGAAATTATCAAAAGGGACAGAGCTTATAAATGTAGATGCGGAAACCCCAATACCATCTCCTATTAATAGTTCTCCTGCACACAGTCCTCAAAATTATGCTATTCATCATTTTGAATGTAGCCCTAGTAGAAGATCTCCAGGCATAGACCCAGTTCAACAGCAAATATATGATTATGTAGAATTACTGGAGAAAAGAAGTGCATAAATGAACCCATAACCTTTTGTCAATCCACAAGAACCTCTAGTTGATGCTCTCAAGCAGGGTATCTATGAACTAGAGATATTGAACATACATATCAAACAGGAGAATGAAACCTTGAAAGAGAAAAATAAATTGGACAAGGAAATTCATGATAATATTGTTCTACATCTAGGATTGTGGTATAAGAAAAATAGGAAATTGAAGAGGAAGAATAAGTTATTGAACAGAGTTGTCATTAACCTCAAGTTCGAGCTTCTTATGAGAAGGCTCGGAATGATAGTCACTTCAAAGAAGAACAAAAGAAGGAAATTAGATTTACTAGCAGAAGTGTCTAAGAAAATGCAGTAAAGAAGGAAAACTCACATTTTTGGCAAATTATACGAGGACATGCAATGATTTTGCAGTAGGGGTATGT
This sequence comes from Pinus albicaulis, assembly GCA_034641835.2. Taxonomy (NCBI): domain Eukaryota; kingdom Viridiplantae; phylum Streptophyta; class Pinopsida; order Pinales; family Pinaceae; genus Pinus; species Pinus albicaulis. Next base: position 150,641 of record JAXQQM020089073.1, read on the forward strand.
TGAACCTCAGAATTACCCTCTCTTTAACAGGTTTTCTCACCTCTTTCCATCACTTTCTCATAAGATCACAAACCCTAATCAATGATAAATGATAGGTTTTGTCTTAAGGATGCATCAAAATGATTGCCATATTATATTTTCATGTTCTTTCTATTTGGATAGATTTTTGCAATTTAGCTATAGAATGCAGCCTGTTCTGCAGCTAACTATGGATTTCGTAGCTACTCTCATGGTTTGGCAGGTTCCAGGTGTCAAATGAAGAATTGGACCACATGGGTGTTTCCAGAATCATTTCTACATGGATTCTATCATATTCACTCGGTCCAAATCGACATAAAAGCGAGCCTAAGATCATGGTCAAAGATGGAGTCAAAGTAAGTTATCTGAAAGTAGTAGGACTCTTGATTTGCTCTTCATAGAAAATCAAGATTCCAACAGTCCTATTGCAATTATAATTTGAATTAGCCACCTGTAATAAGTTTATCTCACAAATTGTTATGTATTTTCCTTTAAATATCGATTGTAAAAGGCCGAGAAGACAGTTCAGAATTTAAGTGTTAAGATCAAGCTTTTTGGTGATACTCTGTATTCATACTTCATTTTATCTTAATATCAATTTCGTGCTACCAATGACTGTTTAAGCACATCTTTAACCAGCTAGTAGTTCAGCCGAATCAGTTGCAGAGGGTCCCTGCACTAGAGGTGGTTTTTTCTTTGTTGTTTTAGTTCAATTTCCATTACTCTGTTTTCAGCAAATCTGTTTTCTAATTAGATTGATGTTCATTCCAGTTTTTAGTCAATAGCATAATCTTAAATCACAATTGTGCAGCCTTTTTCTTCTAATATATTTCGTGAAGATAGATAACTCTGTTTTCAAAATCGAATTAATATTGGAGTAATAAGATTACACAGTTGCCTAGTTTCCTTCCTATTTTGTCATTTATTTCCTTAGAACAAAATTGTCAATTAACTGTGTCAACAGATGTTTTCAAAATCCATTTCAATATGATGATCATAAACTAAATGGTTAAATATCTAATTCATACAGTGGTTGAATTTACTTTGCATATTGTCATTTTCTTTCTAGGAACTTAGAGACTAAGGCATACTTGACTTCTCACATAACATCTCAAGGAGTTAACATTTCACATTGAATGTTGCAGAAAAGTCAAATATACATTAGTTGTTTTTAGTTAGTCTTATATGCTTTCATATCTTGCTTTCAGATCCTCACTTAATTGTAATCACTGGTATTCCTATATATCATTCTAAAAGAAATTGATTTAATCATATTTCAAGATTGAATGGTTGAATGTTTTGTTAGCCATCTATAAAATTTTGTTATATATGATGATGGCTAAATATTTCTTTAGATTTCAAAAAACAAACTTTATTGAAAAATTTGTGAGTTTTTAAAATCTCACTAAGTTTATTATCCTCAAGCTATCCATTTCACTGAAAACTTCACTCAATCCTAAGTTATCCTGCTGATACAAAAAGAAACTAATTTCAGGCTATTTTCACCATTTTCACATCCATCTCCTTCCCCCCATTTTCACTCCTATCCTAACATTCATCTATTCCTCTGAAAAATCCCATTTTCCCTTCTCATACCCTCCATCCCCTTAAAAAGACCGTTAAACCATTAAAAAACCTCTTTATTTGGTTTAAAAATCCTCTCCTAACCCTATCAGAACTTTCAAAAAAGGCTAAAAACCCTTGTTTTTAGGCCTAAATCCGATTATTTGTAAATAAGGCCTTAAGCCCCTTTGGGCTTAAGTCCTCCACCCTTTTCTCATGTAACCCAAGGGCCCTAAACTGTGTGCTAAAATCCAAAAGCCATTTTCATCTTAAACCTCGGTCCCTAACATCCCACAGGACCGTGTCCTCCATCTATCCCTTAGCCCCTTCTCCATTTTTCTTTCACCCCGCTTCCCTTATTCCTCCAAGTCATCTAGACCGTTGATCAATCCCGATCCAACGGTTATGATGCCACCCCGCATCATTACACCCCCCTGCTACACGACAAAAAAACTCACGTCACCCCTTTGGTCCCATTGCCCATTAAACCATAGCGCTCAATCTCCACTTGCCATATGTCCTCCTCCTCTCCCTGCGGTCGATCATCTCGGCCGATCGTGCCCATCCCCTAGCTTCGATCTGGCTCCCCCAGATCCGGCGGTCTATAATTGACATTGCGCGCATTTCTTCAAAAAGGGTTAACAACCCATTTCTATGTGAAATGGGCAGTTTTCCCATGGACAGGTGTCACCTGTTGAGTGGCATCGCGTCCATATGGACCAAAACCACTAACCGCTTCTCCTCTACGTTATACCACCCTGTTTTTTGCAAAACCGCCTATCCCCATTTCGCGCCAAACTTCAAAATTCTGTCCTTTCCCCTGGTTCCGTCCATGGAACCTCTCCTCTCCATATTTTTCTTCTCTCTGCAACCGCTCCAAACCCATCCCAAGCCTCTGAAATGCAGTTTAAACCAAGAACACAGGATTTAAATTAATATTTTTGTTTGATTATTGTAGGTTCAATGGCGGCCGAGTCCAAAAGGCCATCCCACAGTCATATAAGTGGCTTGGTCTCAGGATGACGATCCTTAAAGGCCAAATAAAATAGAGAAAGGGATTCAAAAGGTTTAATTCAGGGTTCTGCTGATGCTTCATGGCCATCGATGCAGTCAATAAACCCTCCAGTGCGCAAAAGAAACCCCTGCAAACAAGAAGACAGATAAGATTAACAAAATATCGAAGAGCAGTCAAGAAATGAAGGAACAAAGAGATAAAGGCCTAACCAGAGAAATTAAAGAAAAATAGAAGATTGAAGGATAAAGACAAAAGATTTAAGGACAAAGATTAAAGATTAAAATAGTCAGTAAAGTGATAAAGGCAGCAAAGATGATTAAGGAGGCCTAAAAGCAAAATCAAGGCCAAAACAGAGTTTAAATCACAAATCAAGACAGATCAACCAAAGATAAAGCTTCGAATGCCAAATCAATAAGGCTTTTACTTCACCAAAGGGCTAAATGCCACCTACAAAGCCTATTTTCCCTAAAAACACACAGAAGTTATTACAGTCAGAGATATTTCCGAAGAAGCAGCTCAAAAGTTATTACAAATTTATCACAAAAGCCTAAAAGTCAAATATTACAACTAAGTAGCTCAGAAATTAAACCGCATTCATTATAAAGAGTAACTCATTTTAGATATTTTTGCCTTGGGCCTTGCATGGTCTCAAAGGTCAAAAATCATTAACTCAGTCATAAATAAAATATATTAACCCTAGCTTTCATTTCACCTCCTCATTTGCTTGTAAATATGGCATGAGGACTTCATTAGAAAGGGTTCTTGGTTGGTTATAGAACGTTGTTGCTGTTAGTTGTTTAGAGTGTTTCTGAGCTAGTTGAGGAGTGCTAGGATGGATAGAGAAAGCTTTGAGCTGTAAAGACTCACTGTGCTGGAGTATGTAACTGGTTTGAACATCAATAAGACAAGCTGATTCACAGGATCCTGGTCTATGTTAATGGTGATGTTTTTCCTCTCTGTTTTTGTTTCTTCTTATGTTTTCATTCTGTCCATTTTCTCTGATAAAGAACATAAAATTTAGATTAGGATTTACTGTCAAAGGTACCCTATTTCTGTTTGCAAGCTTTATCTTTATGTTTTCTTCTGCAAGGTTTGATTGAAGGATTCTTAGTTTCCCTTCAGTCCTGTCTAGCTTGTTTTTTTAAGAATGATTCAATAGAGTATAACGAGGGAAATGTTGGTGAGCCCGTGTCCTTCTGAGTAAAACTTGAGATATTGTTTTTAAATGATCTTTTTCAAAGTATGGTAAGTAGAGTTTGAACCAGGGAAGTCTATGGTATGCCCTGTCCTCTGGCTAGTCTTTAAAGGTTGCTTTGAAATATCCCTAGAGAGTTTGTCAAAAGTAGATTAGATTATTTCTGTTTGATCTTAGGCTGCTCTCATTGTTATCTTGTATGTTTTCTTTATCTGAAAGTAGTCTTAGGATTGCTAGATTATTGTCTTAAAAGTTTTCTTTAATAATAGTTTGTCCAAAGAAGTCTATGGTTTGCCTTGTCCTTTGGCTTACTTCAAACATTTACTTTGAAAGGATTTTCTTGTTTAAAGAGAGATAGAAGATTCTTGACTGACTATAGATTTATTGCCTTCACAACACCTTAATGTTTCATATCACAATTTAATCTAAAAGATCCATTTAATCTAGATAACTTGCCCTATGAAAACCCTTGAAAAGTTGTTTAACAATTAAACCCTTTTATGACTCCATAGCCCAATGGATTAATGCTGTCTCATAGCCTATCTATCCAGCTGAAACATTCCCTCAATATTCTCCAACCTTTGATCCTTAGACTACCTTTTCAATCAACCAAAAACAAACAAAGTTCTCAGAGCTTCATAACTAGCCTAATATCTCAAACAAAGCATAAATATATATCTTTCAAAAACACTTATATAGAGAGATCCCTCTCCGAATCCCGGAAGGCTAGGTCCTAGGATTCCAAAGCGGTTTTGATGTGGCCCCTGCAGTGTTTGTTCTTTCCAATCTTACAAATCACAGGGAGCCAACATAGTGGCGACCATACTGGGGAATACTGAGTAATAAACATTTCAAATTCACTCAAAACTCATAAGCCTCATTAGTTTAAAATAAATCAAGTGTCAGCCAAGATCGGTTCCTGATTGTTGATGGTGGACAACAACCAGTCCTATAAAACAAGTAAAAATCCTCCTCCTGGTGACTCCACTACTTTCTATTTACTCCACTGGGAAACTTACCGTATCATCAAAACATTAAAAAATACCCAGTCAAGAATACTTGTGGATCAAGTGTCTTTTTTTACAGTTTGGTTTATCTGTTAGAGACTGTTATATCTAAAAAAACCTTTCTGACTTATTGGGTCCAAAATCCTGGCTTCTAGAAGAATCCATACTAGATCCCATCCTGACCTAAATCCTCCAGCAATAGTTGATAATCTTGAAAGCATTCTTAGGAAGTCTCCTACACCCAAAAATCCAACTATTGTCAGACCCATCCTAAGAGTAAGTTCACTCCCTGAAAACCTTATAAACTTGCAGAGTACCCAAGTTGACTTACGTCATATCAGAAGCTTATCTAGAACCAAGTCACAAAGTGGTATAGACCAGGTAAATCTTGAGCTTGAAGACTCACAACAAAGTAGTAGCAGGGAAGCCTCTCCTTCCACTCCTCCAGATCTCCATTTTCTCCATAACTTTGGCTTCTCTCATCCTAAATCTGCTCAACAGTACTTAGCTGGTCCTAGTACTTTCGTTACACTCACCCACACATCCACAGTTTAAACCACTCCACTTCATTACCTTCCTCCACTTGTTAACCCCCCATTGTTTCCATAAGTCCATATCATGGCAACATGGTATGCTCCCCTAGTCCTTCCTTTACCTTTAGTTGCTCTACCACATGACTATCAGTCCAAGATTCCATTATATGATGCTAGTAGTTTTACTACAGCTCAACAACATGTGGATAGAATGAATGATTACTTTGACAAACAAGAGATAGATGATGAAACTGTAAAACTTAGAATTTTTGCTCAAAGTTTAAGGGGAGAAGCAAGAAAATGGTTCAAAGGCTTAACCCCTAGTAGTATCAATGACCTCCCTGCTTTCCATCAATTATTCCTAAACAAATGGGAAGTCAAGAGAAACCCCCTTCAAATCCTGTCAGAATACAATGATCTTAAAAGAAATGTTGGAGAGAGTGTCCAAGATTATTGCACTAGATTCAATAGTGTTTATAATGCACTCCATCCACAAATGAAACCCCCACAAGGCTTAGCCTTAATAAAGTTTCCTGAAGGATTTGACCCAGACATGTGTTATTATTTGAGGGAGAGAGAAGCGCTCACATTAGAAGACATGCAGAAAGGGGCAGTAAGTGTAGAGGCTAACCTAAATGCCAGAAGGGCTAGATTGAAAGCAGAGAAAAAGGTTACCTACAAAGATGAAGCTGGACCTTCCACGTCAGACTCCAAAATTGATAATTTGGTTAGAACCATGGAGATGATGATGGAAAGAATAAACATGTATGAGAGAGCTTATCCCGAAGAAATCCAAACAACTCCTCAAAATAAAAATCAAAATCAGAACCAAAACTTTAGAAGAAATCCCCCTCAAATTAGACAAAGAGGCCCTGATCAGCAAGTCAGACCTCCTTTCCAACATAATTATGCTGATGAAGATGAGGGAGTGATTGAAGAAACAGAGGGAGATCACATAAAATTATTAGGAGTGAACAATGAGGAGACCGTTTTTCTCACTGAAGAAGAATAAGGCATATCTACACCCTATCATGAAGAAAGCCTAGAATCTGAAGATTACAAACAAGGCTTTGAAAATGCTATAATGGAAATACATAAAAAATATGACCTTAAGAGTAAAAAGAATCAAGACACTCCCAAAAATAAAACCTCTGAAATTTCTGCTAGGAACAACCCTGTAAGCACTCCCAAAAATACAACAGAAAACTATAAAATAGTGGCTGAAAATTCTGATAAAAACAAAGGAAAAAACACTCAAATTATTAGCAATCATAGTGGTGACCAAAGTAGCACTAGAAACTAAGCTAATTATCCTACTAAAACCATTTTAACTGATGTCCATAATAAAAACCAGCAAGCTGATTTTGCTGATAAAACAGTGACTAAAAAGGTTGAATTAAAAACTTCCAAAAATCATACTCCTTTTAGCATAGAGAGTGAAATTGCCAAAATTAAAATCTCCACTCCTCTCACTGAATTAGTCACACAAGATGTATATAAATCCCAACTGTTAAGAGCTTTGAACATAGGAGACAACAATGATTCTGTCAATGTCACTAATGACAAACCCGAGCTTCTGTTTGGACCAGAAGTAGAAGGAAAATTTCAAGAGGGAGGAGTCCCTCCATTTTATGTCAGTCTCAACATCCATGATAACATTTTTCACAATGCCATGCTTGATTCAAGAGCATCACATAACCTCATGCCCAAAGTAATAATGGAGAGATTAGGCCTTGAGGTAACTAGGCCCTACAAAGATTTATATTAATTTGACTCTAGCAGAGTCAAATGCCTAGGCCTAATAAAAGATCTTTGTGTCAACTTAGCACAAATCCCAGCCAAAATTTTAGTGATAGATATAGTAGTGGCTGATATAACTCCAAAGTATGGCATGCTCCTTTCAAGATCTTGGGGTGACAAGCTTCAAGGCACTATGCAAATGGATATGACTTATGCCACCATCCCTGTCTTCAGTCAACCTAGAAGACTATATAGGGAAACCCACATGAAATACATGGTGAGTAGTCAAGAAAGACCAGACAACTCCCCTCTTTATTATATTCATATAGACCTTGACTCATTCATCCTTTATAATGATGAAAATTTTAATGAGAAAGGGATAGAAGATCAAAAACCAACCATAGAAAAAGAGGAAGGGAAGGGGAAATCAACCAAACAATTTGCTAATTCAGAAAATCACAGCAAACAGAGTGAAAATTATGAGCAGTCAAACAGCCATCAACCTAGTGCTAAGCGTGAGAATCAGAGAGAAAATCCTCAACACACTGAAGACCTTAAGGAACAAAACAAAAATAAACACAGTACAGACCCTAAAAAACAACATAGTGATAGCTACAAAAAACAAGACAGGGAGGACAAAAATGAAATGAAGGACAAATCTGAACATGAAACTCTTTGGAGCATGAGTTTTGATGGGTCTTGTAGCAAAAGTGGTGCAGGATCGGGCATATAGGTGCATAATACAGAGAATAACCATGCTGAAGGCTATTCATACAGACCAAATTTCCAATGCACTAATAACATAGAAGAGTATGAAGCACTCCTCTTAGGACTACATTTACTGAAGAAATTAGGACCCAAGAGGATAACTGTCCATGGAGATTCAAAACTGATAATTAGGAAAGTAAATGGAGAATATACTGCCAGACATCCAAGACTAAGAGCCTATAGAGATGATGCCGTGGATCTCTTGAAAACCTTTGCAGAATTTGAACTCACTTTTGTCCCTAGAGACCAAAATATTATTGCCAATGGTTTAGCCTTTGCTCCTAGTACGTGTCTAAGACCTTATGAAAGAAAAAAATATTCAATCCAAGTCAAATATAGACCAGTAGTCCCAGATAATGAAAAATACTGGCAGGTTTTTGAAGGAGATAAACAAATAGAAGACTTCCTGCAGTCCAAAAATGAATTTAAAGTGCCAAATTCAAATTCAGAATATGAAGAAGACTGCCCTACTGAGGAACAATCTTGCCAATAAGAGCCTCCTAACACTGCTAACATAAATTTGTTAACCAAAGGATGCAAACATAAAACAGAAATATGCACTGATTTAGAAAAATAAGATCTAGAAGTGCTACAGTCTTCCATTGAAAAATTGCCAAAGGGACTAGTGCCTCTGGAGGAATTTTTTGACTTCAATGATGTTGCCAAGAAGCCAAAAATAGAACCCACTGAAACTGATGTTGAAGAATGTAATATAGGCAGTAAAGAAAAGCCTAAAATGACCAAATTATCCCAAACACTGCCAGCTCACATTAAATTGAAATATCTTGAGCTGTTTAAAGAATTTTCTAATGTGTTTGCTTGGAGTTATGAAGATTTGAAATCATATGATACAGAAATAATTCAGCATAAGATACCCTTCAAAGAAAACCAGAAACCTTTTAGACAAAAATTACGGAGAATAAACCCTGTTCAATTACCTCTGGTTGAGAAAAAAATAAAAAAAATGTATGATGCTGGAATTATTGTCCCTGTGAGATACTCAGAATGGGTATCAAATCTTGTATCTGTAAGGAAGAAAACAGGAGAAATAAGGCTTTGTATAGACTTCAGAAACTTAAACAAGGCCTCATTAAAGGACAACTATCCCTTGCCCAAAATGGATCACATCTTACAAAGGGTAGTAGGTTCAAAAAGAATTTCTTTGCTAGATGGCTTCTCAGGATACAACCAAGCATTGGTACACCCTGATGATCAACTTAAAACATCTTTTACCACACCTTGGGGCACTTTCATGTATGTGAAAATGCCTTTTGGTTTAATTAATACTAGTGCCACATTCCAGAGAGCCATGGATATTGCTTTCTCAGAAGAAATAGGTTACTTCATTCTGATTTACTTAGATGACATAACAGTCTATTCCAAAATAGATGAAGAACACCTAATACACTTAAGAAAAGTCTTTGAGAAATGCAGAAAATATGGTTTATCCTTAAACACAAAGAAAACATTGTTTGGTCTCCAAGAAGGTAAACTTCTTGGTCATATCATATCTGAAGAGGGGATAAAGATAGACCCAAAAAGGATTGAGGGAATATTGCAAATCAGTCATCTTAGAAATATCAAAGAACTTCAATATTTCATTGGAAAAATTAAATTTTTAAGAAGGTTCATACCCAACCTAGCTAAACTCCTTAGAAACATTACAAACATGCTTAAAAAAGAAACAGGAGTTAAATGGACCTTAAAAGCAAAGAAATCCTTTAAACTAGTAAAACAAGCACTTACCTAAACACCAGTTCTTATTAGTCCTGATTTTACCAAAGACTTCTTCATATTTTCCTTTGCATCAGAACATACAGTGGCTGCTGTATTATTACAGAAAAACATAAATGGAAAAGAGCAGTCCATTGCATTTTTTAGCAAGGCATTAAGAGATGCACCTCTGAAATACAACATAATGGAAAAACATGCTTTTTCCTTAATCAAAGCCTTAAAAGATTTCAGAGTTTACATTTTACACTCACACATCATTGCATTTATGCCTCATTCAGTGGTGAAAGACATTTTGACACAAGATCCTGATGGCAAAAGAGGAAAGTGGATTTCTATAATATTAAAATATGATTTATAAATTAAGCCCACTAAGCTCATTAAAGGTCAAGGACTAGCAAAAATTAAGGTTGAAACCAACTTACAAGCACTTGATATAAACATTTTTAATACATTGGATGAACAGGAGGAGTTGGCAACTCCACTCATTGAAGATTATTTTCTGAATTCATCTTGGTATGCTGATATTTTGTATGTGCTTCTTAATCTTAATGTTCCTCCCGGTTTGTCTAAAACCAAGGCAAGATTTTTGAAGTTGAAAGCTGTTAATTACTGCATTTTAGATAAATGTTTATATTGGAAAAATGCTAGTGGATTATTGCTTAAATGTTTGCGTGAGAATGATGCAGATAAGATCAAGCATGAGTTTCATGAAGGAGAATGTGGAGGCCACCTCTATTGGAAAACTATTGTCAACAAAATCCTTAGAGTTGGTAATTATTGGCCCACCCTTTTCCAAGATGTCCATAAAATGATAGTTTCCTGTCACAAATGTCAAATCTTTGAAGGTAAAAGAAAATTTCTACCCTTACCTCTACATCCCATCATTGTTGAAGTTCCTTTTCAACAGTGGGGTCTAGACTTCATTAGGGAAATCCATCTTGCTTCATCTGCCCAACACAAATGGATCCTCACAACAACATACTATTTCACCAAATGGATAGAGGCCATCCCTTCTAGGAATGCCACAGAATCAGTCATCATTAAATTCCTTGAAGACCATATCCTGTCTAGATTTGGCTGCCCTAAGAAGATTATCACTAACAATGCTGCTGCCTTTGGGTCCAAAAAGATGGTTGAATTTTGCCACAAATATCAGATTACATTGGGTCATTCCACAACTTATTACACTCAAGGTAATGGGTTGACAAAATCCTCAAATAAGAGTTCGATAAACATCATCAAGAAGTTGTTGGAAAAAAATAAGAAATCATGGCACAACAAGCTAGTACATGCACTTTGGGCAGACAGATTGACCACTAAAAAGTCAATTGGAATGTCCCATTCCAACGGTGAGAATGCAGCAAGATGATGGAGCTGAGAGAAATGAAGTCGCCTTCACTAAGTGGGCCCGCAGGCAAATTCTGGCGCAAAGTCTATTTTTAGACTATGTCTATTTTTAGACATACGGAGCATAATTTGGGAATTCTACTTGGAGATTCTTGATGGATGCGACATGTCGGTAAAAATAGATGAGACCATATTTTTTAGGACCCAGGCTATTTTTAGACTGATCTCCTAAAAATATGGAAGTCAAATATTATTTACCCTTAATAATATTTTGACTATAAACAGCAGTTTACTCTCTTGGCGCACTTCAGTTTGAGTCATGGAGGTGGCTCATGCAACCGACACAAGGAATCACGTGGTTCCTAGGGTTTGATGGCATCTTGCATGGTTGGCTTCAGTTAGACTTCAGTGGCAGAAGTTTTGGAGGAGTTAACGGGACAGATAGTGGAGTTGTGTTCTGTTTGTTTTAGTTGAACTAGTTGGGATTAGTTAACTAGCTAATCAACTAGATATGAGTGGAGTGAATTAAATAATATTTAGTTCACTAAATATTAACTCATTAGTCAACTCAAGAACACTTCAGTTCACTACAGTGCATGATCAGTTCAGTGGAGACCAGTGGAAGAGGTAGATGAAAGGGTGAGTAAAGCTATCGGTTGGTAGATTTGTTTTGCATGAGATTTGCATTACACTTGGAGGAATTGTCCATGACAATTACGCAATCAAGGGAAGGGGATTCGAACCTTGAACCTCTTCATATACGGGCCATGATTGCGCAATAGAGGCAAGGCAATTGGCGGGGAGTTTTGAACCTCAGACTTGTTCAAAACTGAGTCAGATTGTGAGTAACTTCATGAGAGAGTACTGAGTACTTGTGAGAAGTATTGTACTTGTTTGGTTACTTGATTTCTCCATTATAATATACACAATAGCTGCGGGGTTTTCAGCTATAGGCTTTCCCCATACATACTGAGTTAATGTGTGATTGATTTGATGTGAGATTGCTTTTGTTATTTCCGCATGTGACAATTAATTGTAGAAGAAGGTTATGTGTTATGTATGCAATTCGAAATTGATATATGACCAGGTTAATCTTCAGTGAATAAGTGATTTATTCGGCTAATTTCTACATTATCAACTAGTTTATGGAGTAGATGCAATATGTCCAACCAGTTTAGGAGTGCTAGTCATGAAGTTGATCCAAGAAATACAGTCTGAAGAGGATGATATGATAAGAAGAATTAAATCAGACTGTTCAGTTGCAGCAAACCAGAGAGGAAGTCTAGAACAGAGCACATCAAGTATAAGAAAACATCAAGAAGCTGGTTGATAAAAGAACAAAGGCAAATGATTTTAACATTGGTGACAAGGTACTAAAATGGGATTCTAGGAGAGAAGATAAGGGAAAACATGGAAAGTTTGAAAATTTATGGAAAGGCCCTTATCTCATTCAGTCTGCTATAGGTAAATTTTCATTTTTCTTCAAGAGATGGATGGAACAGAACTTTTTGGAGGTCCTGTCAATGGCAGGGTGCTCAAACACTATTTTTGTTAAAAACTCAGTTCAAAGCTTTGTCCATTGTAAATAACATTGTTTGAAGAAAAAAACTTGAAGGAATAAATACCAAAAACAAAAGAAAAAGAGAAAAGAGGGCAAATAAAAGAATAGGTACAGCCGCATACGAAAAAAGAGAAAAATCTAATAGTGTGCAAGTCCAAATGCCACTACTTTGAAAGAAGAAATGTTATTCAATCATACAGCCTAATCATGATTGAATAAGTTTAAATTTATTGCTGATAGGTTAGTGAATGAAGATCTGCCAAACAATGTAAACTTGGCTTATCAGTAAAATAGATTAGGAGAAAAGAGAAATGGTTCTAAAAATATCAAAATCTGAACCAAAGAAAGAAACAAGGATGCTTATCAATTTCAGATCTTAAGCCTTCACAGTTTTGTTTTAAATTTCTGCAAATAAAGTCTATGTGTAGCTTGTACAAAATGCCATAGCCCCATAACAAATCAGACTGTTTAATCCTGATTTTGTTTATGTTTTAAATTTCCTGTTTTAAACTAGAGAATGAAAATCTGTCAAACAGTCTAATCTTGGCAGATAGCTAGAATAGGTAGAGAAATAATGAGTTCATCTGTTTAATCTGAACTCATGGACGATATAAGGTAGAAGTAGATAGTTTCCTACTTTCAAATAAAAGAAAAATTGATGTTACAAGGGTTTGCAAGTCTAAATGCACCCACAGAAGAAAAAAATGTTAGGAAAGTATGTTGTGTAGGTAGAAGTTTTGGGTAAAAATCAATCTTGTTGTGATACTACAGATCATCTCTGAGCAGCAAAATCATCAAGTCAAAAAAGGTTGTCAAAAATCAAAGAAAGGCACTAGTCTACTTTCCAGAGATTTATTCTTTGAGGTTCTTGACACCTCCAGGGAGCTGCCCTCCCCAAGTGGAGCCGCTGTTAACCATCTATACAATTTTGTTATATCTGATTATGGCTAAATATTTATTTAGATTTAAAAAAAAAAAAAATTTATTGAAAAATTTGTGAGTTATTGAAATCTCACTGAGTTTATTATTCTCAAGCTATCCATTTCACTGAAAACTTCACTCAATCCTAAGTTATCTTGCTGATACAAAAAGAAACTGATTTCAGGCTATTTTCACCATTTTCACATCCATCTCCTTCCCCCCATTTTCACCTATTTTCACTCCTATCCTAACAGTCATCTATTCCTATGAAAAAGCCCATTTTCCCTTCTTATACCCTCCATCCCCTTAAAAATATCGTTAAACCATTAAAAACCCTCTTTATTTGGTTTAAAAACCCTCTCCTAACCTTATTAGAACTTTCAAAAAAGACTAAAATCCCGTGTTTTTAGGCCTAAATTCGATTATTTGTAAATAAGGCCTTAAGCCCCTTTGGGCTTAAGTCCTTCGCCCTTTTCTCATGTAACCCAAGGGCCCTAAACCGCCCACTAAAATCCAAAATACATTTTCATCTTAAACCTCGGTCCCTAACATCCCACAGGACTGTGTCCTCCATCTATCCTGTTAGCACCTAATTCGAACCTCAGGTTGAAAAAGGCAAATCAGGGTAACATCAAAACCACGCTCAACCTTGTAGCTAGCCCTACAAGGTCAGGAGAGGGCTCTCTCCGTGAAAAATATTCAACAAAGTACAATTACGAAACTGATTTTAGGCTAGGTATAAGAATGGGAAAAAATGTTTTAAATGAATGGATTTCAGGGTTGTATGGAGTAAATGGGACAATTTGAAACTGGGGAATTAAATCAGGGATACAGGTTATTTCATGGGGCAAGGTAGGCAGGAAATTTTAGTAATTAAGTTTAAATAATGATGGAATGGAAAGACTGGTGAGGAGCTGAAAATGGCATAAGAGATGGATCCTTTTCAAACTGAAGAAAAGACAGAATATTGAATGATTTCCCAAGGCAGAGCATTAAAAATGGATTCTACCTATCTATCTTGAAAGCATTCAACTAGAAATGTTTATGGATGAAAGGTGAACATAACAAATTTACATATGAACACAAAGGAGAGAACAAATGCTAAAATTCATACCACATGGATCCCACAAATCAGAGCTGCATTTCTTATTAATTCCCTGTCCAAAAACTACTACAGTGGAGCGCAGAGTGTTCTCTGTGATTTTCACACTATTCCCCTACTTACTGATTTACAGACTCTTTACAAATGATTTAAAATTACATTAAATAGACTGGAATGTGGGGAAATAGATCCACAAAAAAAGGGAACTGTTTTAACAGCTCAAGAACTGAAATCCGAATATGGAAAAGAGAACCAACAATCTGCCCTTGAAAAGAAGGAGCAGTAATACGTTTTTAGCCATCTGAAGATTTCGCTATTACATCCAACGAATGAGAAGAAGAAATCTGTAGAATAAATCTCTTTTAAACTGTTGCCGAAGATGTCTTACTATTTCATATTTAGTTCCTCGGCCCTTTGACTGTTTCTCACTGTTTTTATTCTTTGAAGAAAACTGACTTTGAATAAAATTGCCTTTGAAATTATAAAAATGAAATTATGCCTTTAAGTGAAGGGAAAAACCCATTTTGAATGGAAGGAGCGAAGGGAAAGGAGGTGCGGTCCAAATCACAATCGTAATCGGAATTCGGGAGGGGGAGGAAGGGGATACAATATATAATGGAGCGTTTAAAAATACTTGTTATGATGGTATCATCGCAATTGGGATCAGAAGTTTGGATATATTCGAAACAAGGCACAAAAGCTCCGATGCGATTGGAATTAATGAAATAGGGATAAGCTAAAGGGTAAACGGGGTAGAAAACAAATAATGCTAAATGTTTCGGCGCTTTGGAAAGGAAAAATGATTTTACATTGAAAAGGGGGAAGGCCTTTAGGTGGGACCGGGGTATAAATCGCAATTGGAATCAGGAGGGGAGCGAAGCAAAATGTGATGTGCCAGAGGATTTTTCCGATGCGATTGAATCATATCATGGTGCATGG
This sequence comes from Pinus albicaulis, assembly GCA_034641835.2. Taxonomy (NCBI): domain Eukaryota; kingdom Viridiplantae; phylum Streptophyta; class Pinopsida; order Pinales; family Pinaceae; genus Pinus; species Pinus albicaulis. The sequence continues at coordinate 166,084 of JAXQQM020089073.1, forward strand.
GGAAATCCCTTGTAAAACGAAATAAAATAAAGTTTGAGGTTCACAAAGGGAAGGGCGCTCTTATTATGAATGGACGGAAGTTTATATGGTGGGACCCAAGGTCAATCGGAATTGAGAGATCGGAGGAGGGCGGAGGGAAGGTTTTATTTAAAAACACCGATTGTGATGGGCGCGACGGCTTGTAGGCTGTTCGATCAGATGGGTAGATCGACGGTGGAGGCGCAATCGGGGGTCTCAATCGGAAGGGACTTATAAAATCGCATCGGAGTTTTTACAAAGGGTCAATCGGGGCGCACATTACGTATGGTGCGATTGCGATCGGAGGGGGGGTATTTATAATATAAAACCTTTAAACTTTATTATAAAGTTTAAAAGGTATGGAGGGGAAGTGGTTTGGAACGACGGGGATTATAAAAAAAACTTTAAACTTTATTATAAAGGGGTATGGATGGGAAGTGGTTTAACTAAATCGAATATGTATTTAAAAGATTTTAATAATGCGATTTTTCCATCGGATGGGGGAAAATGGGGTTTTATAAAAGAAAAACATAAAACTTTAATGAAATAAAGTTTAGGAAGAAATGGGAAAAGGGGTTGGTTTAGGGTATAGGGGACTTTTGTTCACTTAGGCATAAATTTCAATCCAGAAGTCAGTTTTGAGAGTGTAATATACCGTTGGAAAGCTCTTTTCGGGCTCTTTCTGCTGAAAATACTTAGAACATGATTCCGAACTAAAAATGCTGTGGAAAACCTCTCTAAAGGGCAGGGTGGTGACTTTGTGGAGATAACAGCTTTATGAAGTGTGACTTATTACATATGATGACATAAAATTACATAAGAGATGATAATAAAGGCAAAGTATCATGTTTTCACCTCAAAACATGGTTTTGATGTGAAAATAACATCAAACTAAATAAAACATTTCTTTGATATTCCCAGGTGCTGTGACTTTGAGTTTATTGACTTCCTCATGACCTTGCTGATATTTATTGACACTTGACTCATCAATTTGACCATGGCGAGACCCTAGAACCTAATGAGACCCATCCTATGACCTACTTAACAAAATGAAAATAACTCATGACTAAAGACCATAGAGAGGAGAATCAACAAGTTTCACACGAGGGAAAACTGATGAAAAATCACTACCATCAATGAATCCATGACCTATCAAAATGATGAATTATGGTATGGGACTCCTAATATGCAAATGAAAAAGAGCAATTTTGATCACTGATGGTAGTATGACTAGACTGACACTAACATTGGATCCAATGGGGATGGTAGCTCCTTGGAGGTGCCAAGAACACTGTAGACCAAGTAGCCTTATCCATTGGGCATGGAGTAAAAAAATACTGAAAACTGACACTATGCAGACTGACTCTGACTCAAGACTAAGACTGAAAACAAAAACCAAACTATACACATATCATTCAATTTTTATAGCCTTCACCTCGGGCCCCAAACTTTAATGACTGTGTATTCTAAAATCTGACAAAAAATAACATGGTATATACAATGATGGTGACATAGTTTCTGATCCATTATTTTCAGCAATGGTAATGCTTCAAAATCCTACCATTCACTGCTCCTCCAGGGCAATATTGGCCATCCATCTCTGAAAGAAAGAAAGCATTATGTCCCCTGTATGCTGAAATCCTGTATGGTCCTTTCCACAAGTTGTCGAATTTACCATGGTTCCCTTTGTCCTCATTTAGTGCATCCCATCTCAACACCACATCATCCAATTGAAACTTTTCTGCTTTGGTCTTACGGTCATAGATCTTCTTTATTTTCTCCTGCAACTGAATAGCGTTCTGTGACACTTCCTCCCTTGTTTGCTGAAGGTGGATCATTTGATTGATCCTTCGCTGATTGTCATCGTCTTCACTGCCAACTTCTTGCAATAACCTCATGACTTGGACTATAAGTGATGTGGGAAATACAACATCAGTACCATAAACCAATTCAAAAGGTGACATACCTATGGATTTCTTACTGCTAACTCTGTCTTCCCACAACGCGTTGATGAGCTTTCGATGCCAGTTTCTTTTGTTTTCCTCCAGCATTTTCTTGATTATATTTATTAGAGATTTGTTGGATGATTCTGCTAGGTCGTTGCCTGGTGGGTAGTACGATGTTGAATGACCCAACACGATATTATATTTGTCGCAGAAATACACCATCTTCTTAGACTTTAACGTTGCTGCGTTATCTGTTATAATTTTGTGAGGGCAGCCAAAACGAGATAAAATGTTCGATTCTAGGAATTGAATAATTACCGTATCTGTAGCTTGCCTTGCTGGGACGGCCTCGCTCCATTTAGTAAAGTAATCCATACCTGTCAAGATCCATCGATGCTGCGCTGATGATGCGGGATGGATTTCCCCTATGAAATCGAGTCCCCACTGCTGAAAGGAAGCGTTTACTGCAACTGGTTTCAAAGGGAGAGGAAGCAATTTCCTTTTCCCTTGTAAAATTCGACATTCATGACAACTCATCACTGTTTTATACAAATATGAAAATAAAGTGGGCCAATAATATCCTGCTCTCAACACTTTGTTAGCTGTAGTCTTCCAAAACAAATGACCACCACAATCACCTTTGTGAAAGTCACGCGTTACCTTCTGAGCCTCTTCTTCAACCAAACAATTAAGCAAAATACCTCCTGGATATTTCTAATATAGAGCACTGTTTAAAATATAGTATTTAGCAGATTTGAGTTTCAATGATCTACCTTTACCTTTAGACATGCCTGGAGGTGGTGAAAGATGCTGAAGAACATAAAAGATATTTGAATACTATGGGGATTGTAGAAAAATGTCTAAAATTGGAACAAGAAAACCTTCATCTTCATCCTTTGACATTGCTGTTATGAGGTTTATATCCAGGGAACACAGATTTGATTGGGCCATTAGCTTTTCCAGGCCTTGTCCTTTGATCAACTTTGTGGGTTTGATCTCCAAATCATACTCCAACATAGCTGCTATCCACTTACCTCTTCGACCTTCTGGATCAGTTTGCATCAAGACATCCTTTACTGTTGCATTAGGAACATATGCTATAGTATGTGAATGCAGAATATAGACCCTAAAAACCTTCAGTGCCTTTATAAGAGCCAATGCTTGTTTTTAAATAATATTATACCTCAAAGAAACATCTCTAATATTCCTACTGAAAAAGGAAATTGGATTTTCAATCTGATCTCTCTTTTGCATCAAAACAACATCCATAGTATGCTCTGATGCAAATGAAAAAATAATAAAATCTTGAGTATAGGCGAGACTAATCAAGACTGGGGCATTGGACAAAGCAAACTTTACCAGATTAAATGACTTGATAGCTTCTTCACTCCATTTGACAGTGCTATCCTTCTTCAACATGTTAGTCATTTCTCTTAGATTTTCAGCCAAATTGGGTATAAATCTGCGCAAGAAATTCATCTTACCATTGAATGCTTGAATCTCCTTTTTGTTCCATGGAAGTTCTATGTGCTGAATTGCCTCTACTCTAGATGGATCGATGCGGATACCATCTTTAGAGATGATATGCCCCAACAAATTACTTTCATCCATGGCAAAGAGACTCTTCTTTGGATTGATAGAAATCCCAAACTTTCTACATCGCTAAAAAACAACTCTCAAATGGTGCAAATGCTCATCATCAGAACCAGAAAACATTGTCAGATCATCCAAATAAACAACAAGAAAAACATCTTTTTCATTGGCAAAAGCAATGTCCATTGCTCGCTGGAAAGTGGCTCCAACGTTCTTCAGTCCGAATGGCATTTTGGCATATTGGAAGGTTCCCCAGGGTGTTGTGAATGCAGTTTTGTCTTGGTCTTTCTCATGCAACAAGATCTACTTGTAGCCTGAGTAGCCATCAAGTAGTGACATTCTAGATGCTCCAACTACTCTTTGCAGAATATGGTCCATCTTCGGAAGTGGATAATTATCCTTTAAGGATGCTTTATTTAGATTCCGAAAATCTATGCACAACCTTATCTCTCTTGTCTTCTTACGTACTGGGACCAAATTCAAAATCCAGTCAGAAAATCTAATTAGAACAATGATACCAGCTTTGTACAATCTATTTACCTATTTTTCAATGGATGGCAGTAGCTTCGAATTGATTCTTCTCAGCTTCTATCTAAATGGCTTCTCATCCGGCTTGATGGGAATAGTATGTTGAATTATGTTTTTGTCATACACCTTCAATTCTGAATAATCCCATGCAAACACATCAGAAAATTCAAAAATCAATTTAACATATTGTCCCTTTACCTCAGGGGGTAATGCCTTTGATAAATTCACAAGCTTGGGCTTGTCTACTGTCCCAAGATTCACATCTTCAACTCCTTTATCAGTGGGCACCAAGCTTGGCTTCTTTGCAACATCATCCTGATCAAAAAGCTCCTCTAAAGGTATGAGACCTCTAGGAATCACATTTTCTTTTAGCTGCAGTATGTCCATATGATTTGCTTCAATTTCTTGATCATCAACATCATAATCACCTTCTATTGGAGTCTCTTTGAATTTTCCATCACTCTACAAAAAAGAATTGATCTCATTGTCATCCAAAAATACTTGCGAATACCTTAAATTGTCTGGAATAGCAGGCCTACGTTTGACATAAATTTCAAACTTGTTGCTGGAGTTCATCAGAATCTTCAAATTGCTTGCAGTAGTGGCAAGAGAATCAGCAATAATATTCTGCATTCTGGGTACTGCTCTCAAAGTGTACCCAGGAAATGTCTGCAAGATGTCAAGGAATGCATTTCGATAGGCCCTCAATCGTGGATGATTTTCTTGGTACTCTCCCTTTACCTGTTTAATTATCAGCTTTGAATCTCCATAGACAGAAATCCTCTTTGCATTTAACTTCTTCAAAATTTTCAGACCTGCAATCAAAGCTTCATACTTTGCTTCATTGTTAGAGCAATAAAAAGCCAACTTATAAGCACATACTCTAACATTACTAGGAACCCTTTTAGGCTGGAAAATAGGGCTCCAAATCCATATTCCAATACCAGCTCCGTCCTTACCAACAACTCCATCAAAGTCCATGCTCCAAAGGCCTTCTTCTTTGTTAGGTCCCTATATTACTAGTATAGTCCCTTATTGTTATTAGTGTAACGCCCTTATTGTTATTATTGTACCCTTGTAACCCCCATTTTTTTATTATTTTTCCCTTAAATTATTATTGTTAGGTCGGCTAGGATTACATTGTGGCCCACTAAGATTACATTATGGCCCCATGTACTCCTATATATAGAAAGGAGGTTTTGTAAATTGTATCATCCAAGAATTTTTCATTTATGTAATGTATTGGAGGTTTCCCCCTCGAAGTGGCTTATTTCTAAGGCGTTGATATCTCTTTTCTTCTATTTTTGGAGTTGGTTACACAACATTTGGTATTAGAGCTTTGGATTCTAGGGTTTTGCTGCTCCAAACAGGTCATTGTGGAATTTTCGCTATAACTTTTTTTCTAAGAAGTTTCAGAAGCTAAAATTTTTAGGGTGTAAATATAAAATATTGAGGAAGTTCTTCAAAAAATTTTAGAGCTTGGTTCGCAATATTTTTGGAGATATGATCTGTGGAAGTTAGGTCTTTTTTTAGGCTCCTAAACAGGTCATCGTGGCATTTGCGCTATAATTTTTTTTCTACGAAGTTTCAGAAGCTGAAATTTTTAGGGTACGAAGCCAAAATACTAAGGAAAATCTTCAAAAAATTTCAGATCTTGGTTCGCAATATTTTCGAAGATATGATCTGTGGAAGGTAGTGCTTTTTCAGGCTCCTGAATTTCATCTCAAAGAGGTGATCGTGGGAAAAGTTCAATAACTCTCTCTCTGGGCATCGGATTGGAGTGATGTAAAAAGTGGTCACAAGTACATAGACTATAGTTTCTTCTCTATCAATTTCAGAGAGAAAGGACGAAACAGTGATATGTGGCAAGCTTTACAAGTTCACTCTACTGAACCAATCCATAATTAGGTCATTGTGGGAGATCGGACACAACTTTGTCTTGGAGAATACAAATTATGTCAAACCTATGGTATTCGAAAGATAATTCAAAGGGCTACATTGGTACTAAAATTCAGATATTGAAGTGCTGCAATCACATAGATAATCCAATTTCAATATCGAGCTCCTCAACGAAAGACGAAAAATTAATGTATTTATTTATTTATTTTATTTTATTTTATTTATTTATTTTTTTCCCAGTGCATAAGTCTTGTTTGAAGAATCAATTTGAATTGGATTCCAAGGGAATCTTAATAGAATAGGTATCAATATTGGATTCTAAAATGGCCCCTAAAAAAAATTCAACACCCATTAAGCCTTCAGAAGGCTCTACCATGACTCATGAAGATGAAGAATTGCAACATGATCTATCAAAATTACAAGAGCAAGTGCAACAAATTTCACTCTCGCAAAGAGCAACAAAAAATGAAATGGAAGTTTTGAAGAAAGGCGTGGAAGTGAAGATGGATGGTTTGAAGAAAGGCGTGGAAGCTAAGATGGATAGCATGGAAGCTAAGATGGATGACATGAAAGATAACATGGAAAACATGAAGAATGGTCTAAAAGCAGACATAGAAGGTTTGGCAAAGTTGATACAAGAAATGTTTCCTAATGGTGAAAATAAAATAGCAGAACCTCATGATGAGAAAAAAATAAATGTTAATTGTGATTTCATAAACTCTAATGTTGGCGGGAAGAACCACCATATTCCAAAAATGGATATGAGGAAGTTTGATGGAAAGGATCCTGTAACATGGATACTACAGATGGAGCAATATTTTGATCTCCATAACGTTCAAAACACACAAAAGGTACGCATTGCAACTTTACATTTAGAACAAAATACATTTGTATGGTATCGATGGCTTTGTTCCCGTAAAAAATTGTCACTTGGTCAATTTTTACGGAGGAAATGATAGCACATTATGAGGATACAAAGAGCAACACCTTCTTTACCCAATTGATAAATCTCAAACAAAAGGATTTAGTGGGGCAGCACATTGAGGACTTCCAAAAATTGAATATAAGGGTAACTGATCTTACAGAGGAACACAGGATTGATCTCTTCCTAGGCACTTTAAAGGATAACATCCAACATGAAGTTCGCGTTTTGGAACCTGATTCATTGGAGAAGGCATTCAGGTTGGCAAGAAAAGTTGAATGTAAAATTATGGCGGCAAGGAAGCCTACCACTCAATTCTATAAAGAAGGAAGTGTTGCTACGCCTAGATTTCCACAACCTACAAGGTTGACACCACAAAAATTGGAAGAAAAAAAAGCAAAAGGGCTTTGCTATAGTTGTGATAGCAAATACACTAAAGGTCATAAGTGTGCTGAGAAGAAATTATTTTACATAGATTGTGAAGAGGAAGAAGAAAATGAAAAAGAAGAAGATATACACCAGGAACTAGCCCTAGAAGTGGAAGAAATGAATCCGACCATATCGTGTAATGCACTGGCAGGAATTACCACTCCTCAAACTCTCAAGATAGAAGGACATATCAAGAAGAAAAATGTAATAATGTTGATTGATTTAGGTAGCACCCATAATTTTATTCATTGTAAGGTAGCCAAGGAATTAAATTGTTTCCTATACCCAGCACCAGAATGTCAAGTGATGGTTGCAAATGGAGGAACTATAAATTGCTCTGGAAAATGCCATAATATCAAGCTAACCATGGGGGAATATGTATTGACTAGTCCAATGCTTGCCATTTCTATGGGAGGTGCTGATGTTGTACTAGGAGTACAATGGTTACAATCTTTGGGGACGGTAGCTTTTAATTTTCAAGAACTTTTCTTGAAATTTTTTTCAGAAGGAAAGGAAGTCGAATTACGGGGTATTGTGGGGAAACCAGGAAGGATAATAATCTCTAATGTCATGACAAAGATTCTAAAGAAAGAACAGCGAGGCGTAATTGCAGAATTATGCTCACTAGAAGTTCCAACATCAAAATCATCTATTTCTGCAGATCTCCAACAAGTCTTGGACAATCATTCCAAGGTGTTTGAAACTCCCAAAGGACTCCCACCTATTCGTGATCTTGATCATGCTATTCATTTGATTCCAGGAAGTGTTCCTCCAAACATCAGGCCTTATAGATATCCTTACTTCCAAAAGAGCGAAATTGAACGTATGATTGCGGAAATGTTAGAGGAGGGTATAATTCAACCTAGTCAAAGTTCTTTCTCTGCTCCTGTAGTTTTGGTACACAAGAAGGATGGATCATGGCGAATGTGTCCGGATTATAGAGAGTTCAATAAGCTCACCATTAAAGACAAATTTCCCATTCCTGTGATTGATGAATTATTGGATGAATTACATGGAGCAATTTATTTTACCAAGTTGGATCTTCGTTAAGGATATCATCAAATTAGAATGAAGACTGAAGATATTCCAAAAACAACATTTCGAACTCATGAGGGTCATTATGAATTTTTGGTCATGCCTTTTGGCCTTGCCAATGCACCTTCTACATTTCAAGGGTTGATGAATTCCATTTTCAAACCCTTCCTTAGAAAATTTGTGCTAGTATTTTTTGATGATATACTAATCTATAGCAGGTCTTGGAAGGATCATGTTGAACATGTTGACGGGGTGCTCAAACTATTGCAGGAGAAACAATTATATGCAAAAAAATCCAAATGTTTCTTTGGAGTACAAGAGGTGGAATATCTGGGTCATATTGTATCTCACGAGGGTGTTAAAGTAGACCCTAACAAAATTAAAGCTATTAAGGAATGGAAAGTTCCCACAACCATAAAGCAGTTGCGAGGATTTCTTGGGTTAACAGGGTATTATCGCAAGTTTGTTAAGAATTATGGGAGAATAGTAGCACCTCTAACATCATTATTGAAGAAAGATGCATTTTCATGGACTCCTGAAGCAACTAAGGCCTTTGAACATCTTAAAGAGGCAATGTGCCTAGCACCGGTCTTAGCTACGTGAGACTTCACAAAAACCTTTATTGTGGAATGTGATGCCTCAAGAAATGGAATTGGTGTTGTTTTAATGCAGGAAGGAAGACCCATTGCTTTTGAAAGTCGTCCAATCAAAGGAAAGTATTTACAAAAACCTATTTATGAGAAGGAAATGTTAGCAATCCTGCATGCACTAAAGAAATGGAGAACTTACCTAATGGGAAGACACTTCAAGGTAAAAACTGATCATGATAGTCTTAAACACTTTTTGGAACAAAGACTATCTTGAGAAGAGCAGCAAAAATGGGTCACAAAGATGTTGGGTTATGATTTTGAAATAATCTAAAACAAGGGAAAGCTTAATGTTGTTGCAGATGCACTCTCAAGAAAGAATGAAGAGGTGGAAGCATTGCTTTGTGCCATTTCTATTATCCAACCAGATTGGATAACCGAAGCAAGAGATGAATGGAAAGGAAAAATATGTATGGACACTCATTCAAAAGTTGCAGCAAGATCCTAGTACATCTGATACATTTAGTTGGAAAAATGATTCCTTATGGTACAAAGATCGCTTATATCTTTGTAAGAATTCCCAACTAAAAAAAAAAATTCTTCTAGAATTGCACACTTCTCCTTTGGGAGGACACTCGGGATTTTTAAAAACTTACCACAGGGTGAAGAAAGATTTTTTTTGGGATGGCCTTAAATCTGATATTCAAAAATTTGTGACAGAATGTTTGGTTTGCCAGCAGAATAAAGTTGAGACAATTAAGACCCCGGGACTTCTACAACCTTTATCCATTCCAAGTCAACGTTGGGAGGAGATTTCAATGGATTTTATCATACGTTTACCTAAGTACGAAGGAAAGAGTGTCATCATGGTGGTAGTTGATAGAATTACCAAGTATGCACACTTTTGTGCATTATCTCATCCATTTAAAGCAAGTACGGTTGCTACTACATTTATGGACAGAATTCAAAAGCTACATGGAAGCCTAAGGGTTATTGTGAGTGACAGAGATCCCATTTTTACTGGAAATTTTTGGACGGAGTTATTTTCTTGTTTGGGTACTCAATTAGCTCATAGCTCATCTTATCATCCTCAATCCGATGGTCAAACTGAGATAGTAAATAAATGTTTGGAAGGATATCTTCATTGTTTTGTATATGATAAACAAACACAATGGGTCAAGTGGTTACCTCTAGCTGAATGGTGGTATAACACTTCCTTCCATACTGCAGCAAAAATGACCCCATTTATGGCACTTTATGGATATCATCCACCATCCATCACATCATCTTTAAGAGAAAATTTGAAGGTTCAAGCAGTGGAAGATCACATCGAGCATCAACAAGAAGTTCTCAAACTCTTAAAGGATAACCTGAATTTGGCACAAAATCGAATGAAACAACAGGCAGATCAACATCGCAGCGAGAGAAGTTTTGATGTAGGAGATTGGGTATTTTACGGCTACAACCATATAAACAAATGTCCCTCAAGCAAGCTAAGAAGGATAATAAATTATCGCCAAAGTACTATGGTCCTTACAAGGTGTTGCAAAACATTGGTACTATGGCATACAAATTGGAGCTTCCTACTTCTTCGCGAGTACATCCAGTTTTCCATGTTTCATGCTTAAAGAAGGTTATAGGTGAAAATCTTCCGGTTCAAACAATATTGCCAGAACTTGATGAGGAAGGAAAAATCATATTGGAACCTGAAGCAGTCATGGAAACAAGAACTCGACAGCTACGGAATCGATCAATTTCAGAGTATCTCATCAAGTGGAAGAACTTACCCACTGAAGATTCTACATGGGAGGATGAGAATTTTATACAGAAGTACCTGGAGCTACTCAAGCGTTGAGGACAACACTTTTTTGAAGGAGAGGGGCATGTTAGGTCCCTATATCCCTAGTATAGTCCCTTATTATTGTTAGTGTAACCCCCTTATTGTTATTATTGTACCCTTGTAACCCCCATTTTGTTATTATTGTGCCCTTAAATTATTATTGTTAGGTCGGCTAGGATTACATTGTGGCCCACTAGGATTACATTATGGCCCCATGGACTCCTATATATAGAAAAGGAGGTTTTGTAAATTGTATCATCCAAGAATTGTTCATTTATGTAATGTATTGGAGGTTGCCCCCTCGAAGTGGCTTATTTCTAAGGCGTTGATATCTCTTTTCTTCTATTTTTGGAGCTGGTTACACAACATTCTTCTTCTTGTAGATGCTGAAATTTCGCTTCTTTCTCCACTTTATCTTGACTGATTTCTGCATCTTTCTGCTGTTCACTGTCTTTTTGCTGCTAGCAGGCAGGAGGCTCAGAAGTACTTGCTGCTTTATTTTTTTCCTGTTTGAGGACTTCCCTAAAATTCTCTGAAATCTGAGATATATCATCTACTTGTACCAACTGAACATTCGCATCATTTAAACCACCATCTGAATATAATACAAAAGAATGTAAATCTGTGTGGACTGCATTAATGGGATGATTTACTGGCTTCTCTTTGCTAGCGATCATATATTTCATTTTCTTCTTCCTATATAGTTTTCTCAACTGGATAAACATGGGAATGGTGGCATAAGAGAAGTCAAGCAGCATGGTTCCCTTAAGTTTTGCACCCCAAGACCTGGATAGAAGCATTCCAAATCGTAGTGGAACATCGGCAACAACTACATCCATCAAAATATTCTTGGCTGGGATTTGATCTAAAGATACTACCAAGTCTTTGATAAGACCAATACAATGGACCCTACTAGAGTCAAAAGAATACAAATCATGGTATTTGCGGTTAATATCAAGCCCTAACTTCTCCATAATGGCTTTGGGCATCAAATTATGTGAGGCTCTGGAGTCCAACATAGCATTATGCAAGATGAACTCATGTAATCTAAGACTCAGGTAAAAGGGAGGGAATTCACTTTCTTCAGATTTATTTTCTGTGGCTGGACCAAAGATGAGTTCCGGATAGTCATCCTCAACATTAACCATATCAGAAACAAAGTCTATTTGCAAAATTATAGACACCTTATTTTTATAAGTGCTATTTTTCACCAACTCAGTCAGGGGCATGGACACTTTTAGCTTAGAAATTTCATTTTCTAAATTAAAAGAAACAACTTTTTCTACCTCTTTGACTGGAGGATCTTTCTTCTCTATTTGCTCCTTTGCTGCGCTTTGCTGGTTATTTTCATTTGCATTGTTAATCGCTGAAGATGTCTTGCTGGGGGAAGGATCGGCTGGCTCTTTCCCTTTTTTCTGAGAATCATTCTTCATTTGGAGCTCTTTTCTCCTCTGAATGGGACTGATTTGAACATCTCTGTTCCTCAAAGAATATTTCTTTTGTTGGGCTGATAAAGCGTTCATGTACCCTCTTTGGAAATCATCAGACTCTTCTTCTAACACTGTGTCATTGGCCAAAATGAAATTTTCATCCTTTTGAATGCCTGCAGTCACTGTTTATTATTCGTCTTCTATGAGAAAGATTGGAGCACCATCTGTAGTGAAGAAATGATTGGCTTCAATCAAAGGATCATCATCATCGTCTGTCTCTGTTCCCTGAACGTAATTCTACTGCAATGGAGTCCTGATCTGCTGTTTTGGTACTGCTTGGTCCTGTGTTCTCTGTTCTCTCTGTTTAATTCTGAATTGCGGCTGCTGTCCTCTGAAATTTGGATTCCTTATTTGTGCTTCTAGACTATCTGAAATGGTTAATCGATCAACCATGTTCTCCACTTTTCAGATCAAAGTGTCCATCTTATTGTCTGAAGAAGACACTTCTTCTTTCACAGTGACTTTTTTTCCAGCTCTAGTCTGTGCTCTTTTGGCTAGCAAATTCGCTTCTACACTCACCACTGTCTTCTGCATGTCTTCAAGTGAGGAAGGATCTCTTTCTCGCAGCTGATATGCCATATCAGCATCGAAAGCATCTAGAAATTTGAGCAAGGCTAATCCCACAGGAGGTTTTAGGTTAGCCGGAATAGCATTATATACAACATTAAATCTGAGACAATAATCCTGTACAGCTTCACCCACATTTATTTTAATATTTTCATACTCAGACAAAATTTGAAGAGGGTTTTTCTTTACCTCCCATCGGTCTAAGAATTGTGTATGTAACTCTTGTAAAGTGTGAATAGAGCCTGCTGGTAAGGCTCTGAACCACTTTCTAACTTCACCTCCAAAGCTTTGGACAAACAACCTTGTTGTTACATTCTCTACCTCTACCTCATGAAGATCAAAAAAATCATTCATCTTATCAACATGCTGTTGGGATGTGATGGTTTGAGTGGCATCAAAGATAGGAATTTTACTTTGATAATCAACAGGCATATCATTCAGAACCTGAGGTAAAACCAGGGGTGCATACCGGGCAGCCATGACTCGATGTGGAATTACAACAGTGTTTGTGATACTGGGATTTAAGGGAGGTGTTGATGGAGGAGATGAAAGCTGAGAATTGATTGATGGGAATGCTGATGAATTAGGAGGAGGAAATGCTGTTCCTGATGACTCTGAAGGCTCAGGGATATTAGTTACATTGATAGATGACTGAGGGGAATTCAAAATATAATCATCAATTGAAGTATTTTCCCTTTGAACTTCGATATCTACAAGAAATTCTGGATCTAAAACTGTGTCATCAGGTGCAGTTTCAGAATTACTTTTAAACAAAGAAAGCTCAAAACTCTCATTAAAAGAAAGATCTTCTACAAACCACCACTCACTGGGCCAAGTATGGGATCTGAAGATAGGTCTAGGACTTAGTGATCCCTCTTGTCTTTTGACTATTCTTGGGATAAGATTAGGATTCTCAAACACAAGGGGAGGATTTGGATCTGGATTGGCCCTTGTGTATCTTCTTGAAGCTAGTGTGGTCAAACTTCTATTTTACAAAATTTTATTTTCAGCCTAACAAACTTTGAACATCATTATCCAGAGTCCAGGAATTTACAGGGAAAATATTACTGGGGTGATGAATCTTCTATGCTAAAAACTTCCCCAGTGGAGTCGCCAGAAATTTTAGCACCTAATTCGAACCTCAGGCTGAAAAAGGAAAATTAGGGTAACATCAAAACCACGCTCAACCTTGTAGCTAGCCCTACAAGGTCAGGAGAGGGCTCTCTCCGTGAAAAATATTCAACAAAGTACAATTACGAAATTGATTTTAGGCTAGGTATAAGAATGGGAAAAAATGTTTTAAATGAATGGATTTTAGGGTTGTATGGAGTAAATGGGACAGTTTGAAACTGGGGAATTAAATCAGGGATACAGATTATTTCATGGGGTAAGGTAGGTAGGAAATTTTAGTAATTAAGTTTAAATAATGATGGAATGGAAAGACTGGTGAGGAGATGAAAAGGGCATAAGGGATGGATCCTTTTCAAACTGAAGAAAAGACAGAATATTGAATGATTTCCCAAGGCAGAGCATTAAAAATGGATTCTACCTATCTATCTTGAAAACATTCAACCAAAAATGTTTATGGATGAAAGGTGAACATAAAAAATTTACACATGAACACAAAGGAGAGAACAAATGCTAAAATTCATACCACATGGATCCCACAAATCAGAGCTGCATTTCTTATTAATTCCCTGTCCAAAAACTATTACAGTGGAGCGCAGAGCGTTCTCCTTGTTTTTCACACTATTCCCCTACTTACTGATTTACAGACTCTTTACAAATGATTTAAAATTACATTAAATAGAATGAAATGTGGGGAAATAGATCCACAAAAAAAGGGAACTGTTTAATAGCTCAAGAACTGAAATCTGAATATGGAAAAGAGAACCAACAATCTGCCCCTGAAAAGAAGGAACAGTAATATGTTTTGAGCCATCTGAAGATTTTGCTGTTACATCCAACGAATGAGAAGAAGAAATTTGTAGAATAAATCTCTTTTAAACCGTTGCCGAATATGTCTTACTAAACCATAGCGCTCAATCTCTGCTTTCCATCTATCCTCCTCCTCTCCCTGCGGTCGATCATCTCTGTCGATCGCGCCCATCCCCTACTGTCGATTTGGCTCTCCCAGATCTGGCGGTCTATAATTGACATCGCGCACATTTCTTCAAAAAGTGTTAAAACCCCATTTCTACGCGAAATGGGCAGTTTTCCCATGGACAGGTGTCACCTGCTGAGTGGCATCGTGTCCATATGGACCAAAACCACTAACCGCTTATCCTCTACGTGATACCACCCCGTTTTCCGGAAAACCGCCTATCCCCATTTCACGCCAAACTTCAAAATTCCGTCCTTTCCCCTGGTTCTGTCCATGGAATCTCTCCTCTGCATATTTTTCTTCCCTCTACAACCGCTCCAAACCCATCCCAAGCCTCTGAAATGCATTTTAAACCAAGAACGCAGGATTTAAATTAATATTTTTGTTTGATTATTGCAGGTTCAATGGCGACCGAGTCCAAAGGGCCATCCCACAGTCATATAAGTGGCTTGGTCTCAGGATGACGATCCTTAAAGGCCAAATAAAACAGAGAAAGGGATTCAAAAGGTTTAATTTAGGGTTCTGTCGATGCTTCATGGCCATCGATGCAATCAATAAACCCTCCAACACACAAAAAAAACCCCTGCAAACAAGAAGATAGAGAAGATTAACGAAATATCGAAGAGCAGTCAAGAAATGAAGGAACAGAGAGATAAAGGCCTAACCATAGAAATTAAAGAAAAACAGAAGATTAAAGGATAAAGACAAAAGAGTTAAGGACAAAGATTAAAGATTAAAATAGTCAGTAAAGTGATAAAGGCAACAAAGATGATTAAGGAGGCCTAAAAGCAAAATCAAGGCCAAAACAGAGTTTAAAGCACAAATCAAGACAGATCAACCAAAGATAAAGCTCTGAATGCCAAATCAATGAGGCTTTTACTTCACCAAAGGGCTAAATGCCACCTACAAAGCCTATTTTCCCTAAAAACACACAGAAGTTATTAGAGTCAAAGATATTTCCGAAAGAAGCAGCTCAAAAGTTATTACAAATTTATTACAAAAGCCTAAAAGTCTAGTATTACAACTAAGTAGCTCAGAAATTAAACCGCATTCATTATAAAGAGTAACCCATTTTAGATATTTTTGCCTAGGGCCTTGCATGGTCTCAAAGGTAAAAAATCATTAACTCAGTCATAAATAAAATATATTAACCCTCGCTTTCATTTCACCTCCTCATTTGCTTATAAATATGGCATTAGGACTTCATTAGAAAGGGTTCTTGGTTTGTTCTAGAAGGTTGTTACTGTTAGTTGTTTAGAGTGTTGCTGAGCTAGTTGAGGAGTGCTAGGCTGGATAGAGAAAGCTTTGAGCTATAAAGACTTGCTGTGCTGGAGTATGTAACTGGTTTGAACATCAATAAAACAAGCTGATTCACAGGATCTTGGTCTATGTTAATGGTGATGTTTTTCCTCTCTATTTTTGTTTCTTCTTATGTTTTCATTATGTCCATTTTCTCTGATAAAGAACAAAAAATTTAGATTAGGATTTATTGTCAAAGGTACCCTATTTCTGTCTGCAAGCTTTATCTTTATGTTGTCTTCTGCAAGGTTTGATTGAAGGATTCTTAGTTGCCCTTAAGTCCTGTCTAGCTTATTGTTTTAAGAATGATTCAATAGAGTATAACCAGGGAAATTTTGGTGAGCCCATATCCTTCTGAGTACAACTTGAGATATTATTTTTAAATGATCTTTTTCAAAGTATGGTAAGTAGAGTTTGAACCAGGGAAGTCTATGGTATGCCTTGTCCTCTGGCTAGTCTTTAAAGGTTGCTTTGAAAGATCCCTAGAGAGTTTGTCAAAAGCATATTAGATTATTTCTGTTTGATCTTAGACTGCTCTCATTATTATCTTGTATGTTTTCTTTATCTAAAATTAATCTTAGGATTTCTGGATTGTTGTCTTAAAATTTTTCTTTAATAAAAGTTTGTCCAAAGAAGTCTATGGTTTGCCCTGTCCTTTGGCTTACTTCAAACATTTACTTTGAAAGGCTTTTCTTGTTTAAATAGAGCTAGAAGATTCTTGACTGACTATAGCTTTATTGCCTTCACAACACCTTAATGTTTCATATCACAATTTAATCTAAAATATCCATTTAATCTAGATAACTTGCCCTATGAAAACCCTTGAAAAGTTGTTGAACAATTAAACCCTTTTATGACTCCATAGCCCAATGGATTAATGTTGTCTCATAGTATATCTATCCAGCTGAAACATTTCCTCAATCTTCTCCAACCTTTGATCCTTATAGTGCCTTTTCAATCAACCAAAACCAAACAAAGTTCTCAGAGCTTCATAACTAGCCTAATATCTCAAACAAAGCATAAAGATATATCTTTCAAAAACACTTATATAGAGAGATCCCTCTCTGAATCTGAAAAGGCTAGGTCCTAGGATTACAAAGCGGTTCTGATGTGTCCCCTACAGTGTTTGTTCTTGCCAATCTTGCAAATCACAGGTAGCCAACATGTTTAATGAGTGCAATTACTGAGTTACCTTTTTGCAGACTTTAACTGGTTTTCTAGTTCATTAAAGTGTAATTGGTTACTTAAAGCTATCTCAAGAAGACCACACTTCATAATTGAATATTTGAAGTAACTGAATATACATTAGATGTTTTCATTGTATTCATTGCTTACTGTTCTAGGAAATTAGAGGTTAAAGTGCAGACAGTTACTTAACATCATCTCAAAAAGGTCATACCTCATAATTGAATGCTGAAGTAACCAGAAGTACATTAGTTGTTTCAATTTCTGCTTTTACTTAATACAAGCAATGCAATTTTCATCTTAGTTTTAGAATTAGATCCATGGAATAGAACTAATGATAAGATAAGATAGATGCTCTATTTTCTAAATTAGGTCTTAACTAGCCAATAGTTTTTTGTTTCTTTTTTTGAAAATTAGACTAACTTAGGAACACTTCCTTTTCTTCCTTTTTAAAAATTCATTAGATTCATTTAAATCTTTTCATAGTTCTATACTAAACATTCTTAGATATCAAAGAACAAAAACCCCCCAAAACAACATAAATACAAAACAACGAAGTAAGAAATAGGTTAACTAAGCACATACATTGCACCACACTTCATTAGTTTACTAGCCCTAGTTGATAATTAATGAAAGCAATTTAAGACATTAAATTGAATAAATAGGTACTAAAAGGGACTTTCTAGATCATCATCCTGGATAATGAGTTGGAGTCGACAGGAAGTGATCCATCGAAGGAGGGCCATAGTGTTTCCCACATCATAGACACGAAACATAGGATTTTTCAAATTTGGCAAGAGTGATTCAGGATTGATGTAGAGAAAGTCAAACGAGGTATTATTGGTTTGAATTTTCACACGGGGACTTCTCTTGAACATACCGACGACATGACTCTGGAATTTGGCAACATTTGACTGAAAATAGGATCATAGGTCATGGTGACAATAGGATATAATTGAATGAGAGGCAAATGGATTTCCCAAACCCTGTAGGACAAGTGACAAAGTGAGGAAGTCCCAAACCCGATATGAGATATAGATAAGTGTCATATTCAAGAGCGACATACCGCCTTTCACAAAAAATATAGGATATATGTTTCCTTCCATTTTCCCCCACTATTTCTAGCGAGTACCTCTTTATTTTTAATCTCAAGTTTGAAGAGGATACCATATGCTTGTCGTATAAGTTCATCCTTCGAAAGAATCCATCCTAGTATTTTTAACGAGCCCTACGAAGGAGTAGCTCGATCTTGTCATGTTTGACAAGTCCATCACTGTTTAATTATTTGAACGAGTCCAATGAAGGTAAAACTCAATATATTTTTCATGCTTAGAGAGTTTGAAAAAGAGGCGAAAAGAAAACTCCAAATGTCTCTTTTCATAAATAGTATCTCGAATCCGAAAAGTTGGAAAACAATATTCAAGAGAACCTCTTAGCCATGTTTGACTAAGGTATTCCTTTTCCGTAACTAGTCTATCTCAGTCTAAAAAAGCGTTAAAATTATGCTAAGTAGACATCTTTTCATTTACTTTTACGAGCTCGAAAGGACAAATGCTCAGCAATATTTTCATATTTTGGGAGTTTAAAAAGAGTTTAAATAGGACTCCTCCTAGAGGAATGAGTGGTATAAGGGGTAGCGACTAGTTCCGGCCATGATGGAACTGCTCAAAACATGCAAAGGTCAAGAGGTTGTCTAACAAGACCACTCATCACAACGGTTCCCCAAGTAAGGGAAAAGAAACTAAGTGAGAGTGTATGATCGACTAAGCAGATGGTGATGATGGAATGAGAAAACCAAGGTTCATCTGGCAAAAGAGGCGGATAAAAGGGCAATCACGAGATGGTGTATAGGAATGGTTTAATTTTTACTCAAGCTTGAAACAAAGATAAACTATGCTTGGAATAAGTTTGCATGCCCCCAACGTAATGACTCAATTCGAGGTAAATGCCCCCCAAGCTTCATTTCATTCACCTAAGTAGACTAATGGTTAGTAACAGGTGGATGGAATGAAGGTTCATTTACGAGATCAAGTGAAAGATTCAACTGGGAATTTACGAGATCCAATCAAAGAATTGAATTAAAAGGGGATTTGTTTCATTTTTTAACGAGCTTGACATAGTAAAAGAACTATGCTCATAGGGACATTTTTAATAAGGTTGACATAGTAAAAGAACTATCCTCATAGGAACCTGCTTCATTTTTTAGCGAGGTTGACACAGTAAAATAACTTTCCTCATAAGGACCTGTTGCATTTTTTAGCTAGGTTGACACTGTAAAAGAACTATCCTCATAGGAACTCGTTTCATTTTTTAACGAAGTTGACACAGTAAAAGAACTATCCTCATAGGGATCTGTTTCATTTTTTAACGAGGTTGACACATTAAAAGAACTATCCTCATAGGAACCTATTTCATTTTTAAACAAGGTTGACACAGTAAAATAACTATCCTAATACAAACCTGTTTCATTTTTTAATGAGGATGACACAGTAAAAGAACTATCCTCATGACACCTTGTTTCATTTTTTAATGAGCTTGACATAAGAAAAACAACTTTGCTCTGAAACTTTGTTTCATTTTTTAATGAGTTTGACACAAGAAAAGGAACTTTGCTCCAACACTTTGTTTCATTTTTTAACGAGCTTGACACAAGAAAAGGAAATCTGCTCTGACACTTTGATCATGGCCCATAATAGGTCATGGATTCCAAGAGGTTCTCATCATATGGGATAAAAACACTCTATAAAGGATACACATCAAGGGATCTAATGGAAATATCAGGATCCAATTCCCCCAGTACATGATGCACTATATCATTGACTAGATAATCGGTAAACACGGACATGGAACATGTTGCCACATAATTAACCTATGGTGGGGAAGATACCACTTGCATATAAGGACCATTTAGGGATGTTGGTTGATTGGGAGCCAAATTAGGACCAATGAATGAAAGTTGATCAATGGTCACGATTCCTCCTTCATGGGAGAAACACATCACATGAAAGAGAGAAGAGACAAGAGCTCCCATGACATAAACATAGTTACGACCAAGGATTAAATAAAATTCCAAAGGGCCTTGGACAACCATCACATCGACATAGACAATTTTTCCTCCCAAAGTAATAGGAAACTTAAGAAGGATCCCTAACTGTTGACTAGTTCCTCTGTTAAAATCTGACAGATTTTTGGTAACAGGCACAAGATGTGAAGAACCTAAATATTTCCAAGTAGTTGAGGATAGAATACTAACAAATGTGCCTTCATATATTATTATGGTAGGTACATGTCTATTATAAGTCTTTACCGTGATATTAAAGGGAACATAAGAAGGAATACGATATCCTTCCAGTTGACTCCAATCAAAAGAAGCGACCATACTACTTAGAGGGGGTGTCGTGGGAACATGAGAACTGCCCCCTTGTGTTATGGAAATGGGAGGATCACCCCATTATACCATGGGAATGGGAGGATTTCTCATTTAGCTGCATCTTAGGAATTTAGGTGACATCGTTTTGAGCCCAAAATCGAAACTTAATTTCAGATAAACATTAAAATAAACCTCAATTAACCTAGGGAGAATTTGGAATTAACACAAATATCTAGAGGTCTAGGCTAGAGATGTGTTCCAACATCTTTAAGCGTAGAATTTGTCGCTAACATCTTGTGTTGCATCCCGGGGGTGATATCCCGTCCCACGTATGGAAGTATGTAGGAATATGCTCCACATATGGTAAGTATATTCGGACATTCTCATCGAACGATTACACATTAGACAATGATACTATGAACTGAGCTCCCATGTATCGTCACATATATTTTGGGAGACCCCAATAGGTTTCAAAACTGCCATAGGTAACCGAGTCTGCCACCTTGTAAACACGATACACCAAACACAACATTTATGGAGATTGGCTGCAGTACGTCAAGTCCTTGGTTCGCCAAGGTGTATATCGCAGTTCACAAATACCTGGTAATCCTTTTGACTAGATTACCCTTTTTTATTTATTTTGTTTAATTCTAAAATTTACTGTCCACGAAAACATCCTACCTGTGTAGTGCTCCTTTTCCTCATCATGACTTGTTAATTGAAAAATTTAATTTCTCAAAAAGATTCATCTATCCTTTGATTGATCTTGTCAAAAGGTCATCATGGCTAAATCTCTGAATTCACCTCACTCATCCCCTGAAGGAACTCAAGGAGCCCATCCCGAGATTTCGCTATTTCAACCTGGGCCTCTTGAATCTCAATGTTTTTAACTTGGAATTGTCCCAAGTATCCAACTGCTCTCTTCGCGACCACCACCTGATGATTGTCTTCTCCTTCTAAGGATCTTGAGTCAGAAATTCTTGAACCTGATGCACATTTTGTGGTATTTCCTCCTAATCCACTATATGATTCATTGGTATTATCTTTGGAGCGTACGTATAGTCATTTCCACAATCCCAATTTTCCTTTTGGTGCTTCTCCTGTAGCATCTCGAAATATTGTTCGACAGTTGTTTCCACCATGCATGGTGTCAAATGTAGATGGTGCTCTGTTTGTGAGCACCCCTCAAATTATTCCTCTGGAAACTTTTGTGACTCACACCCCAGAAGTTGATATCGAGTCCATGTTCCCTCTGGAAGGTTTTCCTTATTTTTTCTCTCGTTACGATTCAGGAAGTGGAATGAATGTACCCTCTAGTCAAGTTACATCTCCACGTCCACTAGGTTACACTTCTCTCGAAAACCTTGTTTCGGGAGCTTCTGGTGTTACATACATTTTTCATAACCCCATTTTTTCAACTGGTATTCCTCCATCTTCTGGCTCATTTGTTTCAAATGTGGCCACAGTTTCATAACCTACTATTCGACCTGTGGTTTATGTAGGTTAAATTACTATTGCACTGGGATCATTTGCTCCTTTGTCACTATCTAGGATCATTTCAGTTCCACCAATGAGTGGAAAATATATGGTTTCATCCATGCCTAGGGGGAAATCACATCCCTTATATGTACCTTCCCTTTTAGGTGGGGGGAATCTGAACTATGGAATTGTATCAGGGGCGGGACAACCCGTATCTAGTCTTGGTGGAACGTTGGTTTCATCCATAACAAGTTATGTCGTAAGTACCTCTCTACCAAGTGGTTACCCTACTTCACATCAACAACCCCACGTTCAACAACCTCATGTTCAACAACCCCATATTCAACAACTGTGTATTTAAAACCCTTATGTTCAGCAACCGAACGTACAATATCAGTATGTTCAGCAATCGAACATTTCAGAACAATATGTCCAGCAACCCCAAAATCCATTGGTGGGTGTCGTAACTAATCTTCAATTTGGTCCTCAAATGCAATATGGTCCAAACACTTCTCTGGGACAAGCTGGAACTTACCCCATTTGACCTGGTATTCAATACCAACAAATTCCACAAGGTCAGTACCAACAACCCTAGCAAGAACCTTATGTTTGTAGAAATTTTAATACAATTATGTATTTCCTGGATTCTCCTGATATAACAATTATATGCATTTTTTAAATACATTATCCTTCTACTTAAATTCTTGCGGAAATTTAATCGCCAATTGCAAACACATGAAGAAATATCAATCACACATAACACAGATGTTTTTATCGGGAAAACATAAAGCTAAAAACCTCACTATCATATATTATGTATATATCATGGATCATGAAACAATCTCATACAAAACTCTAATCCAAGAGCTCTAAGTACAATATACAATTGTCTGACATTGTCATACAAAAATTGGCAAATACATGCACCAATTTACTGCCTCCTGATAGCCTACCTCCACTGAGCAATCCTTGATGGTCAAGAACCTCTGAATGATTAATTTTAGTCTACCTTAACTGCGCAATACTCATAGGCATATCCAATGTGTGTTTGGTTGCAAGTGTGCACCCACTAATGTCACAACTGATAGCCAAATTGTCCCTTTCACCTATCTCTCAACTAGGTCTCCACTGTATCTTACATGCATTTAGTTAACAATAGTAAATCTTCAGTTGCATGTGAGATCACTCCATGTGAATTAATTTAATATTTAATTCACTGATCTCTCACTAGTGTATCTTTAGTTACAACTAGTTACAACTAGCACAACTGAGTTTAACTCACTTAACTGAGTTAAACTACTTTACAATTCACATAACTACACATCCAACTCTGTTACAACTTTGTATCACTCAGTTACAACGAAGTCCACTTGCATGTCCCACCAACCAACCTTAGAACTCGTAATTCCTTTAGTCAACTGGTTTTCCACATCAGTTAATTGAAATCAAGTGTTTCAAGAGAATAGATTATTATTTATTGTCTAATTATTATTAAGAGATAATAATAATTGACATGCATTATATTTTTAGACATGCAATCCACAAACCGACTTCGCACATGCATTCCAAAAATAGACGCCCATCCATACATATAATTTTCTCAACCATCTATAAATAGACTCCCGCTATAAATAGACTTTGCTCACCATTATAAAAATAGACATACACCTAAAAATAGCCTGTGTGGGCCCCACCTAATGTAGGTGCTTAATTTTCACTAGGATCAAGGATGTTGTTTCCGGATGCCAATTTCACTGTTTCTTGTTGCAAACTTCAACAATGTCTAGCAAGGGCCTTATGTTCAACAAGCACATATCCCTAAAAAAAATTTGCATAAGGGGCCTTATCAGTGGCCTCAACAGGGGCCTTATCAACAACCCCAGTCGCTTCCTTATGTTCAACAACAACTGAAACAAGGCACCTATCAACAACCCTGGCCTCAACAAGGTCCTTACTAGCAACACTGGGGAAAATATGGTTATTATGGTCAAAATCAACCCCAATGGGGGTAGAACCCACACCAGCAAGGTTGGAAACCTCAAATGGGTAATTAATAATGACCTTTCACTCCTTATAATCGTTAATTACCATTCTTGGCTATGTTATAACTTACAGATGTGTAAAGGTTTACGAATGACCCAATACAACATATGTTGCATTGGCCTTTGGTTCTGACTAATATTCTTGGGGATTGTCCTAAATTTGAAGGTAAATATGGAGAAGACCCCAAAGCTCACGTTATGGCGTACCATTTATGGTGCTCTTCTAATTCTTGGGTAGATAATTTAGTTTGATTATGTATTTTTCAACGCACATTAACGAGTGTCACCGCTAAGTGGTACATTGAAATACCTCGTGGCATTTTCCAAGATTTCAACTCATTGACTATGGCCTTACTTACGCATTTCCAGTTACATATTCGCTATGAAACCGACACTCACCTCTTAACATCTTTAGAACAATCAAGTGCTACCCATATATCTGATCACATTCATGAATGGAGACACAAGTGATGTCTAATCAAGTTTGAAATTCCTGATCAACTGCTAACTGAATGGTTTACTAAAACATTCATTACTCCAATTGCAAAATATATTTCTATGGGTGGCTGTGTAACTAAGGAACATGCCATCGCTCATGCTTAGTATCTAGATCTTGTTTATTCCTAGTCTCGAACATTATACGATCTTTTATCGAACAGCCCACGACCTTCAACAGACCTGTCATCTTCAAAATATATTGATACAATACCAGTTGATGGTGTTATCGGGTCAGTGGCTCAAACTTCTACTAATACTCTGAAATCTTCTTCGAAGCCTAAGTCTACTTCAGCCACTACATCTTCCACTCATGCGATTTATTCTAAAAATCCTGGTAAAACCTCTGAGGTTAACGTCGTTCAGTCTACTGCGACGGATAAATCCTCAAAAGGTAAGAAGAAGGGGAAAGTCAAAGCCAAATCGGATTCCTCTAAGTCGTCTACTGACGATGCATTTAAACGTAAGCCCAAATATCCTTGGTCAATATGTGATGACGATCATTACACCAAGGATTGGCCTCGTCATGCCGAGGTTAATTATGTTTTTAAGGCACACAAGGAACGTAGGCTGTTTTGAAAGAACACTTTCTATCTCAACAATTTAAATGGTAGACCAGCCTAAATATTCTACATCTGTGGTATCTCTTAGGTTTTCATGAGTGGTACAGTACCCATTTTTGTCGCTACTTGATCAAAAAAAATATCCGAATATTGCCAAATCTATTGTGGAAAAAGGTGCCACAGATGCGCCTTCTTATTCCACTCTGCCCAATTCTAGTCCTCTTCATATTGAACAACCTAGTAATGATTCCATTATCTAACCGCCTCCCAAAGGTGTTCTCCAGAAATATTCGTATAATCTGAATGTGCAAGCTACTCAACATTATAATATTGTGGAAGATTTAGCTCAAGCGCCTTCAACAACGTCAGATTTGAAATTCCTTCAATCATGTCCATCATAGAGGAAGGAATTACTATATGCTATTGGAGAAATTGTTCCTTTAGATTCGAATTTAATTACTTTTGACCTTGAAAAGCACATTCCTCGTCTCTCGTCAGAAATGGATTTTATCATACAGGTTATAGTGATGGGTAAGACTATTCATAGGATTTCCATTGATGAAATTTCCTCCACCTGCTTCATGTCTATTGCATGCTGGAAAGCCATTGAATCCCCTCCACTAAGTCAGTCTCCTAATACGCCGAAATATTTCGATGGCAGAGGTTCTCGACCATATGGTATTCTGAAATCTCTACCAATCCAGTTGGAGGGAAAAACGGTGGATATGGAAGTAGAAGTTGTCGATGTGAACCTCAACTATAATCTCCTACTTGGTCGTAGTTGGGCCCATGCAATGGTTTGCATGGTATCTTCCCTTTTTCGTGTTCTACGTTTTCCCCATCAGGGAAAAATCATTATGGTTGATCAACTTTCCTTTTTCTCACTTGATTCTTCAACTGACAATGTACCGTATATTGGGAAAACCATTGTCCCTTATGAGAGTGTCAGAGCGGGTCTCTTTACACGCTCGTCATTGATGGGAATCTTCTCCCTTTTGCCTCCCAACGTTGTTTCAGTGAACATGATTTCATTTGGTCACGACCCTTGGATCATTCCCAGCCCTGGCCAGATTGATAGTTTTGGCGATGTTATGCTGCTTAGCCTTGTCAAACATATGTATCAGCGCATCCTTTTGGCTTCTGTGGCTGCATCCGATTACAACGAAAAATTTGTTTCGTCTCTAGACACGTACTCACAATCTCCCTGGTTTGGTTCATGGGATTCATATGATCCTTGGAATGAGACATTTCTGACTGATGAGAGTATATTGGAGGTTATGTATCTCGAAGAAACTTCCTGGGATGATGGCCATCATCATTCCTCATTTCTCCCAAGCCTTGGTGAAATTATTAGCTGTCTAGAAACCCGTGTTTCCCTCGAATTGACTGGTCCACTTCATAATCCCATATTGGTTCATGAAGTCTTGTCTGAAAGAAACATGGGAAACATTTTGGCTACCATTCCGATCGACATATTTTTGAAACCTGGCATTTTCGAGACTATCCATATCAGGGCTTCTTGTTCTCCCAATGAGATCGAGATTTACACTACCATTTTTAAAGAATTTTGTAATGTCTTCACCTGGTCGTATGAAGAAATGTCGGGCATTGATCTTAGTATCGTGGTGCACGAGATTCCTAACTATCCGGATGCGAAACATGTTCGTCAGCATCTCCATCTGGTGCACCTGAGAAAGGAAACTGCCATAAAGGGAGGAGTTGAAAAACTTATCGAAGTTGGATTCATTTATCCTATACCTTTGACAGAATGGGTCTCTGATATTGTTCCTGGTACCAAAAAACAAGGAACTATTCACGTTTGTGTTGATTACCGTGATATCAATCGGGCTTGTCCTAAAGATAAATATCCCACTCCTTTTATCAATTACATAATTGATGAATGTGTCGGGAGTGAAATTTTTTCTTTTATGGACGGTTTTTCTAGCTATAACCAGATTAAAATTATCCCCGCTGATCAACATAAACCACCTTTATCTGTCCTTGGGGGGAATTTTCATATAAAATCTCCCTTTTGGCCTTAAGAATGCTAGTGCCACCTTCTATTGAGCTATGTCTTATGCATTTCACGATATTAAGCACATAGTCGAGATGTATCTTGATAATCTTCCTACTCATTCTGCGAAACGCCAAGATCACCCCACTCGTCTTCGAGCGATATTTCTTCGTCGTGGACACTACAATATTCTGTTTAATCCTCATAAGTGTGTCTTATGCTTTGAATATGGTCGTCTCTTAGGATTTGTGGTTTCTAAGGAAGAAATCCGAATCCACTGAAAGTCGAGGTTATTATCAATTTTCCTCCTCCCTCTTCTATTGATCAACTGTAGATCTTACAGGGAAAAGAAAAATTTCTCTGTCATTTTGTCCCAAATTATGCAATTTTTTCTAAAGGATTTACTTGTTTTTTGAAAAAAGGGGTCCTATTCATTTGGGATGAAATCTCTCAATCTTCTTTTGATGATTTGAAGACAACTCTCGTTAGTCCTCCTTAATTGCATCCCCCTAATTATTGACGTGATTATTTCCTATATTTAGCCACCGTCGACGACACCATTGGCATGGTGATTTTTCAGGATGATGACAATTGGAATGTGCATGTTATCTACTACTTGAGTCACAATCTCTTTTATGTTGAGACACATTACGCTCATGTAGAGAAGCTCGCTTTGGCAATTGTTCATGTTGTCGAACGTTTTCGCAATTATATTCTCGTGTGTAAAACTATTGTGATTTCTGATTGTAACCCTATGAATTACATATTGAATCGTCAATTAATCAGGGGAAAATAATTTAAATGGATTGTTATCCCGTGGGAGTTCCATTTAGATTTTTCTGAAGCTAAATCGAAGAAATCGCTAGTTTTTTATGAGTTGAATTGTGCTCTTCCATCTGCAGTTCCACCCACTCCTTTTACTAAGTTGATTCCAGATGAATCAATATTTCTCATCAGTACTCTTGATCCATGGTATGGAGATATCATTATCTATCTATAGAACCAAAATTTTCGACCAGATATATCTCACTCTGAGAGACACTGAATTCGTCACCAGTCCCAACCTTATCGCATCATTGGGGATACCCTTTATCGTATTGGTGTCAATTCCATCCTTCGTCGATGCTTGAATCCTAAGGAAGCTGATAAATTTTTGAATGAATATCACTCTGGGGCATGTAACGGTCATACGTTCGGTTACGCTAATACTAAAAATATTCTACTTGCAGGTTATTTCTAGCCATCCATTTTAAAGGACTGCATCCTTGTTGTTCAAAAATGTCACGACTGCTAGATATATTCTCATAAATAAAAAGCCCCACCAAGACCTTTGCCATGATTTGTTACTTATAGACCCTTTGCGAAATGAGGCATAAATTTCATGACCTGTAACCCTCACGCAGCCGGGGGGCATGGTTATATTATCGTTGTCGTCGATTATTTCACTAAGTGGGCCGAGGCGATGCCTACATATGATGTTGAAGGTAAAACTGTGGTGAAATTTGTTTTTAACTATGTCATAGCTTGGTTCAGTGTCCCGAAGGCCATAATCATTGACCATGGCTCTCATTTTTGAAATTATATGGTGACAGAGCTTACTACTCAGTTGGGTTTTCATCACGACAGCTCAACTCCTTACTATCCATATGATAATGGCCAGGTTGAAGCCGCTGACAAATTTTTGGTCATGATGCTTTAGCGAACCATTGGGATGCACACAAACAAATTGGCATCTTATGCTATTTTAAGCTATGTGGGAATACCGAACTTCAACTAAGATAATGACTAGATTCACACCATTCCAATTGGTGTATGGTCTAGAAGTCACGCTCCTGATCGAGTGTGAAGTTCCTTATTTGAAGCTAGCTATTGAGTTACTCCTTGGTACTTCCCCAGAAGAGGAACGATTGCTTTATCTCGAACATCTCAATGAGACTCGACGAATTTTTTCTTTGGTTATCGAAGCTCAAAATAAACAAGTTAAAGCACAATATGATAAATCTATGACTTTGTGTGTTTTTACTGAAGGGAATTGGTCTTGTTATATGATCAAGCTCATGATAAGTTGGGGGTTGGAAAACTCGAACCAATGTGGCATGGGCCCTTTATCGTTAAATGAGTATTAGGAAAAGGTGCTTATGAGCTGGTCGATTATGAAGAGAATCAATTGGTTGAGCCCGAAATGGGATTTATCTCAAATATTATTATGCTTGATTTGGCGTGAATAGTTTTGTACATTAGTGTGTTTGATTCATTAGTGTACAATTATATTTTGGTGTGATTGTGTACTTTTTCAGACATGTTTTCCTCTGCTCACCCTGTGTTCTATTTGGTTTGAAGATGTCGTCAAACCATTATGTTGGTTTTGTTGATGGCGCTAGTCGTAATACACATAACTTGTCTTCTGCAGCATGGGAAACATTTGCTCCTAATGGCGAGTTAGTGAATTTACAAGGCGTATGCAAGAGGTCCCACCTCTATCCTCTGACATTGAAACAATAGCACCCTCTCTGGGAAGAGAGTCATTAAGATCGATTCATATTTGAACTGCTTCAACTTCACCATTTTTCACTTGGCGAGTTGATCCTTCATGTTGACAAGCAATCCCTCACACTAGTTGAACAGTGTTGGACTTATACAATTCATGACATACTAAAATTGAGACTTGCTCATCTCGTGAAGGGCTTGTACCCTTTCCACCCGAGCAATGGTGTAAAGGAATATTCAAAGAGATGGGTCATTGATGTTTTTGGTGTCAATTTTCCCACTCTTGGTCTTTGTAAACCCACTACTGCAATGTCTAGCGATGAGCATATTCGTACTCTCGCCACCTGGTCTAGACCCTGCCAACTGGACCGACAGTCCCCTCCTGGACAGACCAGTGATGAAATAGATATCGGAAATATCAACATCTAAGACTTGATCACCAATGATGAAATATTGAAAGTCTATATTCCACTACCTCACCAAATACTGCAATAACTCCACTTGGGACCTCATCCCAGGTGTCCGGAAGAATTTGAGAAATCCGTAGTTGCGGAGTGCCCTTATGAAATTTAGATTATGTATTGCTTCTTGATACTCAACCTCATGAACCCTTTATTTCCACTCAATTTCTATAATTTTCCTGCAAAACATCAATTAAAAATTATTAAACATATTCCATGCATAAAATTTAGCAAAAAGCTGAGTTAAAATTGGGCATTTATCAATTGAAATTTGCTCACAGTGCTAGCACGACTGTCTAGCAATTTTCCCGCGTTGGCATCGTGCTGGTGCGTTGAGGGTCTGGACAATCAGCGTGGACCCGACAGGTCAAAACCATACTAGTTGCCCACGTGCCCTGATTTTTCAAGGGCCCCTTAAGTAGAAAAAATTTGCTAAAAATGCTTAAAAAAGGAAGAGAAAATGCAAACTAAGGATAGATCTTTTACCTGCAACAAACGAAACTAAAAATGGTGCCCTGGATTGGTAGAATGGTACGCCGAAAGTTCGAATGAAAATGGAGGGAAAGTGATATGTCAAACTCCAAATGGTAAAAGTATTTTTTATCTTTTACTTTTTTCTATTAAAAAGACTTTTACCAAATATATTTTATTAAAAAATGATTTTTTTTAATCATTCATGAGTACTTTTTGCCATATTTATATATTTCTTCTCGATCAATGTGACGTTTGATTGCATGTGCAGAAGCAGGTCATTATGAGTTAAATTTGATCAATGGTGAACAACGAGTTGTCTTTTATTACTTTTTTGGACTCGTGAAAAGAAACGAAAAAGGAACCCCCTGGAGTCAACTTTAAGCTCTTTTTCTAACTCTCGAAACATGAAAAGATTGCCAAGCACTTGTCCTTTATAGCTCATTAAATCAAATTAATTGATGTCATTTTAGTATACATTTACCCCTTTTTTTGAGCTGAGATTGAATAATTATGAAAAGGAATACCTTGATCGAACTTGATCAAGAGGTTCTCTCATATAATGTTTTTTAACCTTTTTGGATTCGAGAGACTATTTACGAACAGGGACCTTTTGGAGTTATATTTTCCGTCTCTTTTTCAAACTCCCTAAAAAGATACCAATTTAACCCTACATAGAACTCGTAAAACTTAAACGATGAAGAAATTCTCACCATGACATGACCAAGCTACTCCTTCCTAGGACTCTTTAAACTTACTAGGATAGATTCATCTAAAGGATAAACTTATACGCTAAGCATATGGTATCCTCTTCAATCTTGCTATCTGTTAGGTCCCTCTAATTTGTCAGATTGGTGAGACAAAATAAACAAGGGTAACATCAAACCAACTTTGGATTCCTAGGACCTAGCCTTCCTAGACTCAAAGAGGGCTCTCTCTATATTTGTATAAAAGACATAACTTGATTGATTTAGGATGCTGATTTTAGGCTAGTTAAAATGATAGGGTTGTTTCTTTTGTTTTTTTGGTTGGGTTGCTTGTTAAGAAGAACAGATAGAGTAAGAGAAATTCAAACCATTGGGCTATGGGGTCTGTGAAAGGTTTGAAGAGTACAACAACAAATCAAGGGTGTTTCATAGGGCAAGTTAACAAACCCAAATGGATCTTAATAGCTTATGTGGGTGTGAAATGAACATTAAGTTGTGATTTTATTAGGTTTAAAGGGAAATTAAGAATCCTCTAACATATACTAGAACAATAAGAGTCTTTAAGATCACTATTATTAAGAAAGAACCAAATGACATGGCACACCATAAACTTCTTTGGCTTGGATTTATCAAGTAAACTTTGAGACAACAATCCAGCAAACCCTAGAGAGCAGGGAAATCCTAAGTTCTCTAGATATTCACTTTTAGACAAAGAAAACATTTAAGATAACATTTTAGTAATGATTAAAGAGCAGGGAACTCCTAAATTCTCCAATCAGACTTCAAAGACCTTCAAAGTGACTATTCAAGATGGACCAAAGGACAGGGAAAACCATAAACTTCTTTAGCCAAAGCCCTAGTAAGTAAACTTCAAAGAAGGCCTCAAGAACAACATTTCAAGTGGAACCAAAGGACAGGGAAAACCATAAACTTATTTAGCCAAAATATAGTAAGTTAATCTCAAGGAAAAACAAACTAGGTGGAAATGGAGAGTAGGGAACTCCTAAGTTCTCCAATCAAACCCAACAGAGGAAAACATTTAAACAACAAAAAGCAGATAGAATTAAGGTGCCTCTAAACAACGTATATTAATATAATTTTTTTGATCTGTTATAAGATAAATTGATGAACAAAGTGGAAAAAAAAGGAAACAATAACAAGATTAGAATAACATCACCATTTAACCAAGTTCATGAATCCTATGAATATGCTTGTTCCATTGATATTTAGTCCAAAACAGTTACAATGCTCCAAAGCCAACTTCTTTACAACTCAAAGTCTATCAGGTATTCAGCTCAACAAATGACCAACAAAAAACATGATGCATCCATGCAGCATTTATTTTCAAAATGAGGAGGTGATCCTCAGCTAGGGTTTCAAATTTTATTTATTACAAAGTTAATGCATTTTGACCTTTGAGACCATGCAAGGCCCAAGGCAAAATATCTGCGACTCATTCATTGCAATAATAACTCCTAACATAACTTCTGAGCTAAATTTGGAATAAATTTTTCTTTAATTCTTCTAAATAACGTTTTCAATAACTCCTGGTAAGGGCGCAACTCCAAGGTACAGGGGCGCAGCGCCAGTGCAAACGTGCAGCGCCAAGGCAGAAAAAATGGCCTGTCTTGCAACCAACTTTTGGAGGCCTTCCTGATGTTCAAATGAGCTCAAATATGGCTCATTGGAAAGGTCTCTGAGTCTATTTTCAAAATATTCTTTCACTTTAAAAAATGGTTCTCATATGCCTTGTCAAAAATCACTTCTCCCAATACTGGTAAATGCGCAGCGCCAAGACCAAAAATAGGAAGGTGATGTTTTGGTGGTTTTTGGCCTTTTTGAGGAACCAATTTTTCTCCAAATATCCTGAAACTTTCTAAGGTTGATGTTCTCATCAATAGGAACATGAGGATTCTGACCATTTTTCATTTGGGTGGCCCAAAAAAGAGCACAGCGCCAGTGGTGGTGCGCGTTTGGCCAATTTTCTGCATGTCAAACTGTCAAAAATTCAAAATGTGCACAAAAGTGCCAAAATTGGCATTTTTCTTGCTGATTAAGGTTTATAGGCTTGGAGGGACACTTCAGCAAGGATATTGAGCTTCTCTTTCTCCTTTTCCTCGGTCAAAGCCAAAATATTTGCATGGGCACATTTGAGCTTGGCCCTTGCAATCCTGTTTCTCATGGCATAATGTCTTGCCGTCTTCCTCTGAACATCAATGTCTCTCTTTGCCTTCTATAGCAGGCCCTATAGATGCAAATTTTTCTTCTCAAGCCAATACTCTATATTCCTACTAATCTCTATGGCAAGCAGCTCACTTGGTGTGAGCTTCTCTACCAATTCTGCCTCTTCTTGCCTTTCTCGGGCTAAATCCCTCTTCAGCCCAATGGTCTTCGGTCTCTGTCTAGGAAGATGATCTTCCTCATCATCACTACCATAAAAACTGCCCAAGGTCTCATCTAGCAAAGCCTTGGCCTTTCCAGCCTCTTTCTGGGCTCTGATTTCCCTGACCTCACTGATGGCATGCTTTGTCTTCAACTGTTGATTCTATAGCTCAAAAAAGTTAATCACATTATTTTCCCTACCAAGATTAGCTTGAAGCTCACTAATATTAGCATCCTTGCCTATGATCAATGCACTAGTAATTCTCTCCTCATCCTCATCATCAAGGTCAATCAATTGAAACTCCTGCTCAGTTTCATGTTTGTCCTCCTCCTCAACAATGATATGCTCTGTAACCTTTTCCTTGCCCTTATCAACCTATTTTTCTAATGAAGAAGGCATGGCCCCTTTCACACCAAGTGAAGTAAACACATGCCTGTGGCCTCTCTGATATGTCAAAGGAAATGGCTCAATGTTAATCATTTTAGTGCCAGTTGTCTCAATGTTTCTTTCCTTGCTTGATGCTCCGATATCATGATATGAGGGTGAAGGGTTGTAGAAAGGTGATGAGGAAGGATCAATATGAGGTGACTGGATGGTGATGTATGAACAATGGGATGTGATGGATAAGTGGATATGGGAGGATGAGAAGATGAAGGTACATTCTTCTCATGATGAGTGGGGTAGTGAAAACCTCATTGGCAATGAAGGTATCCCATGGAATGTTTTTCTGTTGGAGCTGATGCATGACCACCATCTTGATAAGTGAATGATGAAAAAGGCTCTACATTTGATGATTGTAGTCTCTCTTTTGCACTATATAAGCCATCTTGTCAATGCTACAGAAAATATAATAAGGTAAGTGCAACATTCTAACTCTAGTGAAATGCATAAGAAGATGGATATGATATGAGTAGATGTGGGAAAACCTTCCCTCACAAGTAAAATACTTCATTCTTATCGTCATCATGGGCACATACCGGTCAAGAAGATGAGAAAAGGGGAAAATGGACTTGTTGTGATCTTTATACCTAGGTTTAAGGTATGGTTCAAAATAACTCATGTCCAGGTTTGCTTGTTTGATCCACTTCTCTCCCACACTAGGTATCCCTATAGCAGCTGCAATGGCATTAGTGGGTTCCTCTACTACACTCTCTTCCCCTTCCCCTATTATGTCCCCGGACTTCCGCATCGTACCTCTGCTACCTGCCTCCCTCCTCTTCCCTCCCTGTAATAACCTCCATGGACCCCCCGAGATGACCCTCCTTCTCTACTTATTCCCTCCTTCCCATCACTTTGAAAAACCCCCCTTAGGCCCCTTAATGCTATTATAGAATGAACCCCCTTAAAATTAGGCCTCATTACAACCCTTAACTATTTATCTAAATTCAATAATAAAAATTATAGTTTGGGTCGCTAATATTAATATTAATTATCAAATATTATTAGTAATAGTTAAACCATTCCTAACTAATATTATAAGTAATATTATTATTTTAATAAATAATAATAATTTAATATTAAACCTCTCATTATAACCTAGGATAGTTATCCAATTTCATAAATGTGACACTATTAATAAATAACATTAAGTAACATTCCAACTTAATATTACAATTAACATTTTTAATAATATGAAGCATAATTTAGAGGCATCTAACTTTAGTAACATACATGCATCATTAATTTACATAAATAATCATTAATTCATAACATGTAATTTAATATCAATCTTAATACACATATATAATCCTCTCTTAAAACTTAGTTGAATTTTCTAAAACAAATAATTCTAACAATTTAAAACAAATAAAGAAAATTAATTAAAATTGAATAATAACTCCTATATAACCATAACACTAATATAAACACAAATTATAGAAAAATTAAAATAAATAAAGAGAAATTTACATTAAAAAGTTTACATATTAATTTTTCTTGACATTTCTTGACATTTGCTGGTCGGTTTATGCTCTCTCTCTCATCCCTCTGTTTGTTTCTTATATTTATTTCATCAAACCTCCTCTCTTCTTGGTAGGATTTCTCATGATGATGGGTCTTGATCTAGACCCGAAATGTAGACGCAAAAATGAATACTGTGGAGATTTCGAATTCCCTAACTCAAAACTCATACCACAGAAACCTGCAAACTATTATTAGTCTTGTTAGCTCTGGGTGATTTCTGACTTGTTGCACTCTCTCATAAAATTCAAAGCAACCCACATGTTTAAAGCAAGAAACAGTAAGAGGAGAGGCCATGAGTTCCCTTGTGGTGATGGGTTCAAAACTGTTTATTTTTCCTCCCTTATGATCATGTCTCCTTGGCATTTGTGCCTCACCAACCATGCCATTATCTTCTTCCTCTCACATCTTTAAAATCTGTTTTATGAAACCCTAGAGTGTAAGTGGAATGAATGAGGGGAAGGAGATGAGATGACTAGCTTAAAAAAGTGTAGGGAATGAGTGAAATGAAGGGAATGGGTGTAGGGACAAGCTTAGATGAATGAAAAACCCTCAATCAATGTAATTACCCTTATTTATGACTAATTTTCTTTATAGGAGGATGAAATAAGGGTTAAAAAGTGATCACAAGCTTAAAATTAGGGTTTTCTTAGGGTTACACTTCAATTGATTAAATGATGACCAAAATAGCTTAAAAATGGGTTATGGTATGCACTTACCACTTAACAGTGCTTTGGAGGACTTTGGTGGCAAATATTTTAAGGATATTTGAAGTGATTTGGACTGATGGATCACTTCACAGTCTTCTCTGGCTAGGCGCGCAGTGCCAGTGGTAAGCACGCAGTGCCTCTGCAAGGGCGCAGCGACGAGCTCCAGACGCGGAGTGCCTTCAGAAAATGCGTTGAGGAAATCGGGCAAGGGCGTAGCGCCAAGTGTTGAACGCACAATGCTAAGGAATTTTAGCCCGAATTCACTTAGTAACCCTGCAATTTTTCCTTTGCTGAATGCTTCTAATCTTTTGAAAGGAAACAATGATTCTCTTGAAGTGTTAAATGACCTTTATAGTCAAGTGGAATTTAACTTAACTTGAAAAACCCACTTTCTAATGTTTGAAGTCTTTTTCCTTTTCTCACTAATACTCTTTGACACTTTTTGCTTTGTAGGTTGCCGAAGTCATGAAGTTGGCTTTTCTTTTGCTCATTGAGGCTTGATATGTTCATTTTGACAACTTTAGGATTTAATTATTACACATAGTGGCATCTTCAAAATCTTCTGTAGTTTCCACTATAAAATTCAACTTATCTTTTCCACCTTTTCTCGCCACCTTTTTCAAATCTCTAAGTGTCTGCAGTTCTTTACAACAATCATCAGTGTTGTCTTCTAATTTCTCTATAGCCCTTTCAAGTTCATTCATTTCTGTCTAGTTCACCTTACCTTTTTTCCATATTCCATCAATATTTTCTGATAGACTTTCTTCATGTTTGGCCTTGTGTGCTTCCTCCATGTCATTTTCCTGCAAGTAATCACTATTTTGGCACTCAAATGGATTATCAAGTTTATAACTTGTGTCATCTACAAGGCCAAGTTGTTCCCCTTTCCTTTGCTATAAATTGTTTTCATTTAGGAGTAGACAGTCTACATCATCAGTACTTTCTACTGATAAATCTTCCAACACCTCTGCAAAAGTGCTAAACTTTGTCCCTTTTTCTCACTTGCAGGTTTTGAACTGAGAAGATAATCCTCCTTGGAAATTTTAGGTCCTTCTTGAATAACCATGTCTTGACATTCTATTATATTTGAGCCATATTCTAGCAAAGAAAAAGTAGTGCCTGAAACATCCAAGGATTTTGGGGAGCCAAAATAATACTTTTCATAATAAATCTTTCTCATATGTGTGCCGACCTCATTGGAATGAAAGGATGACCTTGAAAAAAAATGGAAAATCCTAATGACCTAATGAGAGTGATTTTGACCTGATTTTGAATAAAATTTGACTTAGAGATTTTCAAGTGAAAACAAAGCATTTTTATAGGTTATTATGCCCCAAAGGGACATGGGAATGAGTTAGCAACAAGAATTCTTAGAGGGAGGATGGAGTTTATTGACAGGGGATAATGGGGAAATGAGGTTTTAGGTAGGGAAGAAGGATGAAAATGAGAGGTACAAGCCCATAATGAGTCCTTTAATAGCAACAGGGTGACCTTGAGATGGAAAACTGATAAATAGGGAAAATTTTTTTATGAAGATAATGAAGGCAGTGAGATTTCTAAAACTCAAGATATTCAAGGAATATTGTTTTCAGAAAACTATAATCATTCTATAGTCATCCAAAGATAGTGAAAAATATTGATGACTAACATTGGCTCCACTTGGGGAGGGCAGCTCCTTCAGGAGGTGTCAAGAACCTCAGAGTTCAGATCTCTAGAATTTGTAAATCAGTTCCTGGATTGTGCTTTGTAGATTTCCTCCTTCTTTAATTACTGATTTTCTGTTGTTCTTGGGAGCTGTGATTTTATTTATTTATTTATTTTAATTTTTAATTTTTATTATTTTTTAATTTTAATTTTTAAATCTGAAAAAAAACATGATTGCTTCAATATAAACTCTACTTACCCATCATACTTTTCCTAACATTTTTTCTTCATTTGGGTGCATTTGAACTGGCAAACCCTTGACATCATTTTTATTTTGAAAGCAAAAAATATATGTTTCTACCCTTATATCATCCAAAGGCTCAGATTAGACTGATAAGCTCTTTTATTATCTACCTAATCTACTTATCCGTCAAGATTAAATAGTTTGACACATTTTCATTCTCTAATCTATCAACATAAAATTTAAAACATGACCAAATCAAGGTTAAGCAGTTTGATTTGTGATGAGTTGTGGCATTTTGGACAAGTCGCTCACAGATTTATTTTGCAAAGTAAAACTAACCGAGGGCTATAATTTGGAATTTGTCATTCATCCCTCTCTTTTCTCTTTGGTTCAGATTTGAGCTATGGGAACCAAATATCTTTTTCTAACCTAGTCTACTGCTAAGTCAAGTTTAAACAATTTGGAAAATATTCAGTTCTAACTTATGAGTAACCAATTTAAATTTGTTCAACCATGATTAAGCTGTATAGCTGAACAATGTTTCATCAAAACTAGTGGCATTTGGACTTGCACACTTTCAAAAATATTCCTTTTTTGGTATAGGGCTTTACCTTTTCTTTTGTCTGCCCTCTTTTCTTCTTTTCTTTGTTTTGTGTTGCATTTTTCTGATCTTTTATTCATGCAGTGCTATGTATAATGAATAAGGCTTTAGACTAATATTTTCAACAAAAATAATGCTTGAGCATCCTGCCATTGACAGGACCTCCATATAATTATGTTCCATCCATTTCTTGTAGAAAGAATGCATTGTTACCTCTTGTTGAATGGATGATGTATGGACCTTTCCATAGATTGTCGAATTTCCCATGTTTTCCTTTGTCCTCTCTTCTTGAATGTTGAGATTCAACAAGATGATGAGCTTAGTGAAAAGAGTCGCCTTCACTAAGTGGGCTCGCAGGCTATTTTTGGCGCAAGTCTATTTTTATACTATGTCTATTTTTAGACATGATGATCATATTTCAGAAGTTGCAGGATACTATTTGTCGATGGTTGATAAAGTTGGAAAAATAGATGAAATTCTATTTTTGAATATTGGGCGAAGTCTATTTATAGATCGTCAATCTAAAAATAGATGCATGTCGATTATTATTAGCTCTTAATAATAATCAGACTCTAAACAGCAACTTATTCTCTTAGAGCACTTCAGTTCAGTGCACAGATGTGGCACATCAGCTGACAGAAGGAATTACGAAATTCCTAAGGGTTTACTAGAGCTAATGCATGGAGGACTCAGTTAGAACTCAAGTGGTAGAGTTATGACACAATTGGAAGAAGTAGTTATGGAGTTGTATTCAGTTTAACTCAGTTAGACTCAGTTGAGCTAGTTGTATCTAGTCTAACTGATTGATACACTAGTGAGAGTGGAGTGAATTAATTAGTTAATTAATTCACAATTAATAACTCATCAATCAACTAAACAATACAACAGTTAACTACAATGCATGGCAGTTTCAGTGGAGACCAGTGGAGAGGTAGGTGAAAGGGCAAGATAGATTATCTGTTGTGACTATTAGTGATGCATTGATTGCATCACACACACATTGGAGATGCCAATGAGGATTGTGTAGTCAATCCAAGAGTAATTTGAATTCATTCAGAGCTATTCTTCAGTAGAGATTGCGTAGTGGAGGCAGGCTAGCAGGAGGGAAAGATCAGTGCATGGATTTGCAAGATTGGTCCTGATTAGTGTATGACGATTGTACTGTACTGAGAGCTTGTGATAAGCTTTGTATGTTTGTATGATACTTTCATATGATCTCCATGTTACATAATATATAGTTGGGGTTTTCAGCTTCAGGCTTTCCCGGTTAAAATCTGTGTTATGTGCGATTGATTATTTTTGTTTATGCTTCACATGTGTGTGCAATTAAATTTTCCACAAAAGATTAACAAGTGGAACAGATTCAGTATCTTGCATAAAGTTAAATAGTGTGAGATCAGGTGGATCTTGGACATATGCATGCTTAGTGCATATAATTTCTACATGGTATCAGAGCATTTTTGATTGAAGATTTCAATTGTGAAGTGAGTTTGTGCTGGTGGACAATTCGAATTTGCTACAGAAGATTCTTGGTGCAGAAATCGAGTATACATTGAAATTTCTTTCATCGGGTTGAGATTGGAGTATGCCCTTGATGGGAGCTCAAATTACATAGCCTGGAAGGACAAGATGGAGGCGGTGCTGGAGGATAATGGGATGAAGGAGTTCATCGATAGCAATGTTCCTAAGCCGGGATCTAGCGATGCTGCATTACTTGATGCATGGCAAAAGAAGATTGCAAAGACGAGGAGGATTTTGTTGGAAGGTGTGAAGGACCATATTGTGTCCAAACTTCATAGGAAAGCCACTCCATTCTTAATGTGGAAGGCTTTGACAGAATTTTTCCAAAGCATAAGTGACCAGAGGAAGTTGGCACTTAAAGACAAGCTCAGAAAAATAAAAATGGAGAAAGGCGACAATATTCCAAAATACCTCACGAAGTTTGTCCACTAAAAGGATGAACTGGGAAGTGTGGGGGTTACTGTTGATGAAGAAGAATTGGTGAGCTTGGCTCTCCTTGGGCTTCCAAAGAGTTGGCATAGCTACGAAGACTCTGTCAATGGACAGGAGAAACTGCCTGGATGGGAGTGACTTTGGTCGGATCTTTTGCAGGAGGAGATAAGGTGGGGTACTAGGGATGGATCTTCATCGAAGAATGAAGATGAATATAATTTCGCTCTGGCTACCAAAGCAAGGAAAGGGAAGGGGAAGAAATCTTCTTCAAAATCTGGTGCTAAAGGAAAGAAGCAGGATTTGTCCAAAGTGAAGTGTTTTCATTGTCACGAGCATGGACATTTCACCACTAACTATCCACAGAAGAAGAAGAATAAGTAGGTTGCTAGATCTGCAGCTGGAGAGGCCTTAGCCTCACAATTTGAGCTGTATTTTTCCTTGATCACATGCTTGGTTTCAAGCTGTATGAGATCGGTGTGGTATCTTGACAGTGGTGCGTCTTTCCATATGATGGGAGACAAAGATTTGTTTAATGACTTGGAGGAGAAGGACCTCCAGATGCATATAGAGATGGGGGCGATGATGGTCGGTACAGTTCAACTAGAATTGGGACCATTACCTTTGAGAGGGAGTACGGTAATCCATTCTAGTTGAAGAATGTTATGCATGTTCCAGGTCTAAAGAAGAACTTGGTCTCAGTTCCAATGTTGGAAGACAAGGGTTATGATGTTGTTTTTCAGTGAGGGAAAAGCCTTCCTTCGACATAAAACAACGGGTCAAACCAAGAAGATAGGGGTTCGAATTAAGAATCTCTACAAGCTGGAGGTAGATGGCTTCGCTGCAATGGTGGGCAAAGCAGAAGAAGTGGTGAGCCAGGATGAGGGCGAATTATGGCACAGGAGATTGGGCCATCTTCACCATGGCACTTTGAATATTTTGCAGAAAATTTCTACTGGACTTCCCAAGGGTACTCTTGCACAGTTCTATCAGTGCAAAGGATGTACAATGGGTATGTTTGTGAAGACCACCTTTCATGAGAAGGAGAACCGTGCTTCGGTGATCCTGGAGAGAATTAACACAAACGTGTGTGGAACATTCTCGGTTGCTTCAACAGCAAAACACAGGTATTATGTGATATTTGTTGATGACTATTCTCGTAGATGTTGCATCTTCTTCATGCAGAATAAGAGTGAAACATTCTCAAAGTTCTGTGAGTTCAATGCATTGGTGGAGAAGGAGTCGGGGAAGCAAGTGAAAGCTCTACGAAGCGATAATGGTGGTGAATACATCTCGGGCGAATTCAAAGACTTCTGTAGCAAATAAGGAATTCGAAGAGAA
The DNA here is from genome assembly GCA_034641835.2 of Pinus albicaulis. NCBI lineage: Eukaryota > Viridiplantae > Streptophyta > Pinopsida > Pinales > Pinaceae > Pinus > Pinus albicaulis. Next base: position 208,447 of record JAXQQM020089073.1, read on the forward strand.
CTCATAACGCCTCATAACCCACAGTAGAATGGGGTCACGGAGAGAAAGAACATAACGATCGTGGGTGCTGCACGAGCGATGTTGCATGACCAGGGCCTACTGATGCACTTGTGGGCAGAAGCATGCAACACTGCCGTTTATGTGCAAAACCGTTGTCCTCATAGAGTACTTGGCATGAGTACACCTGAAGAAGCTTTTGCTGGTAAGAAGCCTGATATTTCTCATTTGAATATTTTTGGCTCACCTATTTACATTCATGTGACGAAGGATGCCAGGAAGAAGCTGGAGCTGACTGCAGAAGTTGAGATATTTGTGGGGTACACATAAACACCCCATAACTATTGTGTGTATTTTCCAAATAGTCGGATGACTGTTATGCGATGGGATATAATATTCAATGAGGTGAAAGCCATGAAGTTGTCGCTTGAGAGGGAACTACACTTGCATACTGAGGAGGAACTTCTTATTCCCAAAGATGAGCCTTTGGATGTGGATCAGCCACATGAGGAGATTCATGGAGTGGAGGAGTCCACTCATGCAGAACCAAACATCAGACAAGGCAGAAAGCATACCACAGAAGCTGAGAGACTGAAGCTTGATGCGGCACAGAATGTAGGAGTCCATACATCACAACGCAGACAGAGACAGTCACCTGACTGATTTACTAGATACATGACTCTTATGAGCAAGTGTATCATGAAAAATCCATATTCTTTTAAAGAAGCAGTGCAGGAGCCCACATGGGTAGATGCCATGGTGGAGGAGTATGACTCCATTGTGAGAAACAGTGCTTGGGATATTGTTCCAAGGCTGGTGGGAAAATCAGTTGTAGGATCAAGATGGATCTACAAGGTAAAGCAAGCTGCTGATGGGAGTGTCGAGAAGTATAAGGCAAGATTTGTTGCTAGGGGCTTCTCACAGATTGAGGGGATTGACTATGAAGAAACATTTGCATCTGTCACACGGTATTCTTCCATACAGACCATCCTTGCTCTCTCAGCGCAGATGGGTTGGCACATTCATCAGATGGATGTGAAGACTGCGTTCCTTAATGGGATCATTGAGGAAGAGGTGTACATTGAGCAGCCTGAAGGCTTTGAGATCTTCAACAACGAGTCACATGTGTGCAGGCTCAAAAGAGCGCTGTATGGGCTGAAACAAGCACCCCGTGCTTGGTACACTCAGATCGACAACTATTTCACTGAACTTGGCTTCACCAAGAGTGAGGCGGATGCAAACCTGTACCAGATTGTGGTGGAGGGTAAGCTTTTAATCATTGTACTTTATGTTGATGATTTAATACTAACAGGTGATGAGCAGTTGATACACTCATGCAAGGCAGATCTTGCAAAGGAGTTTGAGATGAAGGATTTGGGCCTCCTTCATTATTTCCTTAGATTGGAAATATGGCAGCGGGAAGGTGAACTGTTTGTGTCTCAAGGCAAGTATGCCCAGGAGATAGTGTAGAAGTTTCACATGCAAGGCTGAAGCCTATCGACACTCCTCTTCCCGGGAATTTAGAAGAAAGAGGATACTACATCGGCAGAGGTAGTGGATGCCGCTGTTTATTGATAGTTGGCGGGTTCACTCATGTATTTAGTCAATACAAGATCGGACATATGCTATGCGGTGAACCAGCTTTCACAAGCAATGGTTAAGCCTACCAAGCTCTTTTGGAAGGGGGGCAAGCATGTCCTGAGATATCTCAGGGGCACATCTGAGTATGGTTTATGGTACAGACAGATGGATGAGGTGAAGTTCCATGGCTTCACGGATGCAGATTGGGTAGGAAGCCCAACAGACAGAAAGAGCACATCAGGAGGGATTTTCAGTATCAGATCTACGGTAGTTTCTTGTGCAATGGGGAAACAAAGATCCAAGTAGCACTCGGTTAATGACCGAAATACATGGCGACAAGTCAAGCTACATGTGAGGCTGGATGAGGAAGATTTTGGTCAGTTTGTTTGGTTCTCATTTAAATCCTACAGTGATTCATTGTGCTATTCAGAGTTGCATTAAACTCTCGATTAATCCTGTGTTTCATGATATATCTAAGCATATAGATATCTGGTATCATCATATTAGAGATTGTGTGCAACGGAAGATCATGTTTCTTCAGTACATTCCTACGGACGATCATGATGCAGATATTCTGACGAAGGTGCTCACCAGGAGAAAATTTGAATACCATAGAGGTAGGATCGGGGTGAAGGATAATCCCTTTCTTGTTGAGAGGGAGTGTTGAGATTCAACAAGATGATGATCCTAGTGAAAAGTCACCTTCACTAAATAAAATGGTACATGAGGGAAACATCAGTTGGCGCAAGTCTATTTTTAGACATGACGATCATATTTCGGAAGTTGGGATGCTATTTGTGGATGGTTGATCAAGTTGGAAAAATAGATGAAATTCTATTTTTAGAATATTGGGCGAAGTCTATTTATAGATCGTCAATCTAAAAATAGATGCATGTCGATTATTAGTAGCTCTTAATAATAATCGGACTCTAAACAACAACTTATTCTCTTAGAGCACTTCAGTTCAGTGCACATATGTGGCACAGTAGCTAACAGAAGGAATTATGCTATTCCTGAGGGTTTACTGGAGCTAATGCATGGACGACTCAGTTAGAAATCAAGTGGCAGAGTTATGACACGGTTGGAAGAAGTAGTTATGGAGTTGTATTTAGTTTAACTTAGTTAGACTCAGTTGAGCTAGTTGTATGTAGTCTAACTGATTGATACACTAGTGAGAGTGGAGTGAATTAATTATTTAATTAATTCATAAATAATAACTCATTAATCAACTAAATAATACATCAGTTAACTACAGTGCATGGCAGTTTCAGTGGAGACTAGTGGAGAGATAGGTGAAAGGGAAAGATAGACTATCTTGTTGTGACTATTAGTGATGCATTGATTGCATCACACATGTTGGGGTTCCCATGTTTTGGCCGGATTGGCAAGACCAAAAGATGAGACAACATCAGAACCACTTTTGGGCCCTAGGATCTAGCCCTCCTGGACCCGGAGAGGGATCTCTCCATTGAAGTAAGGAATTATGTATCTTTGAAAGCTCAAACTGAGATGTTAGGCTAGGTATGAAGCACAAAGGGGGTTTTAAAATGATTTGGTTGAAGGGTTGTTGGGTTGGTTAGGAGATCATAGGCTGAGAAAGTAATGGGAGGGGAAGGAACAAAGCAGCAGTAAGTTTCAGCTAAGAGGATAGGCCAAGACAGTGCCATCCATTAGGCTATGGAGTCATGAAAGGAAATTACTTGCATCCACTAGCCAAGGCTTTCAAAGGGCAAGTCATCTACACTAACGGATCTCTTAGGCAGATGGTGGAATGGAACGTTAAGGAGAGAAAGTGGAAGAAGGAAAGACAACCAATTTTATGTCTATAGATCAGGTCAGAGGTCATTTAACTCCAGACCTGCTTGGACATACTCAAAGGCAGCTCTCAAAGAGGGAAAAAAGGGCTGCTTATAGATCGGACCAGAGGTCATTTAACTCCAGCTCTGCTTTAGCAACTCCGAGAGAAAAACTGGAAAAACGATAAGTTAAACGGAGGGATCTTAGAAAGGCCAATTGGTCGCGCAAGGATCCTAGTGGACAGGGCTAACACTCGTCCCCAGTGTTCCCAAACCTTCCAGCTTAAACCCAGCAAGAACATCTAAGAACTGATTCAACCAATTCATACATCAGAGAGTAGGCAATAACATCCACTACACTGGTTAAGTCAACTGAAATCAACTCTTAGATAGCACATGAGGCAGAAAACATTAAAGGTAGGGAGAGCAGGAAACATAGGGCACCTAACAAGGGTGAATCCTATGTTATACTTCTGTTGCCTACCAGAAGAACATGAAACAATATGAAAATGTGATATACACAGTTAGAAAACATCACCAATAGTAATAGACCAGGATCATGTGAAAAGTGCTTTGATTAATTGATGCAAAACCAGTCATGTACACTGAGCTCAATGGCTAATACAGTCCAGAATTTCTCCTCCCAGCCTATTACATACAACTACTCTGCTACTCCCTCCCACGACTGTTCTAACAGTCAAGAATGAATCCCTCTAATAGAAACTGCCACAGCAAGGCAACAACAACAACCTTTACATTATGTTCTTGGGGATTCTTATAGGAGAAGAGGAAGAAACAGAAGCAGGTGAACAATTAAATGAGTCTTATTAAGATGGAATGGTGGAGGAAACTGAGTCCATTCTGCTTAATGGTGTTGTGCTATACTCTGTAGATTGGTTGGAGACGTTTGTCAGGTCGATATTGACCTCTGATATGTTCTTTAAGTCCTTACGGCAGTCTGGAACTCTGCGTTGCCATTCTGGAATAAATGAACTGGATGGGAAAACTGCAAGGCCGCTCGATACCTCCATAACTGCTGCCTGACTATCTTGAATGGGCTTCAGTCAGTGTAATTAATTGTTTCAGGGCTCGAGGAGATATGAGGAGTGCTGTAGGTAAACGTATTTCCTAGAGGAAATGCATTCTGCTGATATTAAAACGCAGATATGACCTTTGCGTGCTTAAGTCTTCAAACCATGCCCTTTCCCTTTGAATGCGGGGTTTAAACATTAAATTCATTAATAACAGGCACCAACCCCCCTTTGAATTCCTTCTGCTGGTCCGCTGACAAATGCTGAAACAACCTCTCTGTGCTGTCTGCGTAATAAAATACACCTGTTATAAACCTGGGCAGTAGTGGTGGAGAAGTGCTTTGGAGGCCCGGAGGAACGGTGGAAGAACAGTGGGAACAGCAGAAACAATGAGAAGTGGTGGAAGAAATGACTATAGTGTAGAACCCAAAGGTTAAACGTTTGGGCGAATAACACAGGGAAACAGAGAAAAGCAATGGGGTGGAGCCACGGAGGTGGGACGCGGGCTAAATCGCAATCGCAAATCGCAATCAGGAGATGGAAGTGGAGCGGAACGATAAGCATGGGATTTGCGATGCGATGGGAAATTCCTTTGCAAATTCAATATATGACCAATTTCCCGTTTACAAAGGAAAGACCCTTTATTTATATGAAAAGGTAGAAGAGTAGTACGGTGGGCCCGGGGGTCAAATCGTAAATCGCAAATCGCAAGATGGAATGGAGCGGAAGGATTATCGCAACGCGGAGCAAAGAACTGTGATTGCGATATTGCGATCGGGCGGAGTTGCGATGGAGGGCAGTGCGATGGGCAGAAAGTGCGACAGTGCGATATGCGATCAGGGCGATGTGCGACATGTGATCGGTGCGATGTGCGACAGGCGATCGCATCACAAATATTTGCGACGCGATCAGATTGCATCGCAAATATTTGCGATGGATCAATCGAATACATATAATGAAACTGCGATATGCGATAAGTGTGATCTGCGATGAGCACCTTAAGAGGCAGCGCTCAGTCACAACGCTCAGTTACGTGGGGACGGGGCTGGCGGAAAAGGGGCTAAGCCTTAGTATAAGGTCGAAAGTGGGTTTGGCCCATTCCAATGTGATTTAAAGGTTTAGAAAGGGGAACGACAGAGGGATAAGGGTAAATTAGCCCAAAGGGGGGATATGGGTAGAATTCAAAGGGGATTTTGGGGGAATTTGAAGGGTAACGAAGGGAAATAGAAGGGGGGACAAGGGGGATAAAAATAGGAGCTAAGAGGGGGGTGAAATAAGAGGAGAAAGGAGCCTTTAGGCGTTTCTTCACAAACAAAGGGGCTTTATAATGGGAATCAGCAGAGGGGAATTTATCAAAGGATAAAAGACACATGGAGGCTTTAAGGAGACTGTGTTTTCAGAGGAAATTCATTTCTTGAAGGCTCAAAAACAATTTAGCCCCCGTTTTCATGCCAAAAAATTTATAGGGGGGGCTAACAGTGGCTCCACATGGGGATGGCTTCTTCTTGAAGGAGTCAAGAATTCAGAAAATGATCTCTTGGTGTAGGCCAAGTGCCTGCTGCTTGAACCATCCATTTCTTTCCTTGATCAGCTGCCACAAGCTATGAAGACAACATATCAGCAGTAAAATTCTCCCAAACAACTACTACCCACACTATAGTCCTAACATTTTCTTTTGGGTGCATTTGGGCTTGCATACCCTTTACATCATTTTATTTTTATAAACAGAAAATAAACCTATTCTAAGTCTACCCTTATTACTCCATGAGACCAGATTAGGCTGTTGGCCTCATAAACTATCTACCTACACTACTACCTGCTAGGATTAGACTGTCTAGCAGGTTTCTTCTCTACATTCTAAGACAGAAAATGAAATAACTAACTACATGCTCATAGACTGAGCTTTATTGAGCTTCCTACCTAACCTACTCTAAATAGAATATTTACAAGTCTAGCTTACAAACATTGTCTTCCAATGTAACCAATCCATCAAGTGATCCCATGGCTGGTCCTTCTTGCTCAACTCCTTGAGCAGGCAGGATAGGCAGGGCATCTCCCACTCTTTTTGTTCAACAACAGCAGCCTTGAAAATTTTTGTTTCTACTTGCAACAGGCTGTTGAGCAAGACCTTTGATCCTTCTTCAAATGTATGTAGGAGATGTGCATAAGGATCATGAAGAGATACCTGGCTATGAATATTTGACAGGCTGGCTTCGACCAGGATCTCTTCTTCTTCCATTGGATCCAGAAAAAGATTCTCTTGAGAGGGAGAATCTCCTTCATCTTCTGAACTAGAGGACTCATCATATATGGCAGTGTTGTCCTCCTGGAGCTCCGATATATTTTGCTCTGAGGTGCTGAGCTCTGTGAGAAGATCTATGTATTCTCGAGCAAGGTTTTGGTCCATTTCTTCCCCTTTTTCAAGAGAAAGCTCTTTGCTTAAATTCTACTCTAGAATCTCTTCTTTGCTTTCCTCCTCGTTTTCTGAAAAGAAAAACTGCTGGTTTCCAGTCTCACTGATGATGTGTGGAGGAGCAGAATGAAGATTCAAAGAATCTTCACCTGCCATTATACTGTCGTGGCCCTCGCCATCAGTGTCGTAAATAGGCGGACTTGACCAAGTCAACCATTCTGGACGCTCAGCAGGTCTTTCTTCATCCTGATCCACAGAGGAGTCTTCTGAATCTGAATCATCAAACTCAAATAATGACTGAGTAGGAGCGCATGTTCTATAGAATATTTCTGGGGTGGACTGCTGGTTTAATATCTGATCAATCTCTTCTTCTGTCAAAAGAGGGGTTTCCCTTTCATCATGGACAGAAGAGCAGCAGTCCTCTTCCTCTTGTATTAGCTGATTTGGAGGCTGGATATTTCCTTGAGCCTCTTCTCCCTCATCAGATTCTGTCTCTTCTGTGTGGTCCCTTGTTTCCTCGAGGCAGCGTTCCCTATTAGCTTATGCTATTAGGTCCCGATCTTCTCTAGTCAGCGTAACACAAGACACGGGTAAGCAGTCAGACAATTCTTGATCACTTTCCTCTTCATCTTCTACAGATTCTTGAGTATCATACATGTCCTGCTCATCTTCTTGGTCTTGAGTTTGTTCCTGTTCTGGAAGAGGCATAGGCTTCTCTGAATAATCATCATCTGTGTTCATATTAGCCATATACGTCTCCATCACGCTACCAAACATTTCTGTTATTCTACATAATTTATCATACAAAGAATCATACTTTGTATCCCTGTCCATGTTTGGATCTATATTTATGCAAAGAAGGCTACTGCTTCTTCTCAACCAGTTCAGAGTCTTCTACCAGTGGAGTCATTTGGTCTTAAGGGAGTTATGGAGTGTAGAGTCACCAGGTGGATGAATTTGACTATTTGGAGCAGGCTGTTGTCCACCATCAGCAATTAAAAGCCAATCTAAAGGCAAAGTGGTCTCTTCCCCAGTGGAGTCACCATTATGTTGGGGTTCCCATGTTTTGGCCAGATTGGCAAGACCAAAAGATGAGACAACATCAGAACCACTTTTGGGCCCTAGGATCTAGCCCTCCTGGACCCGGAGAGGGATCTCTCCAATAAAACAAAGAGTGATATGTCTTTGAAAGCTCAAGATGAGGTGTTAGGCTAGGTATGAAGCACAAAGGGGGTTTTAAAATGATTTGGTTGAAGGGTTGCTGGGTTGGTTAGGAGATCATAGGCTGAGAAAGTAATGGGAGGGAAGGAACAAAGCAGCAGGAAGTTTCAGCTAAGAGGATAGGCCGAGAAAGTGCCATCCATTGGGCTATGGAGTCATGAAAGGAAATTACATGCAACAACTAGCCAAGGCTTTCAAAGGGAAAGTCATCTACACTAAAGGATATTTTAGGCAGATGGTGGAATGGAACATTAAGGAGAGAAAGTGGAAGAAGGAGGCGCCCAAATTAGAAAGCCACATGGAGCTCGGGTGAGAGGTGTTTAACTCGGACACCAACGGGACATACTCAAAGGCAGCTCTCAAAGGTGGACAAAGGGGCAGCTTATAGATCAGACCAGAGGTCATTTAACTCCAGGTCTGCTTTAGCAACTCTAGAGGAAAAACAGAGATAAGTTAAACAGAAGGGATCTTAGAAAGTCCAGTTGGTCGCGCAAGGATCCTAGTGGACAGGGCTAACACTCATCCCCAGTGTTCCCAAACCTTCCAGCTTAAACCCAAAAAGAACATCTAAGAACTGATTCAACCAATTCATACATCAGAGAGTAGGAAATAACATCCACTACACTGGTTAAATCAACTGAAATCAACTCTTAGATAGCACATAAGGAAGAAAACATTAAAGGTAGGGAGAGCAGGAAACATAGGGCACCTAACAAGGGTGAATCCTATGTTATACTTCTGTTGCCTACCAGAAGAACATGAAACAATATGAAAATGTGATATACAGAGTTAGAAAAACATCACCAATAGTAATAGACCAGGATACTGTGAAATGTGCTTTGATTGATTGATGCAAAACCAGTCATGTACACTGAGCTCAATGGCTAATACAGTCCAGACTTTCTCCTCCCAGCCTATTACATACAACTACTCTGCTACTCCCTCCCACGACTGTTCTAACAGTCAAGAATGAATCCCTCTAATAGCAACTGCCACAGCAAGGCAACAACAAAAACAACCTTTACATTATGTTCTCGGGGATTCTTATAGAAGAAGAGGAAGAAACAGAAGTAGGTGAACAATTAAATGAGTCTCATTAAGATGGAATGGTGGAGGAAACCGAGTCCATTCTGCTTAATGGCGTTGTGTTGTACTCTTTAGATTGGTTGGAGACGTTTGTCAGGTCGAGATTGACCTCTGATATGTTCTTTAAGTCCTTACGACGGTCTGGAACTCTGCGTTGCCATTCTGGAATAAATGAACAGGATGAAAGTCTGCAAGGCCGCTCCATACCTCAATAACTGCTGCCTGAGTGTCTTGAATGGGCTTTAGTCAGTGTAATTAATCGTTTCAGGGCTCGAGGAGATATGAGGAATGTTGTAGGTAAACATCTTTCCTGGAGGAAATGCGTTATGCTGATATTAAAACGCGGATATGACCTTTGCGTGCTTAAGTCTTCAAACCGTGCCCTTTCCCTTCGAATGCGGGGTTTAAACATTAACTTCATTAATAACATGTACCAACCCCCCTTTGAATTCCTTCTGCTGGTCCACTGAAAAATGCTGAAACGGCCTCTCTGTGCTGTCTGTGTAATAAAATACACCTGTTATAAACCTGGGCAGTAGTGGTGGAGAAGTGCTTTGGAGGCCCGGAGGAATGGTGGAAGAACAGTGGGAACAGTGGAAACAATGAGAAGTGGTGGAAGAAATTATTAATAGTGTAAAAACCTAAGTATTAAACATTTGGGCGAATAACACAGGGAAACGGAGAAAAACAATGAAGCGGAGCCACGGAGGTGGGACCCGGGCTAAACGCAATCGCAAATCGCAAATCGCAAAAAAAGGGAGACGGGAGTGGAGTATTAACACAAAGTTTGCGATGCGATGGGGAAATCCTTTGTAAAACTAAAATATAACGTTTTTCCAGTTTAAAAGGAAGACCCTTTATTTATATGAAAAGCGAGAAGAAGGAAGTGATACGGTGGGCCGGGAGTCAAATCGCAAATCGCAAATCGCAAGATGGAATGGGCGGAAGGATTATCGCAGCGAGAGCAAAGACTTACGATTGCGATGTGCAATCAGACGGAGATTGCGATGGAGAAGTGCATGCGATGAAGCGAAAGTATCCTTGGCGAGAAAATGCGACGGAGACGGTGCGATATGCGATAGGCGATCGCATCGCAAATATTTGTGATGTGATCAGATCGCATCGCAAATATTTGCGATGGATCAATCAAATACATATAATGAAACTGCGATATGCGATAGGTGCGATCTGTGATGAGCGGCTTGAGAGAGCGGTCTTTCAGTCACGATTAACTCGATTACGTAGGGATGGAGCTGGAAAAGGGGCTAAGCCTTAGTATAAGGTCGGAAGTGGGTTTGGCCCATTCCAATGTGATTTAAAGGTTTATAAAGGGGAACGATAGAGGGATAAGGGTAAATTAGCCCAAAGGGGGGATATGGGTAGAATTCAAAGGGGATTTTGGGGGAATTTGAAGGGTAATGAAGGGAAATAGAATGGGGGACAAGGGGGATAAAAATAGGAGCTAAGAGGGGGGTGAAAATAAGAGGAGAAAGGGGCCTTTAGGCGTTTCTTCACAAACAGAGGGGCTTTATAATGGGAATCAGCAGAGGGGATTTTATCAAAGGATAAACGACACATGGAGGCTTCAAGGAGACTGTGTTTTCAGAGGAAATGCATTCCTTGAAGGCTCAAAAAAAATTTAGCCCCCGTTTGCTTGCCAAAAAATTTATAGGGGGGGGCTAACAACACACACATTGGAGATGCGAATGAGGATTGCGCAGTCAATCCAAGAGTAATTCGAATTCATTCAGAGCTATTCTTCAGCAGAGATTGCGCAGTGGAGGCAGGCTAGCAGGAGGGAAAGATTAGTGCATGGATTTGCAAGATTGGTCCTGATTAGTGTATGACGATTGTACTGTACTGAGAGCTTGTGATAAGCTTTGTATGTTTGTATGGGATTGTCATATGATCTCCATGTTACATAATATATAGTTTGGGTTTTCAGCTTCAGGCTTTCCCGGTTAAAAACTGTGTTATGTGCGATTGATTTTTTTTTTTTATGCTTCACATGTGTGTGCATTTAAATTTTCCGCAAAAGATTAACAAGTGGAATAGATTCAGTATCTTGCATAAAGTTAAATAGTGTGAGATCAGGTGGATCTTGGACATATGCATGCTTAGTGCATATAATTTCTACATTGAATCCCACTTCAACACTTTGTCTCCAATGTTGAAGTCATCTGTTTTGGTCCTTTTATCAAAAAGCTTCTTGATGCTTTCCTGCACTTGCTATGTTCTGTTGTATACTTCTTCCCTTGATTGCTGCAATTGAATGGTTTGGTTTAGCCTCCTTTGTATATCATTCTCCTCTGACTATACCTCTTGAATAAGATTCATCACTAGGACTCCCAAGCATGTTGGAAAAACTGCATCCATGCCATACACTAGTTGATAGGGAGACATGTTAATTGATTTTTTGTTCGTTAATCTGTCCGCCCATAGTGCATGCACTAATTTGCCGTGCCATGAATTTTTGTTCTCTTCCAACAATTTCTTGATGATATTTACCAAAATTTTGTTAGAGGACTTAGCCAACCCATTACCTTGAGGGTAATAAGCTGTAGAATGCCCTAATGTAATGTGATACTTGTGGAAAAAGTCCACCATTCTCTTCGATTTAAATGCAGCAACATTACCAGTGATGATTTTTCTTGGACAACCAAATCTGGACAAAATATTAGTTTCAAGGAATTTGATGATTACCGAGTTAGTGGAAGTCCTTGAAGGGATGGCTTCTATCCATTTGGTGAAATAGTCAGTTGCAGTAAGGATCCATTTGTGTTGGGCAGAGGAGTAAGGGTGGATTTCTCCAATGAAATCTAAACCCCACTATTGAAAAGGAGTTTCAACACTGATAAGTTGTAAAGGCAAAGGCAATAGGTTTCTCTTTCCCTCAAAGATTTGGAATTTATGACAAGTCCCTACTATCTTGTGGATATCAGGGAAAAGAGTGGGCCAATAGAAACCATCTCTAAGGATTTTGTTTGCAGTGGTTTTCCATTAGAGATGACCTCCATATTCTCCTTCATGCAACTCATGCATGATTCTATCTGCATCTTCTTCAAGTAAACATTTAAGCAGGACACCAAATTTTTTTTTTCAATATAAAGCTTTATCTAGAATGCAAAATATTACAGCTTTTAGTTTCAAGAATCTGGCCTTTGTTTTGTTCAAACTAGGAGGAGCATTTAGATTAAAAAGCACATATAATATATCAACATACCAGAGTGAGTTCATAAATGCTTCTTCAATAGGTGGAGTCACCAGCTCCTCTTGTTCATCCAAGGAATGTATCATGTTTATGTCCAGTGCTTGAAAGTTTTCTTCAGCCATCAGTTTGGCCAGTCCTTGCCCTTTGATTAGCTTGGTGGGCTTTATTTCTAGATCATACTCTAAGATGACAACAATCCACTTATCTCTTTTACCATTAGGATCCTGAGTTAGTATGTCCCTAACAAATGCATGAGGAACAAAAGCAATGACATGTGAATGCAAGATGTAAACTCTAAAATCTTTTAATGCTTTGATTAAGGCAAAAGCTTGTTTTTCCATAATGTTATATTTCAGAGGTGCATCTCTTTGTGCCTTACTGAAGAAATATATGGGCTGTCCTTGTCCCATTATGTTATTTTGTAGTAATACTGCAACAATTGTGTGTTCTGATGCAAATGAGAAGATGAAGAAGTCCTTAGTGAAGTCAGGGCTGATGAGGATTGGTGTTTGGGTAAGTGTTTGTTTTACCAGTTCAAAGGATTTCTTTGCTTCTATGGTCCATTTGACTCATATTTCTCTTTTCAGCATGTCTGTAATGTTTCTTAGGAGTTCTGTAAGGTTTGGTATGAACCTTCTTAAGAAGTTGATCTTTCCAATGAAATATTGTAGCTCTTTGATGTTCCTAGGGTGACTGATCTGCAATATCCCCTCAATCCTCTTTGGATCTATCTTAATCCCTTCTTAAGATATGATATGGCCTAAAAATTTCCTTCTTGAAGACCAAACAAAGTTTTCTTAGGATTTAAAGATATACCATACTTTGTACATTTTTCAAAGACCTTTATTAAGTGATCTAGGTGTTCTTCATCGGTTTTTGAATAGACAATTATGTCATCAAGGTATATCACAATGAAGTAACCTATTTCTTCAGAAAAAGCAATGTCCATGGCTCTTTGAAAAGTGGCCCTAGAATTCATTAACCTAAAAGGCATTTTGACATACATGAAGGTGCCCCAAGGTGTAGTGAAGGCGGTTTTGTGTTGATCATATGGATGCACTAACACCTAATTATACCGTAAAAACCATCAAGCAAAGATATTCTTTTGGAGCTGACTACCCTTTGCAGTATATGATCCATCTTAGGTAAAGGGTAGTTGTCTTTCAGGGAGGCTTTATTTAAATTTCTGAAGTCTATGCATAGCCTAATTTCCCCTGTTTTCTTCCTCACTGATACAAGATTTGAGAACCATTCATAGTACCTGAGTGGGACTATTATTCCAGCATCATACATTTTTTTTATTTCTTTCTCAACCAGAGGCATTAGGATAAGGTTTATTCTGTGCAATTTTTTCTTAAATGGTTTTTTGTTTTCCTTGAGAGGAATCTTATGCTGAATGATGTTTGTATCATAGGATTTCAAGTCCTCATAGCCCCATGCAAACACATCCTTTGGATAGTTTTATCATTTTAGGTTCTTCCTCACAACCTATGTTGCATTCTTCTACATCTGTTTCAGTGGATTCTATTTTAGGCTTCCTAGCAACATCATTGAAATCAAACAGTTCTTCTAAGGGGACAAGTCCTCTTGGAAATAGGTTGTATTTGCATTGCAATACCTTAAGGTATTTTTTATCTGAATATTCACACAATTTTGCCTCATAAGGGCGTTCTAACATATTTATATCAGCAGCATAAGGTGGCTCTGTTTGGTGTGTCTTTTCCTTAGTAGAGCAGTTCTCTTTATGATCCGAGTCTGCTTTTGGCATTTCAAACTCATTTTTGGATTGCAGGAAGTCTTAAATATGTTTTTCACCTTCAAAAACTTGCCAATAATCTATGTTATCAGGGACTTTCGGTTTTCTTTTGACCCTTATCGTGTATTTTTCATTGGCATGAGGTAGTTGGCAAGTGCTGGCAGCAAATGCTAGTTCATTTGCAAGGCTATTTTGAGTTCTTGGGACAGAGGTAATTTCATATTTTTCAAATATTTTTAGGAGGTCTAAGGTAGAATTTATATATTCTCTTAGCCTAGGATTTTTGGCTGAATATTATCCTTTAATTTGCCTAATAATTAGCTCAGAATCTCCCTGAACAAAAATCCTCTTAGCTCCTATATTTTTCAACAATTGTAAACCTAGGAGAAGAGCTTCATATTCTACAATATTGTTTGTACATTGAAAATCTAGCTTGTAAGGGTGACTTGCATTAGTGTTGTGTATCCAAACACCTACTCCCGAACTAGCTTTTCCACAAGAGCCATCAAAGCTCATGTTCCAAAGAGTTTCAAGTTCAAATTTACCATTATATTGTTCTTCATTTGGTGTTTGGTTTGACTATTCTGATTGGTCTTGCTCTTCCTCCTTTATATCTGCTTGTTCATTAATGTCATTTTCATTGTAAAAGATAAACGAATCAAGGTCTAAATGGACATAATAGAGAGGGGTGTTATTTGGCTTATCTTGGTTGCTTACCATGTATTTCATGTGAGATTCTCTGTACAGTCTTCTTGTTTGGTTAAAGACTAGAATGGTAGCATATGTCATGTCCATTTGGAGGGTTCCTTGGATTTTGGCTCCCCATGATCTTGATAAAAGCATGCCATATTTTGGGGGAATGTCAGCCACTACAATATCCATTACAAGGCTCTTGGCTGGTATTTGTGCCAAATTGACACATAGCTATTTGATTAGGCCCAGACATTTAACTCTACTTGAATCAAAAGAGTACAAGTCTTTGTATGGTCTGGTTATTTCAAGGCCTAATATTTCCATCACTACCTTTGGCATGAGGTTATGTGAAGCACCAGAATCTAGCATGGCATTGTGTAGGATTTTATCATGGATGTTCAAATTGACATAGAATGGAGGCACACCTCCCTCTTGAAACTTTCCCTCTACCCTTGGTCCAAAAAACAATTCTTGCTTGTCATCACTCAGATTTAGAGTATCAATGTTATCTCATATGTTTAACGCCTTCAAAACTTGAGATCTATATACATCTTGAGTCACTAATTCAATAAGGGGTATGGCTATTTTTATCTTGGCAATTTCACTCTCAATACTGAATGATGTCTGTGTTTTTGGCGGATTTAAATCAGTTTTATCAGACATTGTTTTTTCAGCAACTTTAGCTTGTTGATTTTTATTTGGAAGCTCAGTTAAACAGTTTTTTCAGGGCCACTAGTTGATGTACTAGGGCAGCTTTGGTCACCATCCTGTTGGCTGATTTTATTTTTGCTTTGATCAAAATTCTTAGCCAGGGTGTTTGTATTTTCTGCTGTCTTTCTAGGAGTGTTTTTAGGGGTCTTCCTAGCAGAAATTTCTAGTTTGTTCCTCTTGGGGATATCTTGGGCTTTCCTACTTCTAAGGTCATACTGCCTATGAACCTCCATGATAGCATTTTCAAATCGTAGTTTATATTTTTAAGAATCCTCGTATGTTATTTCAGCTTGGTTTGAGGAAAATAGACCTTGTTCTTCTTCTGTGAGGATAACAACATCCTCATTATCAAAGCTTATTAGATTCACAAGGTTTTCCTCTGGCTCCTTAATATCTCTCTCCTCTTCATCTACATAGTTTTCTTGGAAATGAGGTCTGATTTGCTGGTTAGTTTCTCTTTGTCTTATTTGAGGAGGATCTCTTCTGAAGTTTTGGTTTCTGTTTTTGTTTTGAGGATTTGTTTGGTTTTCCCTAGAGGGTTCTCTTTCATTTAAGTTAATTCTCTCCATCATCCTTTCCATTGTCCTAACTAGACTGTCAATTTTAGCATCAGATGTGGAGGCCATAGGTTCTTCTTTGTATGTAACCCTCTTTTCTGTTCTCATTCTAGCCCTTTTAGCAATTAGATTGGCTTCTACACTTACTGCTCCCCTTTGCATGTCTTCTAAGGTAAGGGGATCTCTCTCTCTTAATTTGTAAGCCATTTATGGATCAAATCCATCTGGAAATTTTACTAGGGATAGGCCTTGTGGGGGTTTCATGTGGGGAGGAAGTGCCTTATATACACTATTGAACCTAGTGCAGTAGTCTGGAACACTCTCCCCAACATTTCTCTTAAGGTTTTCATACTCTGATAAGATTTGAAGAGGATTTTTCTTAGTCTCCCACTTGTTTTTGAATGTTTGGTAAAGGGAAGGGAGATCATGAATGCTATTAGGAGTTAAGTTCTTGAACCATTTCTTTGCTTCTCCCCCTAAACTTTGGGAAAACATTCTCATTTGTATGGTCTCAACTTCTATTTCTTGGTAGTCAAAAACATCATTCATCTTGTCTACATGCTGTTGGGTAGTTGTAGGATCCGTTCTATTAAAATGAGGGATTCTAGATTGATAGTCCTGTGGCATAGGCAGTAAACGTTGTGGTAGTACCAGAGGGGCATACCATTTTTCCATGATGGGAGGTAATGGAACCCAAGGAGGATTTACAAGAGGAGGGTTTACTAGTGGAGGTGGAGGATGGAATGGAGAAGTTTGAACAATGAATGTATGAGTTGGGGTAGTAGATGTACTTGGACCGGTTAGCTGATATTGAGCGGATTTGAAACGAAAGGAGTCAAAGCGTTGGAGAAGCTGAAGATCAGGAGGAGTGGAAGGAGAGGCTTCTCTACTAGGACTCCGCTGTAAGTTAGTAGGCTCAAGGTTTGTCTGGTCTATCCAACTTTGAGACTTAGTTCTGAATAGGTTTCTTCTATGGTGTAAGTCAAATTGGGTATCTTGCAAGGATGTAATATTTTCAGGAAAGGAACTTGCTTTGTGAATTGGTTTGACAATAGTTGAACCTTCAGTCCTAGAAGTTTTTCTTAAGATCCTTTCTGGGTCATCAAATATAGCCAGAGAGTTTGGGTTAGGGTGAGATCTGGTGCAGATTATTTGTGAAGCCAGATTTCAGACCCGAAATACAGAGAGGATGAACACTTGTATCAGTTTGAAAAACATATCTATCTGAAAAATTACTGAATTCACATAGTATGTGGCTAGGTTTTATACTACTAGGATTGATTAATACATTCCCAAGGGAGTTTGTGAGAACTAGTGGAGTCAGCGGGCCTACTGAAAACTAGTGGAGTCACCAAGTGGATGATGCTAACTGTTTTGAGGATTTGTTTATTGTCCAAAATCAACAATTGGATACCAATATTGAGATATTTTTGGGTTTTCTAAGTTCTTTATTTAACACTAAGATTTTCAATGAGTGTCCCAGTGGAGTTTCCATTAGGTTAGGTCCCTGTAATTTGTCAGATTGGTGAGACCAAATAAACAAGGGTAACATCAAACCAAATTTGGAGTCCTAGGACCTAGCCTTCCTAGACTCAGAGAGGTCTCTCTCTATATTTGTATAAAAGACATAACTTGATTGCTTTAGGATGCTGATTTTAGTCTAGTTAAAATGATAGGGTTGTTTGTTTTGTTTTGTTTGGTTGGGTTGCTTGTTAAGAAGAACAAATAGAGTAAGAGAAATTCAAACCATTGGGATATGGGGTCTGTGAAAGGTTTGAAGAGTACAACAAAAAATCAAGGGTGTTTCATAGGGCAAGTTAACAAAGCCAAGCTTAGTTGGGTGTGAAATTAACATTAAGTTGTGAGTTTAGTAGGTTTAAAGGGCAATTAAGAATCCTTTAAAATATAATAGAACAAGAAGACACTTTAAGATCACTATGCTTAAGAAAGAACCAAAGGACAGGGCACACCATAAACTTCTTTTGCCTGGCTTTATCAAGTAAACGTTGAGACAAAAATCTAGCAAACCCTAGAGAGCAGTGAAATCCTAAGTTCTCTAGCTATTCACTTTCAGACAAAGAAAACATTTAAGATAACATTTCAGTAATGATTAAAGAGCAGGGAAATCTTAAATTCTTCAATCAGACTTCAAATACCTTCAAAGTGACTATTCAAGATGGACCAAAGCAGAGGGAAAACAATAAACTTCTTTAGCTAAAACCCTAGTAAGTAAAATTCAAAGAAAGCCTTAAGAACAACATTTCAAACGGAAACAAAGGACATGGAAAAACATAAAATTCTTTATCCAAACTCTAGTAAGTTAATCTCAAGGAAACAAAATAGGTGGAGATGGAGAGCAGGGAACTCCTAAGTTCTCCAATCAAACCAAGCAGAGGAAAACATTTAAACAACAGAAAGAAAACATAATTAAGGTGCCTCTAAACAACATATCTTAATCTAAATTTTCTGCTATGTTATAAGAGAAATTGATGCACAAAGTGGAAAAAAAAGGAAAAAATAACAAGATTAGAATAACATCACCATTTAACCAAGTTCATGAATCCTGTGAATATGCTTTTTCCATTGATATTCAGTCCAAAAAAGTTACAATGCTCCAAAGACAACTTCTTTACAACTCAAATTCTATGAGGTATTCAGCTTAACAACCAACCAACAAAAAACATGATGCATCCATGCAATATTTATCTGCAAAATGAGGAGGTGATCCTTAGCTAGGGTTTCAAATGTTATTTATTACAAAGTTAATGCATTTTGACCTTTGAGACCATGCAAGGCCCAAGGCAAAATATCCGAGACTCATTTATTGCAATAATAACTCCTAACATAACTTCTAAGATAACTTTGTAATAAGTTTGAATTTAAGGCTTCTAAATAAATTTTGCAATAACTCATGGTAAGGGTGTAGCCCCAAGGTAGAGGGGCACAATGCCAATGCAAACGTGCAATGCCAAGGTAGAAAAAATGGCCTGTCTTGCAGCCAACCTTTGGAGGCCTTCTCGGTGCCCAAATGAGCTCCAAGATGGCTCATTGGAAATGTCTCTAAGTCTCTTTTCCAAATATGCTTTCACTTTCCAAAATGGTGCCCATTTTCCTTGTTAAAAATAACTTCTCCCAGGACTGGTGAACGCGTAGCGCCAAGGCCAAAAATAGGGCAGAAAGGTGATTTTTTGGTGGTTTCTGGCCTTTTTGAGGGACTAGTTTTGCTCCAAATCTCCCGAAACTTTCTGAGGTTGATGCAATCATCACTAAGAACATGAGGATGCTAACAATTTTGCATTTGGGTGGCCCAAAAAAGAGCGCAAATGTAGTGGCGCTGCGCATTTGGCCAATTTTCTGCATGTTAAACTGTCAAAAATTCAAAATGTGTACAAAAGTGCCAAAATTGGAATTTTGCTTGTTGATTAAGGTTTAGAGGCTTGGAGGGAAACTTCATCAAGGATATTGAGCTTCTCTTTCTCCTATGCCTCGGTCAAAGCCTGAATCTTTGCATGGGCACATTTTAGCTTGGCCCTTGCAATCCTGTTTCTCATGGCATAATGTCTTGCCATCTTTCTCTGAAGATCAATGTCTCTCTTTGCCTTCTCTAGTAGGCCCTCTAGATGAAAATTTTCCCTCTCAAGACAAGACTCTCTATTATTGCTAATCTCTATTGCAAGCATCTCACTTGGAGTGAGCTGCTCTGCCAATTTTTCCTCTTCTTGCCTTTCTTGGGCTAAAGCCCACTTCAGCCTAATGGTCTTCGGTCTCTTTCTAGGAAGCTAATCTTCCTCATCATCACTACCATAAAAAATTCCCAAGGTCTCATCTAGCAAAGCCTTGGCCTTTCCGGCTGTTAGCCACCCATATTTTTCAATTACAGCAGTTGGTGGCTAAATGTTCGTTGCAGCCTTCAAGAAACAAATTCAGGCCTAAAATTGTCTCCGGATTCAGGAGGGCTAGATCATAGAATCCCAAAGTTGGTTGAAATGATGTTAACTCTGTGATCAGACTTTGCCAATCTTGCTTGTTACAGAGACCTAACATCGGCGTCTTTCTGAGCTCTAATTTCCCTGACCTCACTAATGGCCTGCTTTTTCTTCAACTGCTGATTCTCTAGCTCAAAAAAGTTAATCACAATCTTTTCCCTACCAAGATTAGCTTGAAGCTCACTAATCTTGGCATCCTTGCCTCTAATCAATGCACTAGTAATTCTCTCCTCATCCTCATCATCAAGGTCAATCAACTGAAACTCCTGCTCAATTTAATGTTTTTCATCCTCCTCAACAATGATATGCTCTATAACCTTTTCCTTGCCCTTATCAAATTGTTTTGCTGATATGCCTGTGGCCTCTTTGATATGTCAAAGGAAATGGCTCAATGTTAATCATTTTAGTGCCAGCTGTCTCAATTTTTCTTTCCTTTCTTGATGCTCTGATATCATGATATGAGGGTGAAGGGTTGTGGAAAGGTGATGAGGAAGGATCAATATGAGGTGACTAGATGTGATTGGATGGTGAGGTATGCACAATAGGATGTGATGGAGAAGTGGATATGGGAGGATGAGAGGATGAAGGTACATTCTGCTCATGATGAATAGGTGAGGTAGTGAAAACCTCATTGGCAATGAAGGTATCCCATGGAATGTGTTTCTGCTGGAGCTGAAGCATGACCACCATATTGATAAGTGAATGATGAAAAAGGCTCTGCATTTGCTGATTGTAGTCTCTCTTTGACACTATATAAGTCATCTTGTCAATGCTACGAAAAATATAATAAGGTAAGTGCAACATTCTAACTCTAGTGAAATGCATAAGAAGATGGATATGATATGAGTAGATGCGGGAAAACCTTCCCTCACAAGTAAAATACTTCATTATTATCCTCATCATAGGCACATACCGGTCAAGAAGATGAGAACAAGGGAAAATGGACTTGTTGTGATCTTTATACCTAGGTTTAAGGTATGGTTCAAAATAACTCATGTTCAGGTTTGCTTGTTGAACCACTTCTCTCCCACACCAGGTATCCCTGTAGCAGCTGGAATGACATTAGTGGACATCTCAAATGTAACCCTGGAAAAATTGACCTACTTGTCACGTAGATTGATGATGAATAGTCTTGTTAGCTCCGGGTGATTTTTGACTTGCTGCACTCTCTCACAAAATTCAAAGCAGCCCACATGTTTAAAGTAAGAAACCACAAGAGGAGAGGCCATGAGTTCCCTTGTGGTGATGGGTTAAAATCTGTTTATTTTTCCTCTCTTATGATCATGTCTCCTTGGCATTTGTGCCTCACCAACCATGCCACTGTCTTCTTCCTCTGACATCTTTAAACTCTATTTTGTGAAACCCTAGAGTGTAAGTGGAATGAATGTGGGGAAGGAGATGAGATGACTAGCTTAAAAAAGTGTAGGAATGAGTGTGAATGAAGGGAATGGGTGTAGGGACAAGCTTAGATGAATGAAAAACCCTCAATCAATGTAATTACCCTTGTTTATGACTGATTTTCTTTATAGGAGGATGAAATAAGGGTAAAATAGTGATCTCAAGCTTAAAATTAGGGTTTTATTAGGGTTACACTTTAATTGATTAAATGATGACCAAAATAACTTAAAAATGGGTTATGGTATGCACTTACCACTTAACAGTGCTTTGGAGGACTTTGGAAAATATTTGAAGGAGATTTGAAGTGATTTGGACTGATGGATCACTTCCCAGTCTTCTCTGGCTAGGCGCGCAACACCAGTGGTAAGCGCGCAGTGCCTCTGCAAGGGCGTAGCGTCGAGCTCCAGGCATTAAATTCCTTCAGAAAATGCGTTGAGGAAATCGGGCAAGGGCGCAGTGCCAACTCCTAGGCGCACAACGCCAAGTGATGAACGCGCAGCGTCAAGGAAAACACGCAGCGCCAAGTGCTGAATGCACAACGCCAAGGAATTTTGGCCTAAATTCGCTCAGAAACCTTGAAATTTTTCCTTTGCTGAATGCTTCTGATCTTTTGAAAGGCAACAATGATTCTCTTGAAGTGTTAAATGACCTTTATAGTGAAGTGGAATTTAATTTAACTTGAAAAATCCACTTTCTAATGTTGGAAGTCTTTTTCCTTTTCTCACTAATACTCTTTGACACTTTTTGCTTTGCAGGTTGCTGAAGTCATGAAGTTGGCTTTTCTTTTGCTCATTGAGGCTTGAAATGTTCATTTTGAAAACTTTAGGATTTAATTATTACACATAGTAGCATCTTCAAAATCTTCTGTAGTTTCCACCATAAAATTCAACTTATTTTTTCCACCTTCTCTGGCCACCTTTTTCAAATCTCTAAGTGTTTACAGTTCTTTCCAACAATCATCAATGTTGTATTTTAATTTATTTATATCCCTTTCAAGTTCATTCATTTATGTCCAGTTCACCTTACCTTTTTTCCATATTCCATCAATATTTTCTGATAGACTTTCTTCATGTTTGGCCTTGTGTGCTTCCTCCATGTCATTTTCCTGCAAGTAATCACTATTTTGGCACTCAAATGGACTATCAAGTTTATAACCCGTGTCATCTACAAGACCAAGTTGTTCCCCTTTCCCTTATTGTAAATTGTTTTCATTTAGGAGTAGACAGTCTACATCATCAGTACATTCTGCTGATAAATCTTCCAACACCTCTACAGAAGTGCTAAAATTTGTCCCTTTTTCTCACTTGTAGGTTCTGAACTAAGAAGATAATCCTCCTTGGAAATTTTAGGTCGTTCTTGAATAACCATGTCTTGACATTCTATTATATCTGTGCTAGATTTTAGCAAAGGAAAAGCAGTGCCTAAAACATCCAAGGATTTTGGGGAGCCAGAAGAATACTTGTCATAATCAATCTTTCTCATATGTGTGCTGAACTCATCGGAATGAAAGGATGACCTTGAAAAAAAAATGCAAAACCCTAACGACCTAATGGGGGTGCTTTTTGACCTGATTTTGAATGAAATTTGACTTAGAGATTTTCAAGTGAAAACAGAGTATTTTAATAGGTTATTATGCCCAAAGGGACATGGGAATGAGTTAGCAACAAAAAATATTAGATGGAGGATGGAGTTTATTGACAGGGGAGAATGGGGAAATGAGGTTTTAGGTAGGGAAGAAGGATGAAAATGAGAGGTATAAGCCATAGTTAGTCCTTTAATAGCAACAGGGTGACCTTGAGATGGCAAACTGATAGATAGGGAAAAAGGTTTTATGAAGATAATGAAGGCAATGAGATTTCTGAAACTCAAGATATTCAAGGAATATTGTTTTCAGAAAACTATAACCATTCCATAGTCATCCAAAGATAGTGAAAAATATTGATGACTAACACTATAAAATATAAAGAGGTACTCATTATAAATAACGGGGGGAAATGGAAGTAAATCATGTTTTGTGTTATGTACCAAAGGTAGCATGTCGCTCTTAAACATGACACTCATATGCATTCTATGTTGGGTTGAGGATATCCTTCATTTGTCACTTACCTTCTTGGGTTTGGGAAATCTGTTTGCCTCTCATTTGATGATCATCTATCATCATCATGACCATTAATCCCATTTTGAGTCAAATGCTGCCAAACTCTGGAGTCGTGTCACCGATATGTTCAAGAGAAGTCCTATTTGTAAAAGTAAAATGTCATCCACTTATTTGGCCCTCTCCGCAATAGTTCTGAATCACTCGTATCATGTTGAGATATCCTTTGTTTCATGTCGATGATGTGGGAATCATTATGGCCCTCCTTCGACGAATCTCTTCTTGTTGACTTTAGCTCATTATCTAAGAATATTATTTAGAAACTCCTTTTCAGTACCTTGGAGCTTGCATGCCTCAACGGCAAGTTCTTCTCATTTGATGACAGATTCACATCATTGGCCTTCGATCGGATGATTCTAAAAGTGTTTGACTTCAGCTCATTCATTCACACTTGTAGATTTTTTTTTCATGCATTGAGGGCCATTGTTATTATTGGTGGTTTCTCTCACACCTGTTAATGGTTTAAATTATCGACCGGTAATCAAGTGGTTTCTACCATGTTCAACATCAACACATTTATTCACATGGTTAGATTTGTACAGTGGGTAGATCGAGATATAGACGAAGACCCTGGATCATATCTATTATTATCCAGGCTGCGTGAAGTTATTGAGTATTCATGATTATACACATGATCATTTCTATATGGATGGCTGCGACCATACCGTGGATCTATTTCCATGATCTCTTTAAGATGGATGACTGCGTCCATGTCGTGGGTTCATGTGTAATTTGATGCCTATTCAGAGATATGTTATTAGGAATATTTATATAAAAGATGTAATATATTGTATTGTGTTTGATTGGCAGGTCTCCTAATGGTGGTTTTCCAAAGTCCTTGCCATGGCTGATAAAATAATTCAACCATCACTTCTGGTTCTACTTTCATGCTTTAGGGGGGCATTTGTTACACAATATTTTGTCGCATTCCTCATTTCTTATCTCAAGTTTCATCTTTTGTGTCGCACATGTCACAAACGTCACAAAGCGACAAAAGCTGTATAAACTTGTTCACCATGTATTACATGCTTAAGATATCCCCGAAGACTTAAAAGAGATATTACCTGAAGCTTTTATGCAAAAGTTTTTAAAAAACCTTATTTTACAAGCCCAACACGGTTCTTCCCCTTACAGCCTCATGTTTGTCACCATGTCCCTAACTTGTGAACAACGCTGCTAGCATGGGAATTCAACAGTAAAGTCGCGCTAGTCCTCTTCAGGCAAGTTCTCAAAAAATGGAGCATAAGCTTCGATCTCTAGAATTATTGAGAACGGAGTTCTGGTACTTTTTGGTTGAGGATATGGTCGAATACTCCCATTTTTTTACCCTTGATCTTATCTACAAATATTTACCTTTGATATGAGGCCTTGCCCCTCCATTAGTGGATCCTTAACCTCCTTAGCTCTGCTATAAAAGAGTGGCATGCTAGTGAGTCTTGGTTGGTCATTTCTGGTTGCCTTACTTCTGCCTGATTGTGCCTATATGTTGCCGATTTTTTGAGGAAGGAGAAGAGATTGAAAAGCGTGGCTTGTACTTGGATTTACACTCCGAAGAAGGTCTACAACATCAAGGCACCGATTGTAAGCTTCCCTTTGTTTATTTAATAATACAAAGTATGATTTTCTTCCCACGAATATGTTAATATTAATTAATTTAACATGATACTCCTTGATCTGTCATGTGGTTTGCTTTGAAATATATATATATATATATATATAGATATATATATCTGTTATGTATCTTTCATCTTTTGTTGTGTGATCTTCTTTACAAGTATTCAAACGCAAAAGGCATAGCAAGGAACGAGACTGAAAGCGAAAGGATCGACATCGACATCGAGGAAACGACTGCACAAGGACTGAGGTAGCCCATCTCCCTCTCTTTTATTACTTTCAATGTTAAACTAGGAAAGCTTGTATCCTTTGTCACGGTTGTTACTAGTACCACTCAATAGGCTAGAGGGATCACTTCTTTCCGAAGAAGTGATTTCCCTGCATAACACACACTCCTATACCTTGGGAATACCAGGATAATATCTAAGAAGGTGGTCACCGTTACATAACCTACAAGGGAACTTCACTTTGCGATCATGATCAGAAGGTTTGTCCACATTAGTTGCATATGTAGCAATGGTTTCTTTGTCGATCCCTTGCTTTTTCACTTCTTCTTCTTTGACCTTTTCTTCTTCTTCTTAGCTTCTTGGTTACTGGTGTTAGCCACCTATAAAATTTGTTATATCAAATGGTGGCTAAATCATTTTTTAAAGCCTTCAAGAAACAAGTGTTATGCCAAATTGTTAGTTCTTGAAGTCTTAGGAAGACAACTTATCCTCGAGTTAAATCTTCGTTGCTGTTTTCCCTTATAAAACTGACAAATCTGCTGTTTACCAAAGGAAAAGACTGCTTGAAAGTTCCATTTTCCCTCATTTCCCTTCTCCTTTTTCCTTCTCCATTTTCATTCATAAAAATGTCCATTTACCTTTTCATTCTCTCGAAATTACCTTTAAACTTTTGAAAATTCCTTTGGAAGGTTTAAACACCCCTTTTTCCCTTTTATCGAAAGCCAAAAGACCCTTGAAAATCCTTCTTTTTGGCTTAAAAATGCTTATTTTTTCATTATAGGCTTTAGCCCCTTCCGGCTAAGCCCCTAACCACTTCCCCTCCATGCAACTGGGCACTAAGACCAAGTGCTAAGCCACAAAGCCCTAATTGCAATCGGAAGATTAGGCGTGAGCGCATTTTCTTTGTTATATGAAAAAACTTTGATGTGATTGAGTTTTTATTCTATGGACCCCCGCCGCATTCTCCACCATTGATCCTTTAAAAAAATTAATGGCCAACGCCCTTTTTCATTCCCCACTCGTTGCATCGGAAATTCTGCAAAGAGTTCTTTCGAATACGTCTCCTTTCAAACCTCTGATGCGATGGCCAACCTTCGATGCGATGTCCCGCTTGAAATCTCCACCGTTGATTTACCATTCTGATACGACAGCCCAACGCTAATTGCATTGCGCCTCACCGCCCCTCTCCATCGCCCCCCGATTGAGTACTGATCGTCGATCTGTTTCCAGATCCGACGACTGGCGCGTAATCGCAAATCGCGCATCGGGAAATATTTTAAGCACCACCCCCTGTTCCGCTATTGATCTCCTCCTGAGATCCAACGGTCCATGTTAAATTGCCCTTCGCCCATGCTGGTCCCACCATTCAAAGCCCCGTTTCATTTCATTTTCATTATTTTCCTATGTATTTGCCTATTCTCAAGGTTTTACAATTTTTAAACCATCGCATCGGAGTTTTATCCCTTGCATTTTTTGTTACCCTTGTCTTCTTTCCCCCGCTAATGCGATATGCTCGATCACACTATCGCATCGGCCTTCCCCCATCGCATCGCTCAAAATCCATTGTCCCTGCCATCACAAATCCCCTGATGCGATGAGCTCCAATAGATCTCCACCATTGATCTTTGTTTGTTGATCTAATCCAACGGTTCATTTTCATTCCGCGACCCCAAGTCTCCTTTAAACCTTTTTCGCTGCCTATAAAGGTTTTTCCACATTTTCTTTACATTTTCTCCCTTTTCATTATAAAGTCACCACCTGCATTGTAAAAAATCCCGATCAATCTCGACCATTGATCTTTTCAGATCAACGGCCTGGACTTAATTTCCACCGCCATTTACCCAACCGCCTTCCTATCTGATCCCAGCAAGAAATCCTTGTCGTTCGTTGCTTTCATCCAACGATTATGATCTAACCTAAACCTCCAAAGCAGTTTAAACCTTATCCCGCAGGATTTTTTATAATTTCATTTGTTTGTGCAGGTTTTAATGGTTTGTGTATTGTTTTAAAAGAAAATTGAAGGCCAGGGATGATGATCCCCCAGGCCTTTATTCATGAAATAGATCTTTCCACAGAGTTCCAAATTATGTTTGACAAGTGCCTCATGAGCACTGACGCCATTTTAAAAACCTCTGTAATGCCTGCCCATCAACAAGACACATAAAAAATTAATCAAGCAAAGAGTATCAGTGTTAAAGGATCTAGTCACAGCAAAGATGAAGAATTGAAGATTGTTTACGCAATTTTGAGGGATTACGGCCTAAATCGACTATCTAAAAGCCTCATCCACTCAATTAAACACATTTTGAAGAACAGAAGACTGAAATTAGGCCTAATTATACCTAAAACACAGAACTAAAGCAAATAAAAGGTGTTTTAGGGAAAGATAGAGAATTCTATTAATTCGAGAGGCCTTCACTGCCACATCAGAGGCCAATTGCATCCTCACCTACTACCAAATTCCACCTGCAGCCTCAAAGCATTCAAAGGAGGCAGAGTTATTACCTCAGTCGGTGATATTCTTCCTAAAGACGACTGAATGGTTAATTCAACCAAAGAAACTTATTGAAAACTGTCAGCAGAGTTATTAAAAAGATAAGAAATAATTCTAAAGGTCAACAAACTCTGCTAAGAAGTTCGAACACTTAATACAAACCCATTAATATAGAGGAAATATCTGAAATCTTCTTCATTGATCCCCTCAAAGGCCGAGAAGCATTAAACTATATTAATTGAGCTTATAGATATTTTCTCTGATCCCACCTCCTCATTTTCCTATAAAATCTTCTTGAGGAGCACATTGTAAAGGGTTGGTTGCTGAAATTTGATATAATACTTGTGCTCGAAACTTTCTACATGTGAATAGTGTTCAAAGGATCTTGAAGCTCTGTTTGTGATCAAATAAGTTAGGCTGAGAAGAGAAGATGATTGCTATACTGAAACACTGGACTTGAAGTTTGTAACTGGATTGACATCAATATACAAGCTGATTCTTGGGATCCTGGTCTGTATCACTGTTGAAGTACTTCTTACTATGTTATTGTTTTCCTTTCATGTGTGCCATTTTGTACGCTTATTCTCTGATAAATAACAACAAGTGTAGAGTTAGGATTTACTGTTTACAGTACCCTTCTCTGACTGATAAGTTTTATCTTTATGTTTTCCTCCAAATTGTGTGTTTAATAATGAATTAAGTTAAGTGTAAACATTATCAAGGAATGTTGGTTTGTCCCTGTTTTGATGTGCAAAGCTTGAAAATAAGTTCTTGAATGTTATTTTCATTATCTACTATGTAGAGTTAGACTAGAAAAGTTTATGGTTTTCCCTGTATTCTAGTTTCTTTCTCCAAAGGTTGTTTTGAAAGTTTCCCTAAGAGTATGCTGAAAGCAGGTTTAGATTTAAAAGTATCTTGCTTGATCTTAGGCTTCACTTTGTTTTCTTATCTGTTTTCATCCCTTCTGAAAGTAATTATGTGGATTACTGGATTGTTTGTCTGATAAGTTACCTTCAATACAATCTTTTCCAAAGAAGTTTATGGTTAGCCCTGTCCTTTGGTTGGTTTTAAACAGTTGCTTAAAAGGATTTTCTTGTTTGGAAATATTGATAAATCCTAGTTGAAATTATTGTCTTTTTCCACCCTTTCAACACTTTTATTATTCCATTCCATCATTTAATCTAAAATATATTTTGATATAGATGACTTGCCCCTTGGACCACTCTTGAAGTTGTTGCACAATTAAACACTTTTATGACTCCATAGCCCAATGGACTAAAAACCAGTTTCATATCTATCCTATCAACCATATCTTGTTCTGATTGCTTACACCTTCACCCCTTTGAAACTGTTTCATTTTAGGACTTTCCACTCAACTAAAAATCATGCTCAACCATCCAAAAACAAACAAAAACCCTCGTTCTTCATAACTAGCCTAATATCATACCCAAAAACCTCAAAGACAAATCAATCTTTGCACTTATAGAGAGATCCCTCTCTGGATTTAGGAGGGATAGATCCCAGAATCCCAAAGTGGTTCTAATGTCCTCTCTGCAGTTTTGGTCTTGCTAATCTGCTGAAATTACACAGAGCTAACATTTCTGGCGACTCCGCTGGGGAGTTCTGAGTGAAATTACACCTATAAATTCTTAAGGGCCTCAAGAAAACACTTGATTCAAGAACATTTGGTATATTAGCCAGCTGAGCCACCAGGCATAACATTTCTGGCGACTCCGCTGGGGATCTGAGTCAAATTTCATGTTAAGTACCCTTAAGATTTCATAAAACCCCTTGAGTACAAGTAGCCATCTTCAAGCACTACCAAGAAAATGGTAATCATGATGAAACTTATTTGAATCAGTGACAAACTAAGGAAACCTTAGGATTCTCATAAGAGCTTATCAAACCTTGAAGGATTAGCTAACTTAGCCATAAGAGTAGACTTTGTTTGTCTCAACACCGTAGCTAAGTGTTGAAACTGATTTAGGACACTCTTAGAACCCATAGGACTGAAAAAACTCAGAAAACTCAAAAATATTTCAGATTGGTATTTAAATAAACATGGTGGTGGACCATAAATCATTTTATCTCCAAAAGAGCTAAAAATTTCCACCTGGTGACTCCACAATCCTAAACAGACTTTAAGGCTCCACTGGGAAGACCCATTATCATCATATCATCATATAAATTCAGTTAGAGGACTTTAGGATTAAAGTTTTTTTGTTAAAAGATCAGTTAGCCTCTTAAAGATTGTCATATTTGGTTAAACTTTTCTTGTTTAGTTGGGTCTGAAAAACATAGCATAGTGGCTCCTAGAAGGATTCATACTAGAGCCTATCCTGACCAAAACCCTCCTGAGATAGTTGATAACCCTGAAAGAATCCTTAGGAAGTCTCCTAAGGCCAAATCTTCAATTATTGTCAGATCACTCCATAGAGCTAATTCTGTTCCTGAAAACCTTGCAACTCTACCAGAACCACAAGTCGACTTAAGAAATCCATTTAGAACTAGGTCTCTTGATGATATATATAAGCTAGATTCAAAGTATTCACTTTCATCCCCAGATAGAAGTGAACATCCTGGTGGAAGAGAAACTACTCCATCTGATTCACATTTTATTCATAATTTTGGTTTCTCTCATCCTAGATCTGCTCAACAATCTATTGCTGGACCATCCACATCTGTTCTCCATACATCCACTATCCAAAGCACTCCATTCCAGCCCACTTTCCCTCTTGTCAATCCACCACTTGTAAACCCCCCAATTTTTCCACAACCTCCTATCATGACAACATGGTATGCTCCCCTAGTCATTCCTTTACCTTTAGTCAATCTTCCACAGGAATATCAGTCCAAGATACCTTTGTATGATGCCAGTGGTGCTACTACTACTTCACAACATGTGGACAAGATGAATGACTACATTGAGAGAAACGAGATTGATGATGAAACTGTCAAACTTTGACTATTTGCTCAAAGTTTAGGGGGGGAAGCAAGAAAATGGTTTAAATGATTAACCCCTCACAGTATTAATGATCTCCAAGCCTTCCATCAGTTATTCTTAAACAAATGGGAAGTTAGGAAAAACCCTCTTCACATACTTTTTGATTACAAGAATCTCCAAAGAAATGCCGGGGAGAGTGTATAAGCTTATTGCACTAGGTTCAACAGTGTTTATAATGCCCTTCCCCCAGACTTAAAACCTCCACAAGGCTCGGCTTTAAAAAAGTTTGCTGAAGGATTTGATCCTGAAATGGCCTATCAACTGAGAGAGAAAGATCCTCTGACTCTTGAAGATATGCAAAAAAGAGCTCTTGCTGTGGAAGTTAAATTGATGGAGAAGAGAGAAAGAATGAGGAATGAGAAGAAAGTGTCCTTTAGAGAGGAATCTACAACTTCCACCTCTAACTCAAAGATGGAAAGAATGATGGAGGAGATGATGAAGGAAATGAGCATAATTAAGAGTGCACAAGCAAGTCAAAACCAATCAGCTCCTCAAAATAGAAATCAAAACCAAAATCAGAATTTCAGGAGAAACCAGCCTCAAAACAGACCAAGGGAGGATGATCAACAGATTACTCCTCCTTTTCATCAAAACTATGTAAGTGAGGTTGAAGAAACAATAGAACAAACAGAGGAAGATGACATAAACATGTTGGGAGTAGATAATGATGATTTTGAAGTTCATTACAATAGGAAACAAGGTCTATACACACCCTATGATGACAAAAGAGCAGAAGATGAATTTTATTATCAAGAAATGGAAAATATCATCATAGAGACTCCAAAACAATATGACCTTAGGGGTAAAAGAAATCAAGAAACTCCCAAAACTAAAACCTCTAAAAAATCTGCACAAAACAACACTGTAAATAAACCCAAAATATTAAAACAGAAGGACAAAACAGTGGCTGTAAATTCTGATAAAAACAAAGAGAAAAGCACTCAAAACAATGAAAAACAGAGTGCAGATCTTAGCAGCATTGGCACCTCAGCTAGTGCTCCTGTTAAAACGATTTTAACCAATGTAAATAGAGAAAATCAACAAGCTGATTTTGCTGAGAAAATGGTGGTTAATAAAGTTGAAACAAACATTATGAAAAGTTAGCTACCTTTTAGTTTGGAGCAGGAAATTGCAAAGATAAAAATCTCTGTTCCCCTTACTGAATTAGCCACCCAAAATGTGTATAGATCCCAAATTTTGAAGGCTTTTAACATAGAAGAGAATAATGACACTGTCAATCTTAATGATGACCAACCAGAGCTCATATTTGTTTCTAATATTGAGGGTAGATATCAAGAAGGACTGGTTCCTCCTTTTTATGTTAGTTTAAAGATTCATGACAAAATTTTACATAACGCTATGCATGATTCAGGGGCCTCTCATAATTTAATGCTCAAAGCTGTAATGGAGAGCCTAGGCCTTGAAATCACTAGGCCATACAAAGATATTTACTCCTTTGACTCAAGCAGAGTGAAATGTTTAGGTTTAATCAAAGACCTCTGTGTAAACTTAGCACAAATTCCAACCAAATGTTTAGTAATGGATATTGTAGTGGCTGATGTACCCCAAAAATATGGTATGCTGTTATTAAGAACGTGGGGAGATAAGTTACAAGGAACGATGCAGATGGATATGACATATGCTACTATCCCTGTGTTCAATCAGACTAGAAGCCTTTACAGGGAGTCTCATATGCAATATATGGTTACTAGCCAAGAGAGAGCACAAAACTCTCCCCTTTATTCTGTACATACAGGCCTCAATTCATTCATCCTTTTCAATGATGAAACATTCACTAATCAAGAAATCTTAACCGAATTAGTGGCAGATATAGAAAAAGAGGAAAATAAGACAGAAGTGTCAAAACAGTTTGCTAAATCAGAAAACTACAGCAAACAACACACAGGTCTAGAGCTACAAATCAATCATCCATCACTTCTCAACCTCGAGAGTCAAGAAGCAGTCCTCAACGCAATGAAAAACCTGAGGAATTAAAACGAATTCAACATAGTGCTGTTCTTCAAGAACAAACTGAAGGCACACTAGTTGAAGAGGATAGTAACCAAACTGCTGAACCTGAAACTAGTCCTCTTTGGAGTATGAAATTCAATGGGTCTTGCACTAAGAGAAATGCTGGTGCAGGCATCTGGATACATAACACGAAAAATAATCACATTGAATACCATTTTATGAATTCCTCTTGGTATGCTGATATTACATATGTTTTGCTCAATTTGAATACACCTCCTGGTTTGTCAAAAACAAAGGCAAGGTTTTTAAAGTTAAAAGCTGTAAATGAGTGCATTTTAGATAAATGTCTTTATTGGAAAAATGCAAGTGGATTATTTCTTAAATGTTTGCCTGAGTATGATGCGGAGAAAATCAAGCATGAGTTCCACGAAGGAGAATGTGGAGGCCATCTCTATTGGAAAACAACAACCAACAAAATCCTTAGAGCTGGTTACTATTGGCCCACCCTCTTTCAAGATATTCATAAAATGATAATTTCCTGTCATAAATGCAAAATCTTTGAAGGAAAAATAAAATTGCTTCCTTTACCCTTGCATACAATCACTGTTGAAGCTCCTTTTCAACAATGGGTTTTAGACTTCATAGGAGAAATCCATCCACGCTCATCTAGCCAACGTAGATGGATTCTCACTGGAACTGAATACTTTACCAAATGGATAGAAGCCATCCCTTCTAGGCAAGCCAATGACTCTGTCATCATAAAATTCATTGAGACTCATATCCTCTCTAGATTTGGTTGTCCTAGGAATATCATCACTGTTAATGATGCTGCATTTGGATCTAAGAAGATGGTTTAATTCTGTCACAAGTATCAGATAACTTTGGGTCATTCTACTGCTTATTACCCTCAAGGTAATGGGCTGGAAGAATCCTCAAACAAGATTTTGGTAAACATAATCAAGAAGTTGTTGGAGGACAACAAAAATTATTCGCACACCAAGCTAGTACATGCACTTTGGGCTGACAGATTAACGCATAAGAAATCCATTGGAATGTCACCCTACCAGCTTGTGTATGGAATAGATGCAATTTTTCCAACCAGCCTAGGTGTACCAATTATGAATTTGATCCAAGAAGTGCAGTCTGAAGACAATGACATGATTAGAAGGATTAATCAGACTATACATCTTCAACAAACCAGAGAGGAGGTCTACAACAGAGCATTACAAAAGCAAGAGAGCATCAAGAAGCTTTTTGATAGAAGGACAAAGGCCAACAATTTCAATGTTGGTGAAAAAGTGTTAAATTGGGATTCAAGGAGAGAAGATAAGGGAAAGCATGGGAAATTTGATAACTTATGGCTTGGCCCTTATCTCATTCATTCTACTGCTGGTAACAATGCCTATTTCTTGCAGGAATTGAATGGAGTTGAACTGTTTGGGGGTCCTGTCAATGGCATGATGCTCAAACTTTATTTCTCTTGACCCTATCATGTTTGGAAGCCTTTTTATCTTTTTCTCATGATAAATATTTCATCCATCATTGCATTCAAAGTTCGAAAAATAAAAATACAAAAAACAATAGAAGATAGAAAAGAGGGCAGATTGTGAAAACAAGAAAGGTATAGCCCCATACCAAAAAAGAGAAACAAATCTGAAAGTGTGCAAGCCCAAATGCCACTCCTAAGAAACACTCTCCTAGTTATTCATACAACCTGATCATGACTAATTAGTTTTAAATTTACTGCTGATAGGTTAGTGGAATAGATCTGCCAAACAGTTTAATCTTGGCTTATCAGTTAGATAGATTAGGATAGAAAAATAAAGGTTCAGCCAAGCTAAAAATATGAACCTATGAATCCAAAAAGAAAGAATGGCTCTAACTAGATCAAATCTTGAGCCAAGGATAGTGGTAAAACTGGTTCTAATATGCCCAAAACTTGAACCATATAACAAAGAAAAAACAAGCTCAAACAAGCCTAAAAACAGAGCTGAAGAGTAGAGAAGGATGTTCTTAAAACTTTCAGATCTTATGCCTTCACCATTTTGATTTAATTCTCTGCAAATAATAATCTATGTGCAACTTGTTTTTATGCCATAGATCAGCAACAAGTTAGACTTTTCAATCCTGACTTGTCTGCTTTTAAATTTCTTGTTTTAGAATTTAGAGAATAAAAATCTGTTAGACAGTCTAATCCTAACGGATAGTAGTTAGGTAGAGAAGTTTATGAACTCAACTGTTTAATTTGAGTTCATGGAGAAATAAGAAGCAGACTTAGATTAGTTTTATGCTTTCAAAAGAATAAAATGTTTTGTAAAAAGAGTTTGCCAATCCAAATGCACTCTGAAAGAAATTTTTTTTTAGATCATTAGGATTGGGTAGGTAGAAAGCTTGTTTTGATAGAGTTCCATTTTTTTTCATGGCTGCTAACATTATCAGAGCAAAAGAAGTCCAGCAAAGTGAAGAAAGCTGCAGCCCAATGGATGAGGCATTGATCAGCTCCCAGAGAATACAAGTCTGAAGTTCTTGACACCTTCAAGAAGGTGCCATCCCCATGTGGAGCCACTGTTAGCCACCTATAAAATTTGTTATATCAAATGGTGGCTAAATCATTTTTTAAAGCCTTCAAGAAACAAGTGTTATGCCAAATTGTTAGTTCTTGAAGTCTTAGGAAGACAACTTATCCTTGAGTCAAATCTTCGCTGCTGTTTTCCCTTATAAAACTGAAAAATCTGTTGTTTACCAAAGGAAAAGACTGCTGAAAAGTTCCATTTTCCCTCATTTCCCTTCTCCTTTTTCCTTCTCCATTTTCATTCATAAAAATTTCCATTTACCTTTTCATTCTCTCGAAATTACCTTTAAACTTTTGAAAATTCCTTTGGAAGGTTTAAAAACCCCTTTTTTCCCTCTTATCGAAAGCCAAAAAACCCTTGAAAATCCTTCTTTTTGGCTTAAAAATGCTTATTTTTTTCATTATAGGTTTTAGCCCCTTCCGGCTAAGCCCCTAACCACTTCCCCTCCATGCAACTGGGCGCTAATACCAAGCGCTAAGCCACAAAATGCTAATTGCAATCGGAATATTAGGCGTGAGCGCATTTTCTTTGTTATATGAAAAAACTCCGACGTGATTGAGTTTTTATTCTATGGACCCCCGCCGCATTCTCCACCGTTGATCCTTGAAAAAAATCAACGGCCAGTGCCATTTTTCATTCCCCGCCTGTCGCATCGGAAATTCTGCAAAGAGTTCTTCCGATTGCGTCTCCTTTGAAACCTCTGATGCGATGTCCCGCTTGCAATCTCCACCGTTGATTTACCATTCTAATCCGACGGCCTAGCGCTAATCGCATCGCGCCCCACCGCCCCTCTCTATCGCCCCCCGATTGAGTACTGACCATCGATCTATTTCCAGATCCGACGACTGGCACGTAATCGCAAATCGTGCATCGAGAAATCTTTTAAGTGCCACCTCGTATTCCCTCCGATTGCCGATTCCCGATTCATTTTCCGACATTGATCTCCTCCTAAGATCCAACGGTCCACGTTAAATCGCCCTCCGCCCATGACGGTCCCACCATTCAAAGCCCTGTTTCATTTCATTTTCATTATTTTCCTATGTATTTGCCTATTTGCAAGGTTTTACATTTTTTAAACCATCACATCAGAGTTTTATCCCCGGTATTTTTTGTTACCCTTGTATTCTTTCGCCCGCCGATGCGATATGCCCGATCGCACTATCGCATCGGCCTTCCCCCATCACATCACTCAAAATCCATTGTCCTTGCCATCGCAAATCCCCCCGATGCGATGAGCTCCGATAGATCTCGACCGTTGATCTTTGTTTGTTGATCCAATCCAACGGCTCATTTTCATTCCGCGACCCCAAATCTCCTTTAAACCTTTTTCGCTGCCGATAAAGGTTTTTCCCCATTTTATTTACATTTTCTCCCTTTTCATTATAGAGTCACCACCTGCATTGTAAAAACTCTCGATCAATCTCGACCGTTGATCTTTTCAGATCAACGACCCGGACTTAATTTCGATCGCCATTTACCCAACCGCCTTCCTATATGATCCCAACGAGCAATCCTTGCCGTTCATTGATTTCATCCAACGATTATGATCTAACCTAAACCTCCAAAGCAGTTTAAACCTTATCCCGCAGGATTTTTTATAATTTCGTTTGTTTGTGCAGGTTTTAATGGTTTGTGTATTGTTCTAAGAGAAATTTGAAGGCCGGGGATGGCGATCCCCCAGCTCTTTATTCATGAAATAGATCTTTCCGCAGAGTTCCAAATTATGTTTTATCAATTCCTCATGAGCACTGACGCCATTTTAAAAACCTCTGTAACGCCTGCACATCAACAAGACACAGCAAAACTTAATCAAGCAAAGAGTATCAGTGTTAAAGGATCTAGTCATAGCAGAGATGAAGAATTGAAGATTGTTTACGCAGTTTTGAGGGATTACGACCTAAATCGACTATCTAAAAGTCTAATCCACTCAATTAAACACAGTTTGAAGAACAGAAGACCGAAATTAGGCCTAATTATACCTAAAACACAGAACTAAAGCAAATCAAAGGTGTTTTAGGGAAATATAGAGAATTCTATTAATATGAGAGGCATTCACTGCCACATCAGAGGCCAGTTGAATCCTCACCTGCTGCCAAACGCCACTTGTAGCCTCAAAGCATTCAAAGGAGGCAGAGTTATTACCTCAGTCGATGATATTTTTCCTAAAGACGACTGAATGGTTAATTCAACCAAAGAAGCTTATTGAAAACTGTCAGCAGAGTTATTACAAAGATAAGAAAGAATTATAAAGGTCAACAAACTCTGCTAATAAGTTCGAACACTTCATGTTGAGATTGCAACAAGATGATGAGCTTAGTGGAAAGGAGTCGCCTTCACTAAGTGGGCCCGCAGGGTATTTTTGGCGCAAAGTCTATTTTTAGACTATGTCTATTTTTAGCCATATGGATCATGTTCTATGAGTTGCAGGATGCTATTTGTGGATGGTTGGTCAAGTCAGGAAAAATAGATGGACTTCTATTTTTAGACATACTAGGCGGAATCTATTTTTAGATTGCCTGTCTAAAAATAGATATGTCGAATATTATTAGCTCTTAATAATATTTGGACTCTAAACATTATCTTATCCTCTTGAAGCACTTCAGTTTGATGCTTGGATGTATACATGCAAATTTCGATAGGAAGGAATTACGCTATTCCTAGGGGTTTAGTGGAGCTATTGCCATGGATACTTCAAGTTAGAACTCATGTGACAAAGTTTGGTGGAGTCAGATGAAAGACGCTTAATGGAGTTGTGTTCGGCTTTAACTTAGTTGAGCTAGGTTGTATCTAGCTTTAACTGATTGATACAATTAGTGAGAGTGGTGTGAATTAATTATTAATTAATCTCACTAATTATTAACTCATAAATCAACTAAAGAATACATCGCTTAACTACAAAGGTATGGCACCTTTCTCAAGGGAGACCAAGGAAGAGGCAGGTGAAAGAGCAAGTGTGACTATCAGCTTGTGACTCAACTCTGCATGAGAATTGCACACACATTGGATTGAGAAGCCATGAGGATTGCGTAGTACATACCAATGGGATTTGAACCATGATCCGGTAATTATCCATATTGGGATTGCGCAAAGAGAGGCCGAAGCAACGTGGAGCATGTGTTTTGTATGATCTGAGCTTGTGTAGTGTGTAACAATTGAAGATTGTACTGAGAGCTTGTGAGGAGTTTGTACAATTATTGTTACATGATCTCTATCATTATAATATACAGATGGTTGGGGGTTTTCAGCTTTAAGCTTTCCCATAAATACTGTGTTTATATGTGTGATTGTTTATGGTTTTAATGTGTGCATGCGATTGTTTATATTTCCCGCAAATTGATGATCAATAGTAGAAGAGGTTATGTATTATGCATGAAGCTCAAATAGTGTGTGACCAGGATAATCTTGGTGAATAATTTAACATTTATTCAAATTTCTACATGGTATCAAAGCGATATTGATCATTGGAGCAATTGCAAAACATTGAAGCGATTGATTTTTGTGCCGGTGGAATTCGAATTTGTAGCAGTGTTTTCTTGGTGTTGAAGTTGAGATGTCTTTCAACGGATTGCGATTGGAGTATGCCCTTGAGGGCAGCTTGAATTATATTTCATGGAAGGACAGGATGGAGGCAGTGTTAGATGACAGTGGGTTGAAGGAGTTCATAGATGCTGAAGTCCCAAAGCCTACTTCTAGCGATGCTGTCGTAATTGAGGCTTGGCAAAAGAAGATAGCAAAGTGTCGAAGGATTCTGTTAGAGGGCATGAAGGATCACATAGTGTCTAGCCTGCATGGTAAGGATTCTCCATTCTTGATGTGGAAATCCTTGACAGATTTATTCCAAAGCAAGAGCGACCAGAGGAAGTTGGCACTCAAGGATAAACTCATAAACATAAAGATGGAGAAAGGAGACAGTATGCCCAAGTACCTCACGAAGTTCATCCAATGCAGGGATGAGCTGGGAAGTGTGGGGGTGACTGTAGATGATGAGGACTTGGTGAGCTTGGCTCTCCTTGGGCTTCCGAAGAGTTGGCACTCCTATCAAGACTCTGTCAATGGTCGGGAGAAATTGCCAGGATGGGAGCGACTTTGGTCGGATCTTGTGCAAGAGGAGATAAGGCGGAGTACCAGGGACGGATCTTCATCAAGAAAATCTGATGAAGAGAATTGCACTTTGGCTGCCAAAGAAAATAAGGGGAAGAGCAAGAAAGATTCTCATTCCGGTGCCAAAGGCAAGAAGCAGGACATGTCAAAGGTGAAGTGCTTTCACTGTCACCAACACGGACATTATGCCACAAATTGTCTGCAGAAGAAAAAAAATATGCAGGCTGCTGGATCTGCAGCTGGAGAGGCCTTAGCCTCATAGTTTGAGCTGTATTTTTCGCTGATTGCATGCTTGGTCTCAAGTGTGGCGGGATCAATGTGGTTTCTGGACAGTGGTGCGTCTTTTCACATGACAGGAGATCGAGATTTGTTTGCTGATCTGGATGAGAAAGATCTTGGAGTGCACATCGAGATGGGCGATGATGGTAGATACAGTGCTATCGGTATCGGTACCATTTCATTTGAGAGGGAGTCTGGTAAAACCTTCATATTAAAGGAAGTGATGCATGTTCCAGGATTGAAGAAGAATCTGATCTCTGTGGCGATGTTAGAAGACAAGGGATATGATGTTGTCTTTAGCGAGGAAAAGGCTTTCCTACGCAGTAAGGCAACTGGTGAGACCCGGAGGATAGGGGTTCAAGTTAAGAACCTTTATCAATTGTAGGTAGATGGTTGCGTAGCAATGGCAGGCAAGGCAGAAGGAGTGGTGAGCCGGGATGATGGCGAATTGTGGCACTGGAGATTGGGCCACCTTCACCATGGAGCTTTGAAGATACTGCAGTAGATTTCTACTGGGCTTCCTAAAGGCACTCTTGCGTAGTCAGATCAATGCAAGGGGTGTACCTTGGGAAAATTTGTGAAAGCCACCTTTCACGAGAAGGATAGTCGTGCCATGACGATCCTTGAAATAATTCACACAGACGTGTGTGGACCTTTCTCAGTAGCTTCGACAGCAAAGCACAGGTATTATGTGATATTTGTTGATGATTTTTCTCGTAAGTGCTGGATATTCTTCATGCAAAAGAAGAGCGAGACATACTCAAAGTTCTGTGAGTTCAAGGCAATGGTTGAGAAAGAATCGGGGAAGCAGGTGAAGGCTCTTAGGAGCGACAATGGTGGTGAATTCATCTCTGGCGAATTCAAGGAATTTTGCAGCGCAGAAGGAATTCGAAGAGAGCTCATAGCACCTCATAACCCACAGCAGAACGGGGTTGCTGAGCGGAAGAACAGAACGATCGTGGGTGCTGCACGGGCGATGTTGCATGATCAGGGCCTACCCATTCACTTGTGGGCGGAGGCATGCAATACTGCAGTATATGTGTAGAACCGTTGTCCTCACAAGATACTTGGCATGAGTACACCCGAGGAGGCATTTTCTGGTAAGAGGCCTGATATTTCCCATTTGAGGATTTTTGGTTCACTTGTTTACATTCATGTGACGAAGGATGCCAAGAAGAAGCTGGAGCCGACCGCAGAGGTTGGGATATTTTTGGGGTACACTGATACGCCCCACAACTATCGTGTGTATTTGCCAGACATTCGTAAGACTGTTGTGCGATAGGATATCAAATTTCAAGAGGAGAAAGCCATGAAGTCTTCGCTTGAGAGGGAGCTACACTTGCATGTAGATGAGGAGCTATTAGTTCCTAAGGATGAGTCTCAGGATGTGGATCAGCCACAAGATGAGGTTCATGGAGTGGAAGAGACCACTTAGGCAGTGCCAACCATCAGAGGGCGGAAGCGCACTACAGAAGCTGAGCGACTGGCTCAAGATGCAGAGAAGGTTGTAGGAGCACCTACATCATAGCGCAGACAGAGACAGTCACCTGACCGGTATACTGGATACATGGCTCTTGTGAGAAAGTGTATCGTGACAGAGCCATCCTCTTTCGAGGAAGCTGTGGAGGATCCCGCATGGGTAGATTCCATGGTGGAAGAGTATGATTCGATTGTCAGAAACAGTGCATGGGAGATTGTCCCGAGGCCGGAAGGGAAATCAGTGGTGGGTTCGAGATGGATCTAAAAAGTGAAGCAGGTAGCTGAGGGGAGTGTGGAGAAGTACAAGGCAAGATTTGTTGCCCGAGGCTTCTCACAGATAGAGGGGATCGATTATGAGGAGACCTTTTCACCTATCGCAATGTATTCTTCCATACGGATGATTCTTTCACTCTCAGCGTAGATGGGGTGGCACATTCATCAGATGGATGTGAAGACTGTGTTCCTCAATGGAGTCATTGAGGAGGAGATGTACATAGAGCAGCCCGAAGGTTTCGAGATCTTCAGCAGCGAGTCGCATGTGTGCTGGCTCAAGAGAGAGCTGTATGGGTTGAAACAAGAACCTCGTGCTTGGTACACACGGATAGACAGTTATTTCACCGGACTTGGATTATCCAAGAGTGAGGTGGATCCTAACCTATACCAGATTGTGGTGGAGGGTAAGTTGCTGATCATTGTACTTTATGTAGATGATTTGATTTTGACAGGTGATGAACTGTTGATACACTCATGCAAGGCTGATCTTGCAAAGGAGTTTGAGATGAAGGACTTGGGCCTCCTTCATTATTTCCCGGGATTGGAAATTTGGCAGTGCAGTGGTGGACTGTTTGTTTCTCAGGGTAAGTATGCCCGGGAGATACTGGAGAAGTTCAACATGCATGACTGCAAGCCTGTTGATACTCCTCTTCCTGGAGGTTGGAGGAAGGAGGATGCTACTTCTGCGGAGGTAGTGGATGCCACTGTTTATCGACAGTTGGTGGGGTCGCTTATGTATCTGGTCAATACACGACCCGATATATGCTATGCTGTTAACCAGCTTTCACAAGCTATGGTTAAGCCAACCAAGCTCTTCTGGAAGGCAGGCAAGCATGTATTGCGTTATCTCAGAGGCACATCGGGATATGGATTGTGGTACAGACAGTCGGATGAGGTGAAGCTGTGTGGCTTCACGGATGCAGATTGGGCAGGGAGCCCAACGGACAGAAAGAGCACATCTGGAGGGATTTTCAGTATCGGGTCGACAATAGTTTCTTGGTACAGCAGGAAGCAGAGATCCATGGCACTCAGTTCAGCAGAGGCCGAGTATATGGTAGTGAGTTTGGCTACATGCGAGGCTATATGGATGAGGAAGATCCTGGTCGGGTTGTTCGGTTCACACTTAGAGCCTACTGTGATTTATTGTGATAATCAGAGTTGCATCAAAATCTTTGTTAATCCATTATTTCATGATAGATCTAAACACATTGACATCCGGTATCATCATATCAGAGATTGTGTGCAGCGGAGAATCATGTTACTTTCATACATTCCTACGGAGGATCAGGATGCTGATATCTTGACGAAGGCGCTCACCAGGAGAAAATTCGAATACCACAAGGGCAGGATAGGGGTTGCAGATAATCCTTATCTTGTTGAGAGGGAGTGTTGAGATTGCAACAAGATGAGGAGCTTAGTGGAAAGAAGTCGCCTTCACTAAGTGGATCCGCAAGCTATTTTTGGCGCAAAGTCTATTTTTAGACATATGGATCATGTTCTATGAGTTGCAGGATGCTATTTGTGGATGGTTGGTCAAGTTGGGAAAAAAATATGGACTTATATTTTTAGACATACTGGGTGGAATCTATTTTTAGATTGCCAGTCTAAAAATAGATATGTCGAATATTATTAGCTCTTAATAATATTGGACTCTAAACATTATATTATCATCTTGGAGCACTTCAGTTTGATGCCTGGATGTGGCACA
This sequence comes from Pinus albicaulis, assembly GCA_034641835.2. NCBI lineage: Eukaryota > Viridiplantae > Streptophyta > Pinopsida > Pinales > Pinaceae > Pinus > Pinus albicaulis. Next base: position 251,762 of record JAXQQM020089073.1, read on the forward strand.
TGCAGCTGACAGAAGTAATTACGCTATTCCTAGGGTTTAGTGGAGCTATTGCATGGTTGACTTCAGTTAGAACTCATGTGACATAGTTTGGTGGAGTTGATGTGACAGTTAATGGAGTTGTGTTAAGTTTAACTTAGTTGAGATAGTTGTATCTAGTCTAACTGATTGATACAATTAGTGAGAGTGGTGTGAATTAATTATTAATTAATTCACTAATTATTAAGTTATAAATCAACTAAAGAATACATCAGTTAACTGCAGTGCATGGACAGTTTTAGTGGAGACCAGTGGAGAGGTAGGTGAAATAGCAGTGTGACTATCAGTTGTGACTATACTGGTGCATGAGTTTGCACCACACATTGATAGAGATGCCAATGAGGATTGCGTAGTACATACCAGTGGGATTTGAACCTGGATCTGGTAATTATCCATATTGGATTGCGCAGTAGAGGCAGGCTAACATGTGGAGCACATTGGAGCATGTGTTTTGTATGATCTGAGCTTATGTAGTGTGTAACAATTGGAGATTGTATTGAGAGCTTGTGAGGAGTTTGTAAAATGATTGTTACATGATCTCTATCATTATAATATACAGATAGTTGGGGGTTTTCAGCTTTAATATTTCCCATAAATACCGTGTTTATATGTGTGATTGTTTATGGTTTTAATGTGCGCATGCGATTGTTTAATTTCCGCAAATTGATGATCAATAGTAGAAGAGGTTATGTATTATGCACGAAGCTCAAATAGTGTGTGATCAGGATAATCTTGGTGAATAATTTAACAGTTATTCAAATTTCTACAATACAAACCCATTAATACAGAGGAAATATCTGAAATCTTCTTCATTGAGCCCCTCAAAGGCCGAAAAGCATTAAACTGTATTAATTGAGCTTATAGATATTTTCTATGATCCCACCTCCTCATTTTCCTATAAAATCTTCTTGAGGAGCACATTGTAAAGGGTTGGTTGTTGAACTTTGATATAATACTTGTGCTCGAAACTTTCTACATGTAAATAGTGTTCAGAGGCTCTTGAAGCTCTGTTTGTGATCAAATAAGTTAGGCTGAGAAGAGAAGATGATTGCTGTACTGAAACACTAGACTTGAAGTTTGTAACTCGATTGACATCAATATACAAGATGATTCTTGGGATCCTGTTCTATATCACTGTTGAAGTACTTCTTACTATGTTATTGTTTTCCTTTCATGTGTGCCATTTTGTCTGCTTATTCTCTGATAAAGAACAGCAAGCGTAGAGTTAGGATTTACTGTTTACAATACCCTTCTCTGACTGATAAGATTTATCTTTATGTTTTCCTCATAATTGTGTGTTTAAGAATGACTTAAGTTAAGTGTAAACATTATCAAGGAATGTTGGTTTGTCCCTGTCTTGATGTGGAAAGCTTGAAAAGAAGTTCTTGAATGTTATTTTCATTATCTACTAAGTAGATTTAGACTAGAAAAGTTTATGGTTTGCCCTGTCTTCTAGTTTCTTTCTCCAAAGGTTGTTCTGAAAGTTTCCCTAAGAGTATGCTGAAAGCAGGTTTAGATTTAAAAGTATCTTGCTTGATCTTAGGCTGCACTTTGTTTTCTTATCTGTTTTCATCCCTTCTGAAGGTAATTATGTGGATTACTAGATTGTTTGTCTAATAAGTTACCTTCAATACAATCTTGTCCAAAGAAGTTTATGGTTAGCCCTGTCCTTTGGTTGGTTTTAAATAGTTGCTTAAAAGGCTTTTCTTGTTTGGAAAGATTGATAAATCCTAGTTGAAATTATTGTATTTTTCCACCCTTTCAACACTTTTATTGTTCAATTCCATCATTTAATCTAAAAGATCTTTTGATATAGATGACTTTCCCCTTGGACCACTCTTGAAGTTGTTGCACAATTAAACCCTTTTATGACTCCATAGCCCAATGGACTAAAAACTAGTTTCATATCTATCCTATCAGCCATATCTTGTTCTATTTTCTTACACCTTCGCCCCTTTGAAAATCTTTCATTTTAGGACTTTCCACTCAACTAAAAATCATACTCAACCATCCAAAAACAAACAAAAACCCTCGTTCTTCATAACTAGCCTAATATCATACCCAAAAACCTTAAAGACAAATCAATCTTTTCACTTATAGAGAGATCACTCTCTGGATTCAAGAGGGCTAGATCCTAGAATCTCAAAGTGGTTCCAATGTCCTCTCTGCAGTTTTGGTCTTGCCAATCTGCTGAAATTACAGGGAGCTAACAACTGGAATCAAGACTTTCACTAGGCAAAGAGGGAGAATGGGAGGAAGAAACAACAAGCGAATAAGGAAAATGGTCAAGTTTAGGATCAACATGAGGTTGATTTTGTTCAGGTGGAGGAAAGCTCGGTTGAGAAGAAGTTTGGACATTCAGAACCATAAGGGTCATGAATAACCAAACTGGTAAACAAATGGTAAATCCGGGAAGGGACAACATTTTCATATAAGGAGCACCAATATTTCCAAAAGGAGGAAAAGGACCATGATTCCCATCAGAGGTGTTTCCTTGATTGGTAGACTCGAGAAAATTTTCCATTAGTATTAACCTAAGATCTACTAAGGAGGTGTTCCACGAAGAGGATGTTAGTCTGTGGTCAATATATTTTAGAAATTAACAACAAATAAATAAAAAAGTGGTAACTAGGCAAAAAGGTTTACCAAGCAACTATGAATTGCAATATACAACTTGGCGAACCAACGACTTAACGTATGACAACCATTCTCTCCGAATGATGTGTTCGGTGTATCGTGGTATACAAGGCTACAGACTTAGTTACGTATGGAGGGATACCAACCCATAGAGGACTCCTAAAATATAATTTACGGTATGTGGGAGTGTAGTCTGTAGTAGTGGTGTCTAATGCATAACCGTTCAATGAGAGCATTCCCATATACTTTACATGCATGGAGCGCCATCCGATGTACCAGAAGGTACGTGGAGAAAAATTCTATACACTTACGTATGTGGAATGAGATTTCACCCCTGGGATGAAACATTGGCAAACCACTACAACTTCTACATTTAACGGTGATGGAACACGTCTCTAGCCTAGAACTCTAGATGTTTGCGTTAATCTTCCAAATGCTCCTTAGGTTAATTGAGATGAATTTTAAAGTTGACCTTGAATTATGTTTCAGTTTCAAGGCTCAAAAATCGTTTTCACGTGAACACACCTACGATGCAACTAATATAAAAAAAAACGACTCTTTTCATTTCAATGAAAGCTATCTAGTGTAGGGAAGAAGTGCAAACATTAATGCAAAAATCAACTATGAAACCAACGAGAGCTTGCTAACTAGATCTTTCAATTTCACAATTCCAATGCAACAACCAAAAAGCAAATGAATTTTAATTCACTAAGATTCACCTACATGAATTTTTATTTTCAAATAAATGAAGATCCAGATATCAACTTTCAACACCAAACAATGTGAGCTATGCTCAATGACAATCTCAAAAACAACTTTCCAGTGCAATGTAATCTAATGCAATTCTAGAAGTAATGATCAATTTTGAGACGAAGTCTTAACAAATGCACATGCAATTTCTTTTCTGGTTTCCAAAAGTACTAAAAATTCTTATTAGACAACACATCAATAACACATGCAAGAAAAAAACAATAAATTTGATTACCCAAAGAACTAAATATTCAACCAAATTTTCTTTTCTCTACTTAAACACAGAACAAAATCTTGCAAACCATGAAGAAATTAACAAAAACGCGTCAAAATTTTATGCAAACATAGCAGGAGAAAGAATTTAGAGATCAAGACATTCTATATTCTATGAAAAAAACCCTAATAAATCTAAAGAACCTCAATTTTTTGGACCAGTGCGACTATAAGCAGACAAATCCATGCTGACAGGGTCTTGAGTGCGACTTTACTTAGAAAAATCCGTGCTGCCAGTGCTCTTTCTTTAGAGAAAAACATGTTGGACGAGAAACTGGACAAACGTAAGCAGATAGTGGAAGACAAGGTCTTAAGCATGACTGTACTCAACAATATTTGTGCTGACAACGCTCTGTTTCTTCTAGAAAACGTGTTGGGCAAGATTTTTTTTGGAAAATATAATCAAAATTGAAGAGAGATCCAAACTTGACACTTAATAACACACCACTCAGAATGCAGCTCCATAATCAATCAAAGTTACAGATCACTAGGAGGTTGGCCAAACTTAACAAAAGATACCAAAAACAAAAGGAGGTTTGAAGGGTTATGTGATCCCTAGCAGAGTCGCTATTTTGTTGTGCAGGAAATCCTTTCTGCGGATAGAAATGATCCCTCTAGTCCTATGGGAGGATCATGCAAAAAATGAGGACAATTACATGTAAAATTTCCTAATCCATATTAGAAAATTCAAAGGAGGATATATCCCCTACCTCTATTTGATGCTAATACCGTTAATGTCATCCTTGAATCTTTCGATTCCAAGCTCAAGATCTCCTCTTCGCTGGTATAGATGAGTGAATGCAAGAAAGATCAAGTGGATACAACAAAAATATGCAAAGCATTGTTGATCAGTAGTTGTCATTGATGTCAACCTAAGCAACACTAGGGGCTACCTCGATCTTTCATGGGAATTTTGGCTTGACAAATTACTCTATTCCGAGTCAAGGATATTTTGGATGGTTTCTACTTGTCGATATGTTTCTATTGATATATGGCATGCCGCATAATTCTTCATGGTTTGAGAGATATTCGTGTTTGAAGTTAGTAACCCCAATTATTGGGCTAAAACCCCATGGGGTTGTAGCATGACACTAATAATTGGTTGTGGTCATTGAATATTCAATAATTAATAATTTTTTAAACTCCTAAAATCCATCCAACGTTTGCTTGTTGAAGAGCCTCTCAACCTAAGCATTTATATAAATTCAGACCGTCATATCCTCCTTATGCAAGGATTTCACTACTTAAAACAGGTCATCGTGGCATTATGGCTATAACTTTTTTCTGCGAAGCTTCAAGTGCTGAAACAAAAACCCATTTGAGCCAAAATCCTGATGAAGCTTGTGACTAAATTTTAGATATTGGTTCAATATATTTTTCGAGATATGATCTAAGGAATTTAGGGTTTTTGAAGGCTCTAGAATTTCACGTCGAACAGGAGCAAAGGTTGAAATAGTGACACGTGGCACTTCGTACAAGTTCGCTCTACTCAACCAGTCTATAGTAAGGCCATGGTAGGAGATTAAGCATAACTATTTCTTGAAGAATCCAATGTTTATTAGACCTACAGGGTTAGAAAGAGGACTCAGAGAGCTACCACAAGACGCAATTTCAGACCTTGGAGATTTGAAATTACATAGATACATAAAATTCAATATCTAGCTTCTAGAAGGCAAGAAAAAATATGCATTCAAGGATCATTGCAGTAAGGACAACACATCAACAATCAAGGGTAACTCTGCTACAACAAGGTATGTATTATTAGTGTTTGAATTTTAATTTGAATATCATATTTGACATGTGTTTTTGAAGGACAATGTAAGTATTTTGTATGTATGTTTGATTGGGTTTTGTTCATAAATTTTGAATGTATTTACATTTGAATTTTGAATATTTCTCTAACATATGGTTTGCAGGACAATGTAAGTATTTTGTTTGTATATTGGTTTGGGTCTTGTTCAATTAATGGCCAGTAAGAGGACACACAATAGAAACTTAGACACATACTAGAAGGACAATGCTGGGAAAAATACTGAGAGGGGGGTTGAATCGCATTTACTACATAATCAAATCCTTTTACTTTTTCATTCCTTAAAACCCATACACGTCTTTACTTGCGTAAAATAGCGTGGTATACGCATCCCCTTTATGAAACTAGCCGTATACACAAGTAGATTTAGATATGTCATTAAATCTTCCATAATTTATTCATCGTATATTCAATAAGGTATGTGTGCAAGAAGAATTGCATTGTAACCATCACACAAAGCATCACACATGAACACCGTGATTTTTAGGTGAAAACCCAACCTGGGAGAAAACCACCGCTGCAGCTTGTCACTAATATTTTATTAAGGTAGAAAAAACATCTACAACATATGTCAAGCAGATTGACCAAAGACGATAGCACCCAGCACTGCCATTGCCACTGCATCACTTTCTCCCCGGGAAGGAGCTCCAACCGACTGCTATCACCGAAGGGGAGCTACGACCGTTTTCTCTGCCACCGCCCACACCGGAAGGGAGCATAACCCCCCGACTAAATGTCACAATCCTCAGCACTACCTTTGACCACGTTTCTCATCAATTTTCACACTCGATTCAACAAATCTCAATAGAACACCACTGCGAGCACATTTCATCATATTTTTCACATCGACCCTTTTCCATACTTTTAAGCACAAACATACGTCACCAATGACACATATCACGTATCAAGAAAGGTAACTAACAACAAGTAACGTATAAGATATTTCATACCCCTTACTTCAAAGAACCCTAGTTTTACACGCGTTTCCTTCACCGATGTCGCGTATATACGCGTTCGTCCACACAAACCAACAGATACCTCGTTGTATATTTTTATTGCGTGATACGTTTTTTCAGCGTCGAAGTCACAGAGTACGCGCTTTTCCACTAAGTAGCGTATAGATCTTCAATCATTACAGACAAAGATACTTCATCGTATCGACATTCAACTCGTATTCAACCCTTCGTCGTCAGTATGTTCGCCTACTGCTGCATTCATCACCATAAACAAACATCTAGCAAATACAAGCAGTACATTTCGCATCTAAAGATCCCGCTTCATCATTTCTTCATAAGTGCTTCATAGATTCAGATCTATCATCAAACCTTTACCCTTTCCATACGTATACTTCACAGAGAAGTATTCATTCGCTCGACATCTTGCACCCACACCCATGTTATGCACAATTTAATGTTCTCCTTATATAGGTTTATCCTTTTTTCACCAAGCGAGCCCCTTTTTCAATACCATGGGCCAAAACAATACCATGAGAGCTCAAAACCACTGACTCGGGTCAATTAGGCTTTATCATTACTCATCACCATGGGTCAATACCATGGTGGTTACCCTTGGTTTTGCACTTTTGAGCGCTTAGCCCATAATGGTGACTTTGGCACGTTCTTTTCCGTGCAAACGCGACTTCCCTAGGCCAATCTCGTATACAAAGAGACATACTTTTCTATCATATTTTTGAGCACATTCTCAATTCCTTTCTTCATCGCTCGTACCCACCGTAGATACATCATACTCTTCATCAGAACATATTCTCTCAAGCACAACTTCATCAAGTAAGTTGTCATCATCTTCATCAAGAGTGGTTTCCTTTCAAGTACAACACTCGCATCATATCATCAACAAACATCATATCACACTGCATTTACATCATTTACCAAGTCCATCAAGCCAAGAATAGTTTTCATCAAGTGTATTGCTATCAAGGACAAATACATGCCAACAATATTATGTCTTCATCTTCATTTAGTGGGTTGCCATCAAGGACAACACCGCATCATATTTCCAACAATTTCCTTTGACTTGATGGCAACCATGATGGTGTTGCTTGGTTACCTAACAAAGATAAGCATGGACACCATGTCACTCTCCAATTCTTTGACACCATTATTCACATTCAAACACCATTTCACTCTCCCCTTTGACATCAAGGGCAAAGGAAAACCAATGTCACTCTCCCAAATATGTGACATCATTCTCGTCTTTCATATTCAAACCCCATATACACACTCTCCCCCTTTTCTCCTCATGTAGAAGAAGCGTCTGTAGATCATGTCAAGTAGCTAAGTTCTAGTTCATGTCAATCTTTAAACATATTTTTCTAACAAAGTACATGACTCTTCCTATCACCAAAGACTCATACTTACATCAAATATCCAACCAAGTGATTTCACATATGAGATCAGTACCCAACCAAGTGGGCTTTACAAATTTGACTCGCCTACCCAACCAAGTGGGTTTACAAACATGACTCAACCATCCAACCAAGTGGGTTTACAAATTGACAAGTCCTTACATGACCGAATATTACAATTTTACAACATGGGTCTCAATCAGGACCTTTCATCAAAGCACAAATATGAATTTTCATAATTAATACCAAAAGACCTCAAGAGGAGATCATATCGGGAACCACCATAATGCCAGCAATGTGACTATATACCTGAAGAAAACTAATGCGTTCTCGAATCCGTGCAACCAAGCAATCTTTCCAAAGACTAAGGCTCCCCCTTAGTTTGTGCATCCCGAAAACTTCCACCAACAAATCATCAAGGAATCTCATCAAAGCATTAGAAACAGACCATGAGAACCGGAATACCACCGTAGATACCAAACAACATCGTAGATACCAACAAAGATTGTACCGTGCTTAAGAGAGCTAAACCAACAAAAATTGTCGCAACCAACCATATGTGGTTTTCCTTCGTGGGGCAGAACTCGCGTACATACGCGACTGTGTTTCGTGAAACCCGTATCCAAGCCATCTTCTAAAATTTATGCAGACCGATTCTTTATGAGGAAAAGACAATGTTCAAATTTCTTCGAGATATTTGACCGGCTTCCTTGACCACAGACATAATGGGTATCATGGTAGTTGTGTCTTCAAGCGCTATCCAATGGTTGTACAAGCCCATTAGTAACCAAGCCTTCGATCCTTTTAAGATCAATACTCTTTCCAAAAGAGATTATCATACCAACAACATCTTCTGTGATATGTGTCAAGCAATCATTCATGTGGTCCACCACCACCATGATCTTCAAGATTTAACATGAAGTAACATATGTAGGGAAAAGATCTCAACCATAGTAACAAACTCTGCATGATCTATTCTTATTTCTGAATCAAACGACATCCAACTCATCCATGTGTGAGCACAAAAGATACTTATCAGCAACCAGGGCTCAAAATCTCATCATAATAAACCATGTACCAAGTCATCATCATTTTAGCATGAGTATCACAAAAACCAAAGAATAAGCAGTCATATTGCCAACAATGCAATCATTAGTATTCAACCTGCTGCTCCCCCTGAACCAGTGCTCCTTCTTAACTTGTGCAACCTGAATACGTTCATCAGTAAGCCATCAGCAACAATCTCTGCATGAACTTCCCTTATCTCCAAATTATAAGACTTTCATCTCAACAATGAATACTCTTCATCAAAAAGAAAACAGGACTCATCCACAATCTTCAACATAAGAAACCATGTATCATATCATCATTATTTAGAACTGAGAAACTAAGCTGATATTGATTCAATAATACAGTTATTTAGCAGTCAGACTGATGCTCCCCCTGAACCTCTGCTCCAAATCTTCAGCTATCATATAAATTCTCTTATCATCAATGCATACGCGACTGTGTCTGCTGGAACTCGCGTGTATACGCGACTTTAGTTCACCGAACCTGTGTATGGAAAGTGTCATATTGAAAATTTCACTTTCCTTCATCTCCCCCTGAACTTATGCCTCCTGTACCTATCTTCTTCACATCAGATGCACTGTCAGAAATACATATAACCAGAATAATCAAATCAATCATGAGAGACATCATACATTGCTCCCCCTGTGACGATACATTACTAAATCTCATAATGTATCCCACATCATTCCTGCAGTCAATCAGAGAAGTAAGCTTCAAAAGCGGATGACTGCAGTAGGGTCAAAATTCCCTACGTTTCTGATCGGTCCTCCATCTTTTTCCAGATTTGTTTGAACTTTATATTTGTGTGCTGGAAGTTATCCAATTTCTCATATCTGTTCAACCTGCATTCTTTTTCTACATGTCCATACTTGTTACAAGAATAAAATCTCATGTGTCCAGAGAAATAAGCATAAGAATCATAATGAGTATTTCTAATCTTCCTCCTTTTACAATCAACTGCTTTATGTCCATACTTGTTACATGAAAAACAATATCCCTTGAAGAAACCAGAGTACCTTTCTATGTAGGAACTGTTTGATTGAGGCTGAAATGATCTGCTCCTGCAATTTGCTGCAACATGTCCATAATTATGACATTTAAAGCATTCAACTTTATTGACTGATTTCCTTTGAGATTTCATCATTGTTGGTTGACCTTTTGTTTCTTTCAACACTTCAGGTTTTGCATTGACATCCTCTGAATTTTTAGCACTTCCTTGTGAGCTAGATTCTCCTTTAACAGTTTCATGGAAACCAAGACCAAGTTTGATAGCGGGAGACCTTTGATTACTCAGAATATTGTCCAAAATATTAGTACTATCTTGAAACCTCAAAAGTTTAACCTTTTCTTCTAATTTACCTTTGAGAATGTTTACCTCAACCTCCAAGGCTTGACATTGCTTTGTCATGATTTCTTCTTTCCTTCTTTCATCTTCTACTTGATCCTTCAGATTTAGAATGTCTTCTTTCAACCAATCTTCGTTTTCTTCACATGTTTGTTGCAGCTCTTCATTCTTCTTATTTGATTTTTCCAGATCTTCTTTGAGAGAGATGATTTCTGCTTCAAGGCCTTCCTTTTCAAATGGTTGTAGAGGTTCCTCATTCTTCTTACTTGATGCTTCAAGATCTGCTTGCAAAGATATGATTGCAGCTTCAAGTCCTTCATTCTTCTTGCTTGATTTTTCGAGATCTGTATTTAGATCATTGATTTCTACTTCTAGTTCTTTAATTCGATTGGATGCATAAGTATGAAACCTTTGATACTTTTCCACCTGTCCATTCAGCATTTCTATTTGGTCTTTCATTTGAGAGATCATCTCTTTGTAGATAGAATCTTTCTGATCAATTTCCTTTTGTTGTTCTTCAACTTTGATCTTGATAGTTTCTTCTAGATCCACAACTTTACTTTCACTATCTTCACGATTGTTTGCACAAAGAAGAGTATTACAAGGACCCAAATCACTATCAGATTCATCTTCTTCAATTTTTGCTATACATGATTTCTGAGATATCTTCTTGTTTCGCGTAGCCTTCTTCTTTTGCTTCTTTGCCATGAGCACTTTCAGATCATGGTCAGAATCTTCTTCATCTTCACTGGACACTTCATCATCATCTTCATTTGCATAATAACTCTTCCTCTTTTCAAGTTGTTTCCCTTTACCATGTTTTTCTCTATAAGGACATTTAGCAGCATAGTGACCAACTTTTCCACACTCAAAACATTTGAAGGGAAGCTTACCTTTGAATCTTCCAGTACCTAGTTGGAGTTTTCTCACAAAATTCGCTTCTTCTTCTTCTGATATATAGCTGGATTCTTTGACAACTTCCTTTTCCTTTCCTCTTGCAGATACCTTAAAAGCATCTTCTCTGATTTGGGAAGGACCTCCTTGTCTCATTTCAAAAGCAGTCAGAATACCATGTAATTGAACAATAGTAAGAGTTTGCAGATCTTGCCTTTCTTCAATAGCTGAAACTTTAGAGTCAAATTTTGAAGTCAACGATCTTAAGAATTTTTCCACCAGAGTAGTATCAGTTATGGTTTCACCCAAATTTCTCATTTGATTTACAATATCATCTAGACGAAGAAAGAAACTGGCAACACTTTCATCACTATGCATCTTCAAATTTTCATATTCGATTCTAAGAGTTTGGAGTTTTGCACTTTTTACCTTTGTATCTCCTTCATAGCTTAGAATGATTTTGTCCCATATTTATTTTGCTGAATGTAGCTGCATCACTTTAGCAAATTCTGATTCAGACATGCTTCCAAATAAGACATTCACTGCTTTAGCATTGATTTCATATTTCTTCCTTTCAGCTGCATCAGTAGGAATACTTGTCGGGTATTGATAACCTTCTTCCACGATTGCCCATACATCTACACCAAGACTTTGAAGATATGGTTTTGTTCGTACCTTCCATAATATCATATTGCTTCCATTGAATAGAGGTGGCTTTATAGACATCACTCCTTCTTGACTTCCCATTGCGACGGATCTCCTTCAAGAGATCAAGCTTCTGCAGAAGAACCTGGCTCTAATTCCAATTGTTGGGAAAAATACTGAGAGGGGGGGGTGAATCAGTATTTACTGCAATTTACTTTTTCACTTTCTAAAACCCATACGCTACTTTCCTTTAGTAAACTCGCGTATACACGCGGATATCCTTCATACAACTCGCGTATTAGCAGAGATCTAAATATGCAGATATTTATTAACTTAGCTCTTTTCAATATTCATTCATCTGAATTTAAGTTAACAGTAAACATGTGTAGTAACAACAGAATAAACCATCACACAAAGCATCACACATGAACACCAAAATTTTTAGGTGGAAACCCAAGTCGGGAGAAAACCACCGCTACAGTTGCTCAGCCTTCAATATTTTATTATAGAGAAAACATCTTACAACATATGTGCTGGAGCAAAATCCTACCAGCACGCAGGCACCCACCTGCGCTCGTTTACCAGCCTCTCCTGGAAGGGAGCTCCAACCCCCTGACTCGTTTACTAGCCTCTCCTGGAAGGGAGCTACGACCCCCTGATCTCGTTTACCAGCCTCACCTGAAAGGGAGCTACGACCCCCTGATCTCGTTTACCAGCCTCACTTGGAAGGGAGCTACGACCCCCTGACTGAAGGCTACAACCCTCAGCACCTTTATGGACCACGTTTCATCAATTTTCACACTGGATCCAAAGCTTCCTTTAGGACAAAACTTGCAGGCCACGTTTCATCATATTTTCAGACTGGACCCACTCCATACTTTTAAGCACAGTCAACCATGAAACAGATACATATAACTCACTGACAGATATCAGTAAACCAGCAGAACAGTTCAGACATTTCTTACCACAGACTTCAGCAAACCCTAGTTTGCATAAGCGCTTTCCTTTCACTGATGTCGCGTATATACGCGCTTCCGTTCACATAAACCAGTGTATACTTCTGTACATATTACAGATCCAATTTCATTGCGCATACGCGCTTCCTCTGCGACGAACTAGCGTATGGATCTTCAACCATTACAGAGCTGCATACTTCTTCAGATCCGATATTCAGTTCAGATTCAACCCTTTACTTCAAACAGATGTTCGCCTCATCACAGATCTAATCACTCCATAAACAGATCTAGTAGATACAAATACATTTCAGATCTAGATCCCCTTGTTCATCATTTTCTTCATTGGTGCATCATAGATTCAGATCTATCATCAAGCCTTTACCCTTTCCATACAGATATACTTCATAGAGAAGTATTCATTCAAGCTCAGACATCTTGCACTCACACTCATCATTTGCACAATGAATTTCTTCTCCTTACTAGGTTTACCCTTTTTCAATACCATGAGCCTTTTTTTTTTTTCAATACCATGAGCCAAAACAATACCATGAGCCCAAAACTACATTACTTCCGATGGTATTCCTGGACGAGGTCATTTAGACGAATCATTACCCAATACAATGGGTCAATACCATGGTGGTTACCCCTGGTTTTGCACTTTTTGAGCACTTTTTCCCATACGCGACTTGTCACGTTGTTTCCCGCGTGCATACGCGACTTCTCCTAGACAAATCCACGTATGCCTTGATACATACTCTTTTCCTCATAGATCTAGCACATACTGAATTCCTTTCTTCATTACCTTCTGTACTCACTGTAGATACATCATTTGACAAGTTCATCAAGACATATTCTATCAAGCACCACTTCATCAAGTAGGTTGCCATTATCTTCGCTGAAGGTGGGTTGCCATTCTAGAACAACTCTCTACATCATATTGTCAATAATCATCATATCACATCAGATTTACCTTTATTTACCAAGTCCATCAAGTCAAGAATAACTTCATCAGGTGTATTTCCATCAAGGACAACACATGCCAACAGTCTCATGTCTTCATCTTCATTCAGTGGGTTGCCATCAAGGACAACACTCTGCATCATATTGCCAACACACACAGATCAATAGCTATTTCAATATACTTGGCTTCACCAAGAGTGAGGCGGATGCAAACCTGTACCAAATTGTGGTGGAGGGTAAGCTTTTAATCATTGTTCTTTATGTTGATGATTTAATGCTAACGGGTGATGAGCAGTTGATACACTCATGCAAGGCGGATCTTGAAAAGGAGTTCGAGATGAAGGATTTGAGCCTCCTTCATTATTTCCTTGGATTGGAAATATGGCAGCGGGAAGGTGGACTGTTTGTGTTTCAAGGCAAGTATGTCCGGGAGATACTAGAGAAGTTTCACATGCAAGGCTGCAAGCCTATCGACACTCCTCTTCCAGGAAATTGGAGGAAAGAGGATTCTACATCGGCAGAGGTAGTGGATGCCACTGTTTATCGACAGTTGGTTGGTTCGCTCATGTATTTAGTTAATATGAGACCGGACATATGCTATGCGGTGAACCAGCTTTCACAAGCGATGGTTAAGCCTACCAAGCTCTTTTGGAAGGCAGAAAAGCATGTCCTGAGGTATCTCAGGGGCACATCTGAGTATCGCTTATGGTACAGACAAACGGATGAGGTGAAGTTGCATGGCTTCACTAATGCAGATTTGGCAGGCAGCCCAATGGACAGAAATAGCACATCAGGAGAGGTTTTCAGTATCGGATCTACAACAATTTCTTGGTACAGCAAGAAACAAATATCTTGGCACTCAGTTCAGCGGAAGCAGAATACATGGTAGCAATTCAAGCTGCATGTGAGGCTATCTAGATGAGGAAGATCCTGGTTGGTTTGTTCAATTCACATTTAGATCCTATAGTGATACATTGTGATAATCAAAGTTGCATTAAACTCTCGATTAATCCTGTGTATCATGATAGATATAAACATATTGATATCTGGTATCATCATATCAGAGATTGTGTGCAGCAGAAGATCACATTGCTTCAGTACATTCCTACGGAAGATCAGGATGCAGATATTCTGACGAAGGCGCTCGGCAGGAGAAAATTCGAATGCCATAGAGGCAAGATCGGGGTGAAGCATAATCCATATCTTGTTGAGAGGGAGTGTTGAGATTAAAAAAGATAATGAGCTTAGTGAAAAGTAAGAACCTTCACTAAGTGGGGCCCACAGGCTATTTTTAGGTGTATGTCTATTTTTAGACATGGTGAGCATATTCTATAAGTTGCAGGATGCTATTTGTAGATGGTTGGTCAAATGTGGAAAATAGTTGAAATTATATTTTTAGAATATTGGGCAAAGTCCATTTATATATCGTCGATCTAAAAATAGGTGTATGTCGATTATTATTAACCCTTAATAATAATCCAACAATAAACATCAACTTATTCTCTTGGAGCACTTTATTTCAGTGAACAGATTTGGAAAATCCATGGGCTGAAGGAATTATGCAATTCCTAGGGTTATTGGTGGCTCATGCATGAAGGACTCAGTTAGAACTGAAGTGGAAAAGTCATGACAGAGTTGGAAGAGTAGTTACATGAGTTGTTATTTAGTTTAACTCAGTTAAGTGAGTTAAACTAAGTTGACCTAGTTGTATCTAGTCTAACTAAAAGATACACTAGTGAGAGTTTAGTGAATTAATTAGTTAATTAATTCACAACTAATAACTCACTAACAACTGAACAAATATAGCAGTTAACTACTTGCATGTCAGATCCAGTGGAGACCCAGTGGATAGATAGGTGAAAGGGTGAGATGGACTATCTGTTGTGACTATAGTGATGCATTCAATGCATCTGACACACATTGGATATGCCAATGAGGATTGTGCAGTCAAGGCAAGGCCAATTCGAATTCATTTAGGGGTCTTCTTCAGTATGGATTGCGCAGTGGAGGCAGGCTGTCAAGAGGCAAGAAATTGGTGCATCGAGATGCAAACTTCTGCATGACAGTGTGTAATGATTGTTGATTCTACTGAGAGCTTGATGTAGTAAGCTTTGTATGTGATTATTACATGATTCCGTTGAGATACATAATATATGATAGTTGGGGTTTTTAGCTTTAAGCTTTCCCATTAAATAACCATGTTTTGTGCGACTGAATTTATTCACATGTTTGCAATTGGGTTTTAAATTTCCACAAGTTTAACATTGGAAGGATTCTATATTTAGAAAGAAGATAAATGTTCTTAGATTAGGAGAGTCCAGTAATACATTAGTATTAATAAATTTCTACACTTATTCTGCCATCACATCAGTAAAATGTTGTCCACGTCCTAACTGTCCCACTACATTAGCACCTTCTTGGCACAACGGATCCCACTGAAGCTATAATTTTGTAATAGTTAGAGTTTTAAGTTCAAGTCTATTAAATACTGTATTATTGTAATTTTTTGTATAAATACTTTAGTTTTGGAAGTATCAAAGGTTGATTGATTGAGATCAGAATCACTATTGTATTTTGGAGTACTATAAGTTTTTTCAAAGCACTGGAGCATCAATAATAATCAGACCATTCAGAGGATTCTTGTGGCTTAAATACTGGTGATTTTTTTCTTATGTTCTTATGTTTCATTGTCATATTTCATTGTAATCATATGAATTCTAATTGTAAATTAGAAAGTGTGATGAATAGGATTTACTTTTGATTACCTTATTCTGGTTGCATTTACAATCATAATGTTTTCTAAAACTGGCATGGCTAGATCCCAGTTTCCAAATTTGGTTTTATGTTGGTCGATATGATTATTTCTCACAATCTCTAGAAAATTACAGAATGCTAACATAGTGGCGACCATACTTGGGAACGAATTGAAATCAATCATAATTTCTTTCCAATTCAATCTCTAGTTAAATAATCACTGTATTAATATTTTATAGAGATTGTTATCTTCTTCTTTTTTATTGTAAATATAGTGTGCAATTTCAAATTCAAAAGATTGGTGTGACTTATATTTTATATTTTGTGTTTTGGTTTTCAAAACTGGCTTCTAAGAGACCTTATACAAGATCCCATCCTGATCCCAAACCTTCTGAAATAGTGGATGATCCCCAAAGTATTGGACAAATAACTAAGGATACTTCAAAGAAATCAGTTACACAGATCAATTCATCAGTAAACAAGGGAAGTAATAATCCTCTTCCTAGAGCATAATCCCTCCCTAATAATCTTGAAACCTTACAAGATATAAGATTTTATTTAAATTTTGAGCAAAGCCAATTTAGAAGCAAATCCCTAAATTGGGCAGATACATTAGTCATTGACCAATTGATTATGCATCTAGAATCACCTAAAATTTTGCCTTCTTTAACAAAATTTTATCAAGAAATTGTCCAAGATTTTAAAATCCTCAAAGATTTGGTATTAGAATCCACTTCAGTAGTTACATATGCCTATCTCCAACAATTAGTAGAATTTTCTGCATTAAATATTGTTGCTTCATCCATTGCATCCCAAACATTTCAACAAATATCTGCAAGTACAACCTCTTCTGAAAATTCTACTACTTATCCTCTCATAAACACTTAAAGACCTTCATCTCCATCACCTCATCCATCCTCTCTTCCACATATAGTTTATACTTTTTTACCTCCTCCACCACCTATTAATCCACCACCTGTCAACCCTCCACCCCCAATCATGGTTTCACATTATTATCCCTTGGTTATTCCTCAAAATCTATGGGTTATGCCCCAAGACTATCAATCCAAAATACCTCAGTTCGATAAAACCCAACCCATTAATACTCAGCAGCATGTAGACATAATGAATGATTTATTCGATTGCTATGAGATCGATGCTGATGATGTTAGGATAAGGTTATTCGTTCAAACCCTTGGAGGTGAGGTTAGGAAATGGTTTAGAGCTTTACCAGCTTCTTCCATCAATGATATAGTAGTCCTACAACGTCAGTTTCTAGATATATGGAAAGTTAAAAAGAACCCCCTCCAAATTCTCTCAGAATATGAAAATATCAAAAGAGAAACTAGAGAAAGTGTGCAGGATTTTTGTGCTATATTTAACTCTATTTATAATGTTATTCCTTCTCGCATAAAACCACCTGAAGGACTAGTGCTGATTAAGTTTCCAGATTGTTTTGAAATAGACATAGCTTATCAGTTAAGAGAGAGGAACCCTGGGACCTTATAGGAAATGTAAACCATAACAGTTAGTAAGAGATAATAATTGCTTCCCAATCATAGATAACACATTTTGTGTTTTATTTTCAAATTTCCACTGGAAAAAGGTGTAACAATTAATGTTTTCTTGTTCTTTGACACAAAATGGAAATCATTCATTTGTATCCTTTATTGGGATAATTCCAATGAAAATAAATGATTTAGGACAAATTTAGGTAACCTGTAATGCTTCCTTTCAAATCAGTACACATCAATAAGAGAAAATTCAGGAATTAGAAGCCATTGTCTAATACTCATATTTTTTGTGAGGTAAAGAATCCTTTTGGATTTTGCAAAAATCCTATCAAGATCTCTCTGGAGGATTTTAATCTGAAGGTAAGAATAAAACCATTCAGTGAACTTTAAATAACCCATTGGTTCCCTTCCTAGTAAATGATTGGAAACCAGGACTTAATTAAATTCTAGTTGCCCGAATTAATTTTTTAATGCTTGCCCAATTTGCTAAAAGAGAAGAAATTGGGATAATTAAACAAGACAAGGTGCACCAAGTAAGTACAATGTCTAAATATGCACCATTGAGAGGTTGCATTAAGGTATACGAAGATAGTTCTAGCCAAATAAGAGACAAAGTTTATGGAAATATCGATAGTATTTTCTAGGACTTTTTTCATGAACATAAACATGGCTTCATCTAGCTTTTGGTCATCTAGATACCCCTGCATAACAACCAAGAGTGAGGATAGGGTTTGGTACAAAGGTTTAATTTATTGGGTGGTGTTGAGGTATAAAAGGTATCTCTTTAACACCTATTTATCCTACATTAATTGTCAATCCAGGAACAACTTTTTTTTTCAAGAGTGTACTCTGTCTGAGGCTACAATTCAAGCTAAGAGTAATGCTTTGTAAGGTGTAGCACAGTGTTCTAAACACAAGAGTAAAAGGATGTTGGAAAATCAATTTAATTACAATAACATGAACTCAAGTACTCTAAATTCTACCTATTCACTCAGCAAACATCAATCGAGGATATAGTAGCAATAACTCATTCCTCTAAAAATTGATGCAATTGAAATCAAACTAGAACAAGGCAATAAATCTAGGAATGAGGAAGAAATAACCAATTTTCTCTACAGTTGACAGTCCTGATTTAAGGAAATTAAAGAGAAATAGAAATTCAACTAAAGCTGCTATTGAAAGTAAACTAGGAAAACTCTGTAAACTAATGAGCTGGAAATGAAAAACAACTTGTAATCGTATAAAAATGTAAATAAGCAGCGAATTGTAACTAAAGGAATTGAATAGCAGGTGCTAAATAATGAATCTGAACAGTAAATCTGAACTTAAAGGAATCAAATAGAAAATTCTGTTAAACACCAAACCCTGTCGACAGCAAACTTTGTTAAACAGTAACCGAAATGAACAGCAATCCAATGGAACAACAAATATTGAACAGCAAAGCTTTATAAGCAATAACAAGATGAATATTACAGGAATTAAGATCCTTGTTGAAATGGAACAATAATGCAATTCATTAGTGCAACACAGCAATACCAATAAGCAATTCAACAACAACTATTTAACTTCACAAACGTAATAAAACAGAACACAATTATCACACAACGGTAATTAAAAGATAGAAATACAAATAGCAGATCGATTCCACTAGGGTCGATCCCATAGCACTAGTGAAACACTACTGGATTACTTCAGAGCTTAATAAATGGAGCGGAAATGTGTCTGTGTATTAATTAAACATAAACAGTGTTTACAGTGATCGCTCTCTGATTACGAGAGTTAATAAGAAAATACAAAGCTATACAGAGAATGCTCAATTAATCCTTCAACCCCTTCAATCTCTAAAGGCATTTCCTTATATAGCAACTTCAACGGATAAGAAAAGGAACAAGATGAGGGATTTTCTTCCTTTCTTTCTTTAGTTATCACTTGATCTTCTTCGGCTGAAGCCGTGTTGTTCCCTGCCTTCTCTTAGCAATGTGTTCTGATTTTCTTCTCTTTGACAGGATATGGTCTATCACTGGAGGAACAGTAGCTACTCCTGCTTTAGCCTCGCCCCTGGTATAGTTTTTTACCTCATTTGATTCCTGTTTTTGAAAATATAAGGAAGTTTTTAGTTACTTTTTACAATAAACATAATTCTTTGCAATTCTATCATAATTCTATAATAAATCACCTTTCTAGAATAAAAAGAGTTATGTTTAAAGGAAAAATATGGGGAAATGCATAATGAATTCATACCTTTTTCAATGCTCAACATACCCCCCTGCTTACCCTTTTTCATGTCCTCGTGAAAACCATAGTTTACATGTAAAGCAGTTAAAGAATAAGCTGGATAGGGTTTTTCATTAAGAGGTCTAAAACCATGATTTGCAGCTAAAGCTTCGAAGATATGCCCTGTCTGTCCTTCAGGTATTTCATAAATGGCTTTATAATCTGTTGCAGGATATCATGCAATGAGGCTTCGAAACCTACACCCTAGCCAGAATGGGCCTTCCCTCAAGATGAGGTTGCTATAGAGAACCAAGCGGCCAACAACTATTCCAACATTTTTATAGTTCAATGGCTCTCTAATTTGAACATTTAGATTGGAAATCCCCCATCGGACCTTAGCTGCTATATAGGCCTAGTCTCTAATAGATAGAAAATATTCTACCCAATTCAAGACAATTGCTTTATGGATAGGCCCCAATGCTTGGATAACACCCTCTCTTGTCATGAGGCTCTTCTGCCTAGCCCATAATTGAAATGGGTGTTTTGGTTCACTCCTAACCCACAAGTCTAACTCATTTTCTTGCCTTTGGAAAATATTATAGGCCTTGAGCCATTTCAATTGATTGACAACAAATAAAATAAATGCTTGATATTAGATGTCACCCACAAAAGGGTTGGGATTTATCTCAATTTCATTCTCCAATATAAGATTATGCAAATAAAACTCACAAAGGAGACATTGTACCTTAACCCCATAGAGTTTATAACATTTCACAAAATCCTCTACAGTGTTTAACTCTATATACATTCCTTCCCTAACTGATTTAATTTTTAACTGTAAATATCTCTCTAATAAAAATAAAGCATAATTCTTGGCAGGGCATCTACAAGCTAAAACATCTGTGTATAATGAGCAGAGAGTATCCATTCGATTCTGGGCTATTTTTAATTTATTCATTACCTTTTCAACCTTCTCCTCTACCTTTCGACACTTCTCACAGGCTTCAGCCTCTGCTGCATGGATTTTCTTCATCTGCTGCTGCAACTCCTGGTATTTTCTTCTAGGGACAGTATTCTCTTCAAGTTTTTACCTTTCCTGTCGAGCCTGTGCCAACTCCTCTTGGAGTTTGGCTATAGTAGGATCACTAAAAGTGTTTTGAATACAGGCTTGTGCACTTCAAATTGAGGTTGCTACATCTGGAATAACAGCCTGTCGTTCCATATCTTCATGATTAGGCTCAGCCTGGGTTTCCATAGTCTCTACAACTTGGGGCTTTGTTTTAGTGGCCACTTTCGTCTTTTTCAGGGCTCGTTTGGTAACTATGCTTCTCTTCTTTGGGGTTCGTTTGGGCATTTACTTCATTTTAAGAACCCTAATAGTCTGCCTAAGTTGTTCCACTAGCTTTTGAAGCTTCTACCGTTCCCTACGAAGTTTCTCAATTTCAGTTACTTTCTTTCTCCTCCTTGTTGGAACGGTTGTTCCTTTTTCTGAACCCAATTGCTCAGCTGGGGTTTGCTTCTCAGCAGTCGTGCCTTCAGTTGGGCTTGCTTCTCCATTTTCTATGTGGAGCACTTCTTCAATATTCATATTCTCTTGGCTGCATTCTTCAGGGGTAATAACCCCAATTGGCTCTGCTGTTCCCTGAGAATTTTTAGTTTGGAACACTGCTTCAGTGTTCACCTCTTCCTGTCCACACTTCTCATGGGAAGTAACCCTAGTTGATTATGTTGTTTCGTTAGGGTTTCCTTTTTCTATTTCATCTAGCATTCCCTCAGTTGTCTCTTTATTGGTAATAGCTTGCTCTTGCAATTGGTTGATATCAACATTAAGGTTCAGTGGGTTGTGGGGCTGCACATATTCGCTCATGCTAGCCAAAATTTGGGCCAATTAGTCCTCTTGCAAAGGGCTTTGTGGTGAACTTGCAGTGGTGGTTTCGGGAGGCTCTGCTCCCTCTCTTTCATTCTCACTGTTGCGATTATCTTCTTCCTCTTCACAGGTATGGTAACTACCTTCTTCCTCATCAGAGTATTGAATCTCTTCCTCTACACTAGTATGAGGACTTCCTTCTTCTTCCTCAATTCCTTCTTCTTCATCATTTCCTTCTCCTGTGCTGATTTGTTCCTAAACACTGGTGTGGTGACTTTTTTTCTCACCACTGGTGTGGTGGCTCATTTCTTATCCATCCTCATTAGTGCGGTGACTCCCTCCTTCAAGTTGTGGGGGCTATTCGTCCTCCGAGCTGGAAAATTCCAAGGGTTGGCTACTTCTACCCTGAAGGCCTTCTATCATCCCCCTACTTCTTTTTAACCAAGAGGTTTGTCCATGTTTTGATGGCTCTGCTATTGTGCTAGCCATTCTCTTGCGTTTTGGGGCAGGCAGGGCTAATCCTCCATCAATCGAAAATATCAGTTCTTCCCAACTAGTTTGTTGTTGGTCAAGGCTATAACTTACTATCAATTTGATTAAGCAATGGTGGCTTACCACCATGTCTGTGTGACGAGCTTTTCTTATACTACGGGCAACATCATGCAGTAAAGAATTTAAAAATGCAGGCAGGTTTATGGTACATTTCTGTTTTAACACTGCTAATAGCTTAAGGTGGTGAGGTATTACCACATATTTCCTCCCATCGCATGTTATGTAGGCCTGGACTACTTTTTCCAACTCTGTCCATGGCTCTCCCAACGACGCTGGCTGAAATCCTTTCCCATTGGCAACCAGGTTTTTCCCTTCATCTCGGAAAAGGTTCATGGCATCTTAGAGTTTCACCTTCTTATGAGTCCATATAGCTCCTTCCACTGGTAGACCAGACACCTCTACAATTATTTCATCTGTTACTGCTATCTTTCTAACTCTAACCATGGAGTAACCTTCCTGCAAATTCTGTAAAAACTCGATAGCTATTGTTTCATGAGGTTTTTGTAGCCTTGTGAGGTATGTAATCCATCCCAATTTTTCTAGAATTTCTCATGCAATTCTTGAAACAACCAGCACCTGCAGCTCACTACGAATTGGTCGTCCTCCCATTTTACCTGCACACTGTTAATTCCTTACAAATGCACAGAAATGCAATGGAACAAAATAGCATAGTATTTAGTGAATATTAGAATAATACCGTTAAGCCTTCACTATTACTAAGAATATAGGCATTTAACCCGAATGCAGACATTAAAAGGCATCCGCGCCCCCCTGAAGGATGATAGGTCATCCTCGACCATCAAATAAGAGAGTAAAGGACTGCACAACAGTCGTACATCATTTGAACAACATACACACTTATGATACGATCACAAATGATTACATTACTAAAATAAATGCATAATATTAAATTGCGAAGAGATATGGAAACGTTTATGCAATGATTCGAAGATAATGGAAAGGGACAACCTATGTGAACACAAGTACTCATGTTGTCATTACCCACATAAACTATTATGATAGAGTTATACATAATTTTCATGTATAATAGGTTCAAAACAAGGAGTTTAAGGATATTCTCTCATTTGATCTTATATAAAGATATAAGTAAAAGGTTCGTCATTACTATTGATTTGAAAAGTGTGACTCCAATACCATCAGCAAAGCTCTGTTGCCCACAGGTGTCCATAACCTTGACAAAGTTTCTTTTCCACCTTTGGAACCATTATCCTTTATTTATGCCTAGGGAAGTGCTTTGTAATGTCATGATGGAGGCCACTGTGCTGGCTTGAGAACTAGATGAACCACAATGCCATTCACCAGGAATAAGTGAAAGGTGGACAGGTCAGCTCGTAATGAGACCTCCTATTCCATGGACCTTTTATTATTTTTTTCTGAGTTTCCCATTGCACCATATCCCTAGTGTGGTGGCCATAATGGGAATGCCACTTCTCTACTTCCTTATGATCATGGTAGGCTGGCTCTTGATGAGACCCCCTATCCTCCATCTGCTATATCATAGAATTGTTAATAATTACATAATTTTTTTTCTTTTATCCTTTTTTTCATGTATAGCACTTCCCTACTTATATATAGAGGATGGCTCAACACTCCTTAAGAGTAGGGATGGTGGAAGAAGTCTGGCCATCTCAATGGAAAAAGATATGCCTTTATTCTTATTTAATAAATAAAGATCAAAGGGAGATAGTTTAGGGAAGAACCAGCATGATAAAAATACCCGATCATATTAATTTAAATGAGAATAAGGACAGAAAAGCAATATAAATGGTTGTCCTTTCATTTTCCTTATCATTGCAAAACTATTTCTTAAAAAATAACAATTTCTCTTGACTTGCTGATTTCAGTAATTTCTAATTTGTGTATCCTTACATAAATTGTGTGTTTTCCATCAAGAGAGTCATGAAGGATCCATAAAAATCCTCAAAATTCTGTTCAAAATCAAGAAAAAAATACACTAAATTTTTTTTTTCCTTTAGAAAGGAACAATAAAAACAATCTACGAAAATGTTATTCCTTTGGAAAGGAACAGCAAAAAAATAGGCGGAAAAACTGTTGTTCCTTTGGAAAGGAACAACAAAAAAACTGTTGTTACTTTGGAAAGGAACAACAACAATGCGTGGCCAAAAATTGTTGTTCCTTTAGAAAGGAAAAACAAAAACACTCGCAATCAAAACTGTTGTTCCTTTTGAAAGGAACAACAAAAACGCAGTAAGAAACTGTTGTTCCTTTCGAAAGGAACAACAAAAAGAAAAACACTCGCAATCAAAACTGTTGTTCCTTTTGAAAGGAACAGCAAAAACGCAGTAAGAAACTATTGTTCCTTTCGAAAGGAACAACAAAAAGAAACATTCAGACACAATGTTTCTTGAGAGAAACCGTTTTTGTTCCTTAGAAAGGAACAACTTAAAAAATAAATTCTGCACACAAAAAATAAGCAAAATAAAGAAAAAAAAAACATTATGTACAGACTCCAAAATAAATAAATGATTCAGAGAATGGGTGCTGAGGAGGAGTTTTCTCCCTCAGCAAGAATTTTCATGGTAGAATCTTCCCATAATTGCTGGTAAAAGGATTCCTAAGTAAGCGGTTTGTGGTAAAGTCGTACTCGATGAACGTTTACTTTAAAGGAATGTCCAGATCCTACAATAGTGGTTAATGTGATGGTGACATTATCATGCAAATTTTGTATCTCGTAAGGTCCAAGCCATCGTGTCTGGAGTTTTCCTGGGAAATCCTGAAACCTGGAATCATATAGGAGTGCCCAATCTCCTTCGTGGAATATTTTCTCTTTGATGAGGGCGTCGTGCCATTTTGCTCTCTGTTGCTGAATTAATGCAGTGTGTTGAAGAGCAGAGAGCCTCGTTTCATCCAACTCATTGATTTTCTGTAATCTTCTGACCTAGGCTTCATTTAAGTCTAAACCCACCTCTTGGGTTGTTCTTAATGTCTGAATTTCAAACTCTATCAGGAAGATGGGCTCTTTTCCAAATACCAATTGATACGGTGAATACCCCGTCGTACTTCTCCATGTTGTTAGATATGCCCACAAGGCTTTTGAAAATATGTAAGCCTAGTCACGTCTATGTGAGGCAACTGTTTTTGTCAGTATAGATTCTATCACTTTATTCGTGCTCTCTACCTGGTCGTTTGCTTGTGGGTGGTATGAGGTTGTAATTTTGTGCTGAATGTGGTAATTTTGTAATGTTTCAGCGAGTTTATTACCTACAAAATTTGGTCCTCCATCTGTGATTATGTCCCTTGGGGGGTCGTATCGCACAAAGATTTGGAAAATGAATTGTATTACAAAGTCCTCTGTAGCTTTTGAAAGTGTCTCCGCTTCAACCCATTTAGTGACATAGTCGGTTGCAACTAGGATGTATGTTCTTTGGTTCGATGGGGGGTTAATGGGACCAAAAAAATCGAGCGCCCAATGTTTAAATGGTTCAATTACTAATTGTGGGTTCAAAGGAATTTTGTCGGACTGTCTAGGGCAACCCGCCCTTTGGTAGCTATCACAGGCCTGCACAAATTTTTTAGCATCTTTAAAAATGGTAGGCCAATAATAGCCTATCTGTAAAACCTTGTGGGCAGTTCTACGATCTGCAAAATGTTCGCCACATGGCCCATCATGGCATGCTTTCAGAATATCAAATACTTCGTCCTCTCGGACGGATCTCATGATTTGCATATCTGACCCTGTATGAAACAGGTAACCCCCAATCCAAGAGAATCGGGTACTATGTTGTATTATCTGCTTTCGTTCATTAAGCGTTAGGTGCTTAGGTAATTTACCTATTGTCAAATAATTTGTTATATCAGCATACCATGGGGTTCTAACAGTAACAGCGAACAAATTCTCATCTGGGAAGTGATATTCGACTACTGCTGCATCTGTTGGTTTTGTCATTTGTGACAAGAAATCAGCTACAGGGATCTCTTTTCCAGGTCGATCTCTTATTTTGATATCAAATTCATGCAATAAAATCAACCATCTTTTTACTCTACCATTTGTAACAGGTTTATTTGCTAAAAATTTAATGGCAGAATGATCGGTATATAAAACTACAGGATACCCAGTTATATAATGTCTAAACTTATTTACAGCATGAATTACAGCTAAAAATTCCTTCTCAGTCACAGTATAGTTTAATTCAGCAGGAGATAGATTTTTTCTAATAAATAGATTGCATATGGTTTCTTATCCTCTTCCTACCCAAGCACTGCTCCAATGGCTGTGTTTGAGGCATCAGATGAAATTTGGAAAGGCAAATCCCAATTAGGGCCCCTTAGCACTGGGGCTGTTGATACAAGCTTTTTCAGATCCTCGAAAGCCTGGTCACATTTATCTGTCCAAATGAAATCAACATTTCTTGTTAGTGCATATAAAGGTGCAGCTATTTGAGAATAATGTTCTATAAATATTCTATAATAACCAGAAAATCCGAGAAAGCTATGTACCTCTGTTTGTGTGGTAGGAGTAGGTATTAACAAAATTATCTGAATTTTGGCTGGATCCACCTGAATTCCATCTGCTGAAATATAATGTCTTAAGATAAGTCCTTCGGTCATCATCATATGACACTTTTCGTGGCTTAAAAAAAGCCTAGTGTCAATACATCTTTGCAACACCTTTTCTAATTTTTCTATTGCTGGCTCAAAATCATCTCCGTAAGGTGTGAAGTCATCCATATACACTTCAAGCCCTTCATTTATTAAATCTGAAAAGATGCTGAGAATGGCCCTCTGAAATGTATTAGGGGCATTGCATAGGCCAAAGGGTAAGACTCGATAGGAAAATGTCCCCCAAGGACAAGTAAAGTGGTTTTTTCTTGGTCCTCAGGGGCAATCTGGATTTGATTGTACCCACTAAAGCCATCTAGGAAAGAAAAGAATTTCTTTCCTTCCAATGTATCTAATACCTGGTCAATGAAGGGAAGGGGAAAGTGGTCTTTCTGGGTCGCTTTGTTCAGTTCTCGGTAATCTATGCATATTCTCCACTTTCTATTCTTCTTTGGTACCAATACTAATGGGGAGACCCACTTGCTATTAGATATTGGGTAAATGAAATTAACATCCAACAACTTTTGTAATTCAACTTTCAAAATATCTTTAAGGTGAAGGTTTAGTCTTCGTTGGGGTTGGAAAATGGGTCTCACATCTTTTTCAGTATAGATGTGGTGTGTACATAACTGGGGCTCAATTCCCTTCATGTCTGGATAATCCCATGCAAAGGCTCCATTATATTTTTGTAGTAATTGGACCAACTTCTCTTCTTGTTCAGCAATTAGATTTTTGTTAATGTTTAGAATTTTTCCTGGTTCAATTTTGACATATTACTATTGTACAAAGAAGTAGTGGGTATTATTTGATCAGGAATGTCTTTCAGGGGATCTTCTTCTTCTTTATTATCAAATGTTGCCTTGATCATGTCACATTGTAGATGGAATCTGATTGGTGGTTTGTTAATGAAACTGTTAATGATATCATCCTCTGTTTGATCTTTAAAATCGAGGGCATCTTCTATGGTTGGTGGTGATCTCATATTTTCCATAAGATATGATACAGGTTGCTTCCTTGTTTTGATTATTGATAGGCTTGGTTGGGCTGGGGAATATAAAGCTAAATTATTGACATAGTTTCCCCTTGTTATTGTCATGTTGCCTTGTCGGTAGCCAATATAAGCATCGACAGTTACCAACCAAGGTCTACCTAGGATCAACAAATGTCCATCTAGCTGGTTCTTTGGGTTGATAATTAGGAAGTCAGCAGCGTACTCCCAGGAATCTATGGATACCATTACATCTTGTAGTGTACCTTCTGGTTTGACCACCGATCGGTCGGCCAGTTCCAATAAGGTTGTTGTTGGATCCAATGATGTAATGCCAATTTTTTGACAAGTGTTGGTTGTTAGGATATTAATTGCAGCTCCCAAATCAACTAAGGCATTTGGAAATGATTGCCCATTGATTTTCACCGTCACTATAGTATTTCCCGGGTCTTCATATTTTACAGGTGTTTCCATTCCTGATAATAAGTCAGATAGATTACCGACTACTTGGACAGTTGGGTTGGTTGTTGTTCTCCTCTTTGGCTTCTTCATACACAGTTCCTTAATGTTTTTGCATAAATAGGAATGTCTTGGATAGCTTAGAGGAGAGGGATTTTTTTACACAAATTTTTTAATTCTCCTAGAAGATCAAAATCAGGATATTCTATTGGGCGAGGTATGATTTATCATTCTGGGAATGGTGGAGAAGGGGTGGTTGCTTGTTGTGGAGTTTGATGTTGAGTTTGTTTGTTGAACCACCGTCTCTTTTTGCAATGTTTGTTCTACAGGTAATGGATCTTCAGTGTGAACATTTTTATCTCCCTCTGTTTCTACTATGCGCCCATATCTCAATTGAAGGTCATTACACTCCCTTAGTTCAGTTTCTAATTCTGGTGGTTTCATTATTTGGATAGACTGAACTGGCCTATTGTTTGGGTTTGGGTTGGGTTGGGCTGGGAGTTGTGGTCTTAAATTGGTCTAGGGGTTTTGTGGCAATGTATATGGAGCTGGAAATGTAGGTTGAGAGAGGGGAATTGTTCTAGCTAGCTGATTTGTAGGTCTTTTCCAGTTTGACTACCAGGCTTGACTCTACGAAGTGGAGGGGGTCCATTGTGTTGGATAGGCATTGTTTTTCCCAAACGGTGGGAAGAAAGGAAAATTTGGCTAATTAGTTTGGTTTTTTTGATTTGGCCATGATGATGTAGGAAATGGCTGTTGCGACCAATTGGGGAAAGGTGGCTGATTTTTCCAAATTCCATTATATTTTTGAGCATTATATTGAGGAGGCTGAAAAGAAGAGAATGGATCAGTTGGCATACCTGATTGTTGTGGCTGCCATTTTCGGCGCTGATTAAGTAAGCATACCACTTATGATTCTTCTTCTACCTCTTTATAGACTTATTTTAACCCAGGAAGCGAGGGACATCCTTCTGTGGGGCAATCTTTTGTGCAGATGGCATAAAATTTGATTATATCCAGCGGGCACTCTTTGTGGTTGTGTTTCTTCCTGCACTTAGGACAGAATATTGCCAAGTTTTTTTCAGCTTCTGCTTGCTTTTGTTTGACTTGCATAATGTCTAACTATGTTTTTAGATTCCCTAGAATACTTGTTTTAAAATATTCCATCATATTTCCAATATCTGCATGAGTTACACCTTCACTGGAGGTCTTATTATCCCTTGTGATCATGTCACATTCCGCTGATTTTAGCCTTGTGCTACCTCTCGAACTCCTGATACACAAATAAATAATGTTAGCATAGCTTTCCTGATATATATCACCTTTTCCCATAATATTTAATGTTTCAACCCATTGATCCTTCATCCCCCTAATTAATGTAGTTTTCAGCACATTATCAGGTAAGGGTAAATATGCATAAGGAGATATTTGGAGGTTGTATTGAAATCATTCCACATATTCTTCCAAAGTTTCATTGGGTTTTGTTGTCATCTGAAATTTTTCATATTTTAGTTCTTGAGACCTGCAATAATCCTGATATTTCTTTAGAAACGCAGCTTTCATCTGATCCCAATAATTTATAACCCCTCCACCTAATCCCATAAACCATCGTAAAGATTATCCTTTTAATGTGGAAGGAAATAATTTTAATTTTTGGGGATCGATGGTATAGTCATACCCCTTGCATAATACATCGAATTTAAACAGAAATTCATCTGGATCTTCCGATGTCAAGCCATGAAATGTAGGAATTTGTTGAAGAGGAATGGCTTTCATAGGTGCATTAACTACAGTGTCCACAATGGGATATTGTAGTGTGGAAGTTTGTTGAGGTGTTTGTTGGTTCTGGTTCTGGTTCTGGGCCATTTGATCAAATATGTGCCAATATCCTTATGGGATCTCGAGGGAATTCCTAGGCTGACTAGAAGGAATAGGAATGACCATGACATCACTCCCTTGATCTGGAATAAGTGTTCCCTACTGGCCTACTATCTGAGGAGATTCAGGTCCTTTGCTTTGAATGATGTTGACAACACTTCCCTTATCTGGGCTTCTCACTATTTGGATTACTTCAAAAGGAGATTTTGGTTCTTTTGTTTCCCCTGTTTCCCCTTCTCCTTCGTGAAGATTACTAGAGTTCCCTTCTTGTGGAGAAATTAGGCGAGAATTCTCAATTTCTTGGGAATCTTGGTCAATTCCTTCCATTTGACTATGTATCTCAGCAAACGCTACAGATGGTGACTCTGTGGTATGAAGGGAACCAGTAGGTTGTCTAGAAATAACTTTCCTAGGTCCTACTGATGGCTGAGATTTAGCTTTCTTAAGGATTTTGTTAATGAAAGTTGTTCGCCCAAGGGTCTCCGGTCCCTTAGGTTTTTCGGGTTTAGGAGGAATTTTGTTTTTTTATCTTTTCTATTCATTCAAAAAAACAAGCCTTCATTCCTACCTAAAGAAAGAAATTTACCCAATTCTGCTGTGAAGTGGGCTGTGAGAAAGTATGTTCCTTGCTCGGTGCGCAGGTTCTTACCTTCCGTCTTTAATACCCAATTCTTCCCAAGCAGAAAAAAGGGTCAAATGCGCATCACTCCTTCTAAATGGCATACACTCTCCCCAGCAATGGAACCAAAATGTTGAGGTATAAAAGGTATCTTTTTAACACCTATTTTTCCTACATTAATTGTCAATCCAGAAACAACTTTTTGTTTCAAGAGTGTACTCTGTCTGAGGCTACAATTCAAGCTAAGAGTAATGCTTTGTAAGGTGTATCATAGTGTTCTAAAAAAAAGAGTAAACGGATGCTGGAAAAGAAATCTAATTACAATAACATGAACTCAAGTACTCTAAAATCTACCTATTCACTCAGCAAACATCAATCAAGGATACAGTAGCAATAACTCATTCCTCTAGAAATTGATGCAATTGAAATCAAACTGGAACAAGACAATCAATCTGGGAACAAGGAAGCAATAACAAATGTTCTCTATAGTTGACAGTCCTGATTTAAGGCAATTAAAGAGAAATAGAAATTGAAGTAAAGCTACTATTGAAAGTAAACTAGGAAAACTCTGTAAACTAATGAGCTGGAAATGAACAACAACTTGTAATCGAATAAAAATGTAAATAAGAAGCGAATTGTAACTAAAGGAATTGAATAGCAGGTACTAACTATTGAATGTG
This sequence comes from Pinus albicaulis, assembly GCA_034641835.2. Taxonomy (NCBI): domain Eukaryota; kingdom Viridiplantae; phylum Streptophyta; class Pinopsida; order Pinales; family Pinaceae; genus Pinus; species Pinus albicaulis. The sequence continues at coordinate 283,610 of JAXQQM020089073.1, forward strand.
AACAACAAATCTGAACTTAAAGGAATCAAATAGCAAATTCTGTTAAACACCAAACCCTGTCGACAGCAAACGTTGTTAAATAGTAACCGAAATGAACAGCAATCCAACGGAACAGCAAATATTGAACAACAAAGCTTTATAAGCAATAACAAGATGAATAGTACAGGAATTAAGATCCTTGTTGAAATGGAACAATAATGCAATTCATTAGTGCAACACAGCAATACCAATAAGCAATTCAACAACAACTAATTAACTTCACAAACGTAATAAAACCGAACACAATTATCACACAATGGTAATTAAAATATAGAAATACAAACAACAGATCAATTCCACTAGGGTCGGGCCCGTAGCACCAGTGAAACACTGTTGGATTACTTCAGAGCTTAAGAAATGGAGTGGAAACGCGTCTTTTTATTAATCAAACATAAACAGTGTTTACAGTGATCGCTCTCCGATTACGAGAGTTAATAAGAAAATACAAAGTTATATAGAGAATTCTCAATTAATCCTTCGACCCCTTCAATCTCTAAAGGCATTGCCTTATATAACAACTTCGACGGATAAGACAAGGAACAAGGTAATATTTGAACAGAAATCCCTCAGGATCGAAGAATCCTGAGGGATTTGCTTCCTTTCTTTCTTTAGCTATCACTTGATCTTCTTCGGCTGAAGCCATGTTGTTCCCTGCCTTCTCTTAGCAATGCGTTCTGATTTTCTTCTCTTTGACAGGATATGGTCTATCACTGGAGGAACAACAGTTACTCCTACTTTAGCCTTGCCCCTGGTATAGTTCTTCACCTAGTTTGATTCCTGTTTTTGACAATAAGAGGTAGTTTTTAGTTACTTTTTACAATAAACATAAGTCTTTGCAATTCTATCATAATTCTATAATAAATCACCTTTCTAGAATAAAAAGAGTTATGTTTAAATGAAAAAGATGGGGAAATGCTTCATACCTTTTTCAATGCTCAACAGGTGGAAATGGGAAAAATAGTAGCTGGAAATTATGAGGTTTTCTTACTATTAGTATGAATCTTGATTCGGGGTGTACGAAAAAAGATCACTTTAGCTGCGCATAACTTGACTGCTTATTAGAAATGGCTTGCTAATATCTTCATACTCTGCCGGTTAGAAGGGATATAGAAAAATGTTGCACAAATCTAGATCTATACATTAGAAGACATTAAACGATTATAAAAATAAGATTTACTCCATAGATTCAATAGACAAGACAAGAATATATCCAATGAAATTTTATATTAAAGGCACCTGAGAGGAAAACACAAGAGGGTGTTCCCTGTTCTCCTCAATGGGATGGGTTCTTGTAAGTCCTCAGCACTTTAGATTTAGAATTCCTCTCTCTTGATGGTGTATAAAACCCAGACAAAAATGGAAAAATATGGCTATGATAATGGATCAATAGCTAGACCAAGAGTTGAGATCTAGAGTGATCTTTAGGCAAAAAAAGGTGAAAAATGAATGGGAAAACCCTTATATTTATAACAAAATATTGAGTTAGTCTAGATATTGGTGCATAGTTAAAATATTATTAACCAAATCTAGATCCAACTTTTATGGAATATTTTATTATATTTGTTGCAGGGAAAAGGAATTTGACTTGAGTCAAATCCCCTTATTTGTAAAGAATAAATAAATAAATGATTTATTTATCATTTTAAGGATGTGATTAAGTAATAATAAATAAATAAATGATTTATTTATCATTTTAAGGATATGGTTGAGTAATAATCAAACAAATAATGACTTATTTAATTATTTAAGGGTGAATTAGTCATATTTAACAAAGAATATTATTTAAATAAGATTTAAACAATTATTCTTTAGAAAATAATAAGATAAATAATGATTTATCTAATTAATTTCCTTGTTTTGGGTTAAATATAACCAGAAATATTAATTAAACTACTGTTTAACTAATTATTCCTTGAGGAAAATCAAACAAATGTATATTTATTTAATATTTCCTTATGGGGTTTCCTGTTTACACCTTAAACAACTTAATAAAGGTGATTTACTAAGTTATTTTCATAGTGAAAGAAATTTTACTTGGGGTAAAATTGGTCTTAGATGGTGTACTTGGGTCCATCTAATGATAATAGGTTAGATGACCAAAAAATTGTGTAACAGATTGCCCCCCAGCGTGCGAGCGTTAGGAGCTAATCATATGAATGAAGTATGTTGTAAGAACTCAATCACTAGACAATAAAGGGGAAGTCAAAGAGAGAGGATTGTAAGGTAGACCAAGGTGCTGAAAGAATTAGACCCTGAGGAGGTGACTTATAGGTGCAAAAATTCTTTTTGATGAGTGAGTGCCTGCTATAGGCGGCGGGGAAGGCATACCTATGCCCGCCGAGGAAATAGTACAAACAATAAGGTGCCTGGAAAACTGCGGAACACAATAATAAAGCATATGCTAGCATAAACATAAGCCAAATAAATAAAATGATAATGAATCCCACATACATATTGTGCCTGGGATAACAGCCAAGACTTGTACAATAGTATCTGAGTACATGAGATATAAATACAACCCAGATGCCCCTAAAAAAAGGGAGGGGCTCGGAAAATCTGACTGATATATGCAAACAAAAAGGCGCTGCAAGCGGCTGAGGCCGCCATGATCAAATGTATGAAGCTGCATCGAAGGCTGTAATGAAGATTTCATCTGAGTGTGTGGGGGGCTACCTGTAGGGCCACCCCTTCATGAGGGCTGACACATCTCACACACACTCGGGAATCATCGATGTCAGCTGCTACATCACTAAACCGTCAATTATATGGATCTCGATCATGCTGAAAGGAGCTGGGGCTGAGAAGTAATCAAGTCAAAGGGAAATAAGGAGTCTGTTTGCCTGATCTGAGGCACCAAACAAAAGTGGAAGCTGGAACCAAGGTACACCGCCCTCTAGACCTGTCTTCTGGAATGAATGAGCTGATGTCAACAGAAGGAGGTCTGCCATAGGTGAGGTAATAAGGCATCCTCAACTAAGGCATGAGAGAAAATAGTAGAGTGACTGATAGGCTGACACCAATGATGATGATGATGAAAATGGGGGGAAATGAGTGGTGAATGAACGACTTCCCTTGTTAGAGCATAAATAACATGGATGACCTGGCAGCGATTAACACAATATCATGAGGAGTAGGGGACAGTGGGACTGAAGGCCATAATGAGCGACACGAGAGAGGGACCAAGAAATTAAGGATGGAGGACTATAGCAAGGTGTGAAAGGACTCGAGATAGACTCCATGAAAGAAATGATGACTCAACTCAGATGCTCTAAACAAGGGTGACTCGATGGTGCTGCCACATAGGGAAATGGTCCAATGGGGACCATAAAAGCATGAGTACAAGATGGTAACTCACGGAAAAATTCAACCCAAGTGTGGAAAAGTATGGAGGCAACATGGTGCCCCCGGTATGAGTTTTGCAAGTGAAGGAATTTTATTTTGAGGAAGGGTTAAGTGGCGCTTCATGGGAAAAATGTGTCTCAGTGAAGTATCAAATCATTAAAAACTAACATATACCCATTTGAGGGCTCAGTGATAGCTTTCCAACGGTGCAGATGGTTTGGTAAATGGAGCTACGGTTGGATCGCAGCAGGCGAAAGAAAAAACAGGGGTTTCTTTTTTAATAAGGCATTTTCCCTCCAAATTCATTCATTTGCATGTGGAGCTGTGGTGAATGTGAAAAGGAGAGAAGGCCCTAAATCTTGCGGCGATCGTAGCAGACAAACCGACCATTGGAATTTTAGATCTATCAGTTGTAGGTAAGAGGCCTAATCCTACTCTTTCATTTTAGTGGATTGAAAGTTCAGTTTAGGTACCCAGAGCTCATGAACAGGCCAGGTCGCAATTTTTGGGATCTGTTCTACGACATGGGTAGCAATTTTTGGGTAGAAAACTACGAAATGTCCCAGGAAACGACCTGAACAATGCGACCTGTCAGAAAATGGGTTTTCAGTGCTGTTTTTCGCTGAGATCTAGGATTTTTATGGTTGAGGGGCATAGGTTCCCCCAAGCATGTTGTGGACATGCCAAAATGTATTTAGAAAAATGGAAATATAAACACATTTTAATGATGTGGTGCGCCATTTATTTTCGGTATGGTTACACAGCTTGAGAAAGGAAATAGACGATTACCAATCTCTTTTGGTACTGCCTATATGAATCAAATGGACTTTAATTTTCTAGGTTGGCATACATGGTGCTAATATCCCAAAGATAGTATTTGGGATAATGAACTAATTTTCTCCTGGAAAACCTATAGGTTGGTCAACCACAATGTCTGAGACTGGGTTGCTAATGAAAAATGAAGGAATGATGAGGGGTATCATTCCTAGAGTGATCTTGAAGTGATATGGGACTCTAGAAGTTTTTCTTAATGTGGAAGAATAATGGGACTAGAGTCGTCACGACTAGATTCACTAGGAGAGTGTTGAAAAACTACTTCTCCCGGTCTCTCCAATATGGGTGTGCCCCTTACCCAAACATTGGGTGTCAATGTAATGGCCACATGGTGCATGTGGTTCGAATGCATGAGTTTGATGTAAGGTGGGTAGAAAAATTTAGGAGTGGTCGCTGCTTCCATAATGTCGTCATCGTAATAGAAGATGGGGTGACTGATGAAAGAAAGACCACCTGACGCAACGAAACAACCTTACTCCTCATCATGAGAGGAGAGATTCGTATGCACATCGTCAGAAGGGGTAGCGGGAGAGTGAGTAGACAGAGGATCCACCAATGTTGAGACTAGGGAGGGGGATGAAGGGAGGTCAGGTGAAACATCAGGGGAGGTCTCATCATGAACTTCTGACCAAGGCCCCGTTATCTCAACATCATAAGGGAAAAATTTAATGGGAGCATCTGTGTCCTCTGGTGTTACCGAAGCAAGATCCGAAAATAAGGGAGTGGGTAACTCATGGTGCTCGGCCTCGAATTGGCGTAAGGCTTCTAAAGAGGAATGATACTCTTAGAGGCAAGGACACAGGTGAGTGTAATGTACATGGAAATCACATAAAGCACAAGGGTGATTTGTGCGTAATGGTTTGAGTTTTGGGATTGAATCGGGTATAATGACATATACCTCTGGGATATCAGATTTCAAAAATGACTTATTGACCATGGACTTGAGGTGAGGCAATTTTGTTCAAGTATGGGTGGCATGGATGACACCGTCACACAAAGCACATTGGATGGTATGCTTTGGAGGCCAAGAGGGGGCAGGTTTTGTCAGGGTAGCCTTATCCTTTAATGCCCCCTTACGAGTTTTGCCCTTCTTACTCGAAGCGGTCGCAATGGGAGGTGGTTCCTGTTGAGGTGAATAAGGCAATGTTGTAGTGGGATAATTCATAGGGACCGATTGTACCAGGGTCAAAGCGAGATAAGGTTTAGGTTGACCAGGCGGGGTAGCGGCTGGAGGATCGAGGTACCTGATGGGAATCCCAAGGGTCAGGTTAAGAAGAGATAGGGTGGCCATAACAGGTAATGTGTACACTCCTGGTGGGGGAGCTAGGAACAATATCTGACCAGATGGATAATTACCACGCAGGATGGTGCCAAGATGGTTGAGGCCAGGGGGAACCGTCCCAGGAGGGTAAAGGGGGTCATGAGTACCAACTGAAGGTGAAGGGCCAGGAGAAGAAGTTTTAGAAGGCTGATTAGAGGAAATCATGAAAATATTTTAATTGAGGGAACTAGATGGAAGAGATTGAGTAGCCACCTATCTTTCAGGTCGTTGGGTGGCCACAAATACTTGTTGAGGGAAAGGATCTGTAAGCACAGCCGGCTGACTAGGTGTAGGACTGGGAGGAACGGAAGGGATGGATTTTTGTCCTCTCAATGTTTCTTTAGATTCCCATACCTATCACATTTGTGGAAAAAGAGGACAATCATTCATATAATGACCATAAACACCACAACAAGAATAGGGCTTGTTCGTATGAAGAGGCCTATCCTGCTTGGGCTGAGTAGTGTTAGGAGCATTACCTTGATTAGGTCTAGGATTACCATAGGCAACTTGATTTTGATTTCCTTTCCTCTTCCTTTTTGAGGTAGGAGGATTAGTTGTGCCTTGCTGTGCGTACACCTGCCCCGGAGGGGGTGGTGGTTGCTATTTCGGGGGTTGAGAAGGTAAGGGAGGAGGAGGTGCTAATGCTATAGGAGTTAGATCACCAGGCTATGGATATGGATAACAAGGAGGTTGGGTAGTGTTAGAGTCAGCCTTTGCAGCCTTCCTCCAGTGATCAAACATGCTCTTTCAAAGTGATTTCAAAGTGTCAAGGTCAAATTTTGTCATTTCAATGAGTCTTCAAGCAAAATTTGATCACTAGGCATTAGGTCTAGGGTTTGCTTTCACTTCCTCCAAAGTTGTCCAAATGTCAGTCCATGTCACCATTTAGCTGAGTGTACCATCATTCAGAGGGTTGTCATCGTCATGTCAGGTTCCAAAGAGTCATTTTACATCTCGTTCATGCTTCAGTTGTGCCTAGGTAAGGTCCATTTCCCTCTCCTAGGGTTTTGGAGGTAATTTCTCTTGGACGGTTAAATCATCGGAAAGACTTGTATCCTGATGTTCAGACATCTTCCCCTATACTTAAATCACCTTATCAAACACTTCCCATCACTGAGATCCCCGAAATTCCTCATTTTTGCACAAACCCTAGTTTCTAGCCAAAACTTGGCAATTTCCTAGGCTAGGCCTGTGTTTTGCCCTTTTGGACCCCTTCCCCTCACTCAATCTCTGTGATTCCACTTCCCCCTGCTTCCTAACATCCCTCCCTACTTCCCAAAATTTCCCCAAGAATTTAGAAGCCCCCTATCCTCTTCATTTCGCTTCATTTCGACAACATTCCTTGTTTCACACATCGGGGTAAGTTTCACTCAAAAGAGGTTTCAGAGCAATAAAAGATGAATTTTGGAAAACTGAGAGAGGTTTTTGTTCAAAACAGGCCTAGGAAGAAAAACCTCCTTCACGTTTTACACAGGTATCATGGTTTTAGAGAAATGTCAAAAATTCCGTTGCCTCAGGAGAATTGAATGCACCTCTGAAGTGACCTTGCGAAAAGCAAGTTTTCTCCTAGCATGTTTGGCCAAATGACTTGCTTGATGATTTAACAGATAACTAGACAGAAATAAATTTCCAATGAGCCATCATGAGCTCAATTTGGAGTTGAGGAAGACCTTCAAAAGTTGACTGCAACAGCGCTCTGCCTTGAGGCAGCCTCATTCTGATCATTTTGACTAGTGTTGAGAGATTTGATTTTGGATAGGGTAAATGAAATCCAAATTGCCTAATTCCACTTGTGTTGGAAAGTAGACTCCAATAGCTTTCCAACGAGCTATCACACGCCCGATTTGGACACCGGGAAGGCCTCCAAACACTTCCTGCAAAATGCACTATGTGGCAAGGGGCTCGAGCGACCCACCTGGGGCCCGAGCGACCCACCTGGGCAGAGGCTGCGCGACCCACGCAGAGGCTGCGCGACCCACGCAGGAGCAGCGCGACCCACGCAGACACAGGGTTTCGAAATTTAGTTTGAGCGCCCAGTTTTTCTTGGAATCGACTCAACTTGCCTTCAAACAGGTTTCTATCAATTGCTTGATGTTTTTGAACGCACTTGTGGCATCATTAGTGGTTTCAAATGTTCAAACGGAGGATTTAAACCCCACAGTCATAGCATTATTGTTTTCAGGGTTTGAAATGAAAATGAATGGTGGAAAGAATGTGTTTGCTATCTTAAGGCAGTGATATGGCCAGCCTTCCATATAACATCAAAATCAATTTGCTCTCATACCCATTATACCACTGCAACCATTGCTATTGTTATACCATGTTTGAACCCTTTGAGTCACATTGCCCATGTTTGTAATGAGTCATATTGCCCAATGTAAAAATATGCTCATGTCTTTGTTTCAAATGGCCCATTGAAACCTTTATGGTCATTACTCATAGACAAACATATTACTATTAATGCCATGCTCTCCTTTGACTAGATGTGTTCAAACTTCTGAAGGTTGCCTGCTCCCTTTGGTCAAAATTTCACTTGCATTCAAAACAGAGATTGTGCCTTTTCCAATCCATTTAAAACTGAGATATTATCATGGTTTGTTTCCTTATGGTGTTTTGACGGTGGGAATACTTGTTGGGTGTTGAAACACACATCATAACCTTGTTTGCACTGCTTTCATATCAGTATACATAGTGCCAATAGCTTGTTCGCAGCCATGTCAGAGATAGAGTCAGAGTATGAGCAGGAGTCGGACAGTGACTCAATCGTTGAGGTTGATGTACTGAGATGGAGCATAGCAGTGCGCCAGTAGTGGTAGCATATCAGAGAGGCCACAAAGCTTTGTTTGCAGCATCACGACGAGTACTATCTTCACCCGGGGTGGAAGGGGTCTCGTTGACTTCATCAGCAACGCGAGTACTATCTCCACATGGCGTGGAAGGGGTCTCGCCTTCTTCATCAGCGCAGGTACATTCAGAGGATCATGATAGAGACCAACACATACAACCGAGACAGTGTTTTCACCACAGGAGCTGCATGCACCAGGAGAGCACTAAAATGGCGGAAAAGGCCTGATCCACTCCGGATTTTGGCCGAGGCTTCATTGACTGAGCAAGACACATGATGGAGGACCTCCGCTCCAAATTTGGGCAAATTCGGAGAAAATTTTGTCATTTTCAAATTTTTGGTCTAAAAAACAGGTTTTGCAGTTACGTGGGTCGCGCGCTCATGCGCTCACTTTTTTTTTGGGATACTTGCTGGAGGAGATTTTTACATTTTTGGATTTTTCATGGTTAATTATGCATCCTCTGAAGTCAACTTAGCATTTCAACAAAATCTGGATGGTCAAACAGCTCAAAAACACCATGAAAATCACCTTGCTGCCACCTTTTGCACCAGCAGGAAGTACCTCTGGGAGAATGAGGTTTTGAAGGGTCAAATCAACTCCAAATTCATAAATTCCACTTGGGTTGGAAAGTAGACATCCAGGGCTTTCCAACGAGCTATCATGAGCTCAATTTGGATGCCGGGAGCTACCTCCAAATCAGCCTGGAACATGAGCGACCCACGCAGTTCAGGAGCGACCCACCTAGAAATTTTTCTGAATTTTCAGCTGCCAGCTCAGTATTTCGCCTATTATGGACCAGTTTTGCTTATGGATAGAATTATTGGGTTTTTATGATGTAAATTCATGTTTGATATGTAACTTTGGCTTGTTTTTATCTCTTCTAGAATATTCACTCTCAAATAAGTAAAAAATCATGTAATGGATCAGTTTCCACTCTTTTAGAGGCAAGTTGTTAGCTGCCTAGATTGTAGTTCCATGATTAGAATTGGTTGAAACTGATCTCTGAAGAGGGAATTCGACCCCTAGAGGTGGGGAAAGGTGTTAGAGTGATCTATATATTGTAATTCCTCAATCATTTTCAGGGGTTGGAGAGGTTGGACTCTTGGGATACTTTTGATACTATTGTACATACTTTTCATATTTTGGCTAAGGAAAGATCAGGGGTTTTGCGGCACTTGTTGGGATCCTTGTGGTGTTCTGTTCTTGATGATGTTTCTCCTTTGTTTACTGTAATTTTCTTCATGTTTAATGTTGCCATACTTTCATTATGCTTCTGAACTAAATTGAATGAGTGAAATAAGGTTGAATCCATTGTTTACAGTGCTTAGCCTTTGAATTCAGTTAGTTCTATATGTTTTCAGTTGTTTGGAGAGGATCCAAGTTCTTCTTTGCCCTCTTCAGCTCCTCGTCGGTCTAATCTGTCCATTTATCCAATCAAAAGCATCAAGACATTCACCTACCTCGCCCCAACTTGAAATCTGCAAAGGTCTGACCTTATCCCCGGACCCAAAATTTGTTTTCCCATTTCTCCAGCGAAAACCCAAAAAACCAAAAATCAAACATGCCTATCTCTTTACTAGCCTAAAATCAGTTCTTATTGTAAGTCATCTCGCATCCTATTGCTCATTTTCTCGAGATTGACGGAGAGAGCCCTCTCCTGTCCTCGTAGGGCTAGCTACGAGGCTGAGCGTGGTTTGATGTAGCCTTGAGTTTACTTCATTTCAGCCTGAGGTAGATTTGAGCGCTAACATAGTGGCGACCATACTGGGGAAGATGGTTTGCTGTTGATGTGACAGTCGATTTGTAGATTGTCTTGCTCCAGTACATGAAATCAAGTTGCAGATCTGATGCTGATGGTGGACAGCAGTCAGACACATATGAAGGCTGAAACATTCACCCGGCGACTCCAGCTCGATCCAGAGATTCCAATGCTCGCTGATCCACTCATGCAATGGTAGGGTATGTGGCAAACCCTGCACTTTCTGAAGCTGTAGAAGATGTTAGAAATTTGTTAGCGGATTATGAAATTAATGAAGAATTTGTCAGAGTCTTGCTTCAATGTTTGAAATCTCCAAAGTTTCCTCTTGAAACTAAAACTAGGTTCTGTGAGTTAATTGTTGAAAGATTTGAGAAGGAGATTCAATGTTTAGATGAGCAGATTCAATCATATGATTTCCAAGACCCTAAAAAGTTCTTGGAAATCCTTCCTCATTCGAAACAAGATATCATAGAATGGCCTACAGTTGTTTACATTGACAGTGTGCAGCTGGAAGTATGCATCACAGAGTTGGGGCAGCCAACAGAGTCCAGCTTCCGTGATCCTATTGCGGCATACATGGACACATTTTTCAGTTTGATTGATAGATCAGGCTGTATTTTCCGTGACCACATTCATTATGTGCATGAAAGGCTGCCAGCAATTATATCTGTGATCTGGTGGAAGCATTCTCAAGCGGCATCATTCTCAGGTTTACTTGAATGGTTGATCTGGCATTTCAGTATTACCTGATCTATTATTTTTGCAGCAGAGTAGGGTAGATTTTGTAAATAAATAAGCAGCCAAAAGGCAGCATCTTGTTCCAGTTTCATTGCAGTTTTAGTTTGAAGCCAGTTTTTCAGTTATTTCAGTTTTCAGATCAAATCAGTTTGAGTTCAGTTTCAGTTTTGAAATTTAGTCATTAGTCTTTTGTTAAATAATGGATTCCATCGCCCAATGGACGGAGGCACTGTCTGCTCTCCCAAAGCTCTGCGGTTCTTGGCACCTCCAAGAAGCGGCAGCTGCCATCCCCATTGGAGCCAATGTTAGACTCCGTCCTGTCATTCTGCTGCAATCAAGTTCACCAAGGTTCATTTCTCCTTATTTGCAGTCATTAAAGAGTAATTCTGGAGTTCAGGGTTTAGTCTTCAGAGGTAGACTAGAGGAAGCTGCAGTAAGTCTTCATTTCAGAAATGTCATCAATGTGAAATTGATTCTTCTTCAAAACCCTGTTTTGAAGAAGAATTCATTAAATGTGTTTTTTAGAATATGTATCAAATTCTCCAGCTCTTCAAAAGGCAGTAGCTCAGTTCTTGTCTCTGCAAAAGCACAAACAGAAGAAAACAAAACATCATCAGCAATCAGAGGCAAAGTAAGTTACAAGCTATTTGGAGAAGTCTCACTGGAAAGCCCAAACAAACTTCATTGTCACAGCTATTGAATCAAATGATTATGTTAGCGTTGGGAATGCCCTGCATCTTATTGATCAGAGGAATGTGATCCGAGGTGATTTTGTGCTTGTTAGTAGTGACACTGTGAGTAATATGTCTTTGAGGCAAGAGTTCATTCAGAGCAGCATGCTTCTGCCAGTTTTTAGGGCTGTTATGGTTGGGCCCCCAAATATTGTAGTTGCAACACCAGCTTGTATTGGGGCATGTATTTCTAAATATATTCTTCAGTCTTCATCTCTTGAGGAGTCACTTGCTATGTTGGTTTTAGATGAGAGAAAAGGAACTGGCTATGTTATTCACAAGCAGCACTGTGGTTATGAGCGCCTAACACATTGAATAGTATGAGAGGTTGAACCAATGATGATCATATTGTAACTTGCCATTTGATGTCTGTGTTGCATAACTAATCTTGTTGACCTAAATCCTAATAGTTGTTCACCTTGCTATTCCAGTTCAATGCAACACAATGGAGCTGACATTCTGTTCAAAAATATCCAATCTGTCCCTCCTTGAGATGTGTCATTGCTTCCTTGATTTCATGTCCATCAACGGGTTTGTTTGATTGAGATTATCTATTTCAAACCGCTCCTTCACTATTGAAATCTTGCTCAACTGCCTCCCAAGAGCCTTCAAACACACAATTTTTTCACCGCTTTCCTCATATGCACCCTGCTGTTGGACTCTTCCAATAAACAGGGCTTTTCGAGCAGACACTATGACTCGATAATGAGTACAATTAGCTACCCTGTCTACAATCTTCAAAATGCCATTCTGAAGAAACCACTACATAAGATTTTCAAACGAGTTCAAGATGTTGTTATAATGAAAGTTCAAACTACTCTAGAGTAAAGAAAATACTCGGCCTTTGCACATCAAATGCTGGGCAGGACAGAATCAACATCTTGTTGAAGATAGTAATCAACATCTTGTTGAAGACAGTACCTTCAGTGGAGACACAACATATTCTAATAACAAAGTGGTTCAAAGGAGTGAACCTGCCATGGAGACAGAGCCGTGTCTAATAGCGGAGTGGTTCAAAATGTTGAATGCAGATCTCAAGAACCATGTTCAGTGTACTTAATTGCTTCACCTACTAGAGCACGGTAATCAAAACCAAGGTTCCAAGCAATAAATGAATATTAACATTGTAGTAGAGCGACCCACCTGGGGCCCGAGCGACCCACGCAGAGGCTGCGCGACCCACGCAGAGGCTGCGCGACCCACGCAGAGGCTGCGCGACCCACGCAGCCACAGGGTTTCGAGATTCATTCTGAGCGCCCAGCCTTGTTTGGAATCGATGCAACTGGCCTTCAAACAGGTTTTTATCAATTGATTGATGTTTTTGAAATGCATTGGTGGCATCATTGGTGGTTTCAAATGTTCAACGGAGGATTTAAAACCCCACAGTCATAGCATTCTTGTTTTCAGGGTTTTAAAATGAAAATGAATGGTTGAATGAGTTTGTTTGCTATCTCATGGCAGTGATACATCCATCTTTGCATATAATATCAAAACCATATTGCTCTCATGCCCATTTTGCCATTTTGACCATTGCTATTATTATACCATGTTTAAAACCCTTTGTTCCATGGTGACTGTGGTTGTAATGAGTCTCACTGCCTAATGTAAAAATATTCTCATGACTTTGTTTCAAACTTCCCATTGAGACCTTTGTGGTTATTACTCATAGACAAACACATTCTATTGATGCCATGCTCTCCTTTGATAAAATTTGTTCAAAATTTTGAAAGTTACCCGCTCCTTTTGATCAAAGTTCACTTGCATTTAAACACAGAGATTGTGCCTTTTCCAATCCACCTAGAACAGAGCTATTATCATTGTTTGTTTCCTTATGGTGCTTTGACAGTGGGGGATATTTGTTGGGCGTTTGAAACATACATTATAACTTTGCCTTCACTGCATCTATATCAGTATACATATTGCACATATCTTGTTCGCAGCCATGTCAGAGATAGAGTCAGAATATGAGCAGGAGTTGGACAGTGACTCAATCGTTGAGGTTGATGTACTGAGATGGAGCATAGCAGTGCACCAGTAGTGGTAACATATCAGAGAAGCCACAGAGCTTTGTTTCAACATCACGACGAGTACTATCTTCACCCGGGGTGGAAGGGGTCTCGTTGACTTCATCAACAACGCGAGTACTATCTCCACATGGCGTGGAAGGGGTCTCGCCTTCTTCATCAGCGCAGGTACATTCACAGGATCATGATAGAGACCAACACATACAACCGAGACAGTGTTTTCACCACAGGAGCTGCATGCACCAGGAGAGCACTAAAATGGCGGAAAAGGCCTGATCCACTTCGGATTTTGGCCGAGTCTTCATTGAATGGGTAGGACACATGACGGAGGACCTCCGCTCCGAATTTGGGCAAATTCGGAGAAAATTTTGTCATTTTCAAATTTTTGGTCTAAAAAACAGGTTTTGCAGCTACGTGGGTCGCGCGCTCATGCGCTCGCTTTTTTTTTGAGACACTTGCTGGAGGAGATTTTTACATTTTTGGATTTTTCATGGTTAATTATGCATCCTCTGAAGTCAACTTAGCATTTCAACAAAATCTGGATGGTCAAACAGCTCAAAAACACCATGAAAACCACCTTGCTGCCACCTTTTGCACCAGCAGGAAGTACCTCTGGGAGAATGAGGGTTTGGAGGGTCAAATCAACTCCAAATTCAGAAATTCCACTTGGGTTGGAAATTAGACATCCAGGGCTTTCCAACGAGCTATCATGAGCTCAATTTGGATGTCGGGAGATACCTCAAAATCAGCCTGGAACATGAGCGACCCACGCAGTTCAGGAGCGACCCACCTAGAGATTTTTTTGAGTTTTCAGCTGCCAGCTCAGTATTTCGCCTATTTTGGACCAGTTTTGCCTATGGATAGAATTCTTGGGTTTTTGTGATGTAAATTCATGTTTGGCATGTAACTTTGGCTTGTTTTTATCTCTTCTAGAAGATTCACTCTCAAGTGAGTAAAAAATCATGTAATGGATCAGTTTCCACTCTTTTAGAGGCAAGTTGTTAGCTGCCTAGATTGTAGTTCCATGATTAGAATTGGTTGAAACTGATCCCTGAAGAGGGAATTCGACCCCTAGAGGTGGGTAAAGGTGTTAGAGTGATCTATATATTGTAATTTCTGAGGCATTCTACAGGTTGGACTCTTGGGATACTTTTGATATCATTGTACATACTTTTCATATTTTTGGCTAAGGAAAGATCAGGGGTTTTGCGGCACTTGTTGGGATCCTTGTGGTGTTCTGTTCTTGATGGTGTTTCTTCTTTGTTTACTGTAAGTTTCTTCATGTTTAATGTGTGCCATCCTTTCATTATGCTTCTGAACTAATTTGAATGAGTGAAATAAGGTTGAATCCATTGTTTACAGTGCTTGGCCTTTGAATTCAGTTAGTTCTATATGTTTTCAGCTGTTTGGAGAGGATCCAAGTTCTTCTTTGCCCTCTTCAGCTCCTCGTCGGTCTAATCTATCCATATATCCAATTTAAAGCATCGAGATCATCACCTACCTCGCCCCAGCTTGAACTCTGCAAAGGTCTGACCTTATCCCCGGACCCAAAATTTGTTTTCCCATTACTCCAGCGAAAACTCAAAAAACCAAAAAACAAACATTCTTATCTCTTTACTAGCCTAAAATCAGTTCTTATTGTAAGTCATCTCGCATTCTATTGCTTATTTTCTCGAGATTGACGGAGAGAGCCCTCTCCTGTCCTCGTAGGGCTAGCTACAAGGCTGAGCGTGGTTTGATGTAGCCTTGAGTTTTACTTCATTTCAGCCTGAGGTAGATTTGAGTGCTAACATAGTGGCGACCATACTGGGGAAGAATTGGTTTGCTTGTTGATGTCATTTGTTTCATTAGCTATAGACGGAGCCTGAAGACACGCCAGGTAGCCTTCGAACTGCTCTTGCTCTGCGAGTGCATAGTAGATAAAAGCTGCTTCAGTCGATCTCCGGTTTAGCTTGTGAATGTGACACTCGACTTGTAGATTGTCTTGCCCCAGTACGTGTATCAAGTTCAAATCTGATTGTTGATGGTGGACAGCAATCAGACATCGCAAGGCTGAAATCATTCACCTGGTGACTTCATTCACTGAAAAAATCCAGAAATCGATGCTTCATGGTGACTTCACTGCAGGGATATCAGTAGCTGTGAGATTTTCAAGATGGACCGAATCACAAGAAGATACGCTCCCATGAGCCGAGATCACATTCCAGGTTTTCCGAATAAGATGCCCAAGGTAGATTGGTCAAGGAATCTGCCTATGTTTAATGATGATTGTAAGAAGGATGATGCTTTACATCTGATTAGATTTCACATGCATATTCGCAAGTTGAAGGTAGCTTTTCCTGAAGATTGTTTGATGAAGATATTCCTAGCCACTCTGGAAGGTGAAGCCCAATCTTGGTATGAAAATTTTCCGCTAGCTTGTATTTATTGTTTAAAGGATTTTCATGCCATGTTCATTGAAAGATATCAAGTATCTTATCCATCATTAAATTTAGTTCATGACTGTTGCAAGCATGCTTCTACTTTTATTGAAAGCCTTGAGAAATATTATGAAGATGATAATTTCATGGATGATGAGATAATGGAAGCATTGTATGAGAATCCATTTCAGCAACATGAAGAGAACCGAGAGGATACCCATCAAGATGCTCAGGAGACTTTGCAGCAGGTTGATGGCCATATGGCTGAAAATGATGAAAGGGAGAATGTCATTTTAGATCTGCCCACAGAAGACAGCAGCATGCAAGTAAGTCCAGTGCAGATTGCAGATTGTGATAATGTCAGGACAACTACTTCAGATTCAGATTCAGATCATGATGACCAAGCATATCTTGTGTTGAAGCCCATCAAGGAGAACTCTGCTGTTGAAATCATCTGGGATGCAGAAGACACAGTAATGGATCCAAATGTTCTCAGTCATACTATCAGCTCATCATTAGAACACAGCCTTCATGAAGAGGTGATTCAGTCAGTTCATGAAAATCAGAATGAGATCTTTGTGCAAGTAAGTGATAAATCTCCTTTCAATAACTCGGTAATGAATGATAGTTTGAATGCCCTGTCATATGAAGATAATTACTGTTTAAGCAGAAGAAAACAAAAAGCATTGTCACCTTTGTCTGAAGATGAGATAGATCTACTTTTGAAAGGTCATGTTTCAGCCAAAGCTACAACAGATTTGCAGTGCACACATAGTCAGGAAAGTGTTAGTGAAATCTCTTCCCCTGTTGAAAAAGATGACTGTCTTGTAATCAGTTGTGTAGATCAGCAAACAGATAATTTTTTCCTTCACAAAGATGATAAGGCTGTCATGTTTGATAACCTTGAAGATTGTTTTTTGTTTAAGAATGACCTAGATCATGAAATTGAAGAGTATATGCCAGAATTTCTCATGGTCAAGGGACCTACAGCTAACACTCAGATGGCAGATTTGTGCATTTCTATCCCTCAGAAATCAATTGTCCTTTCAGATCAGAGTGAGGTGAATACTAGTATTTTTGCAGCTGGATCTCCAGATAAGCCAGTGCTTCAGGATTTTCAAGATCCCTTCAGTATTCTTCTGCAAGCATTAGAAAGGATAAATGTTGCCTGGTTTATTTTCATGAGCTTTGGTTTCAGTGATTGTGTTGAGTTGCCTACAGGTTTAGCATTCTGCCTACTTGAAGAGAGTAAGAGCAGAAATTTGAGGTGTAGCCATCTGCTTGACCGGTTACATTGGAAAGCTAATTATACATGATTGTACATATTTCATTGGTATGCAGGTGGTTGTCATCATGATTCCAAATCTTGATGGACTGCTGCCTTTTTTCAAAAGCTTTGTAAATTCTTGTTTTAAGTCAGTCATGAGTCATTAGTGTTTGGTCTGTTGAGTCAGTTTTTTCAAGATTATTTCAGTTTTCCATCGAGTCAGTTTGAGTCAAGTTTTCAGTCAAGTTTTCATTCAATAAATGTGTCAAAGGTTTTGTGTTATCCGTTCAAAATAATGATTCCATCGCCCAATGGATAAGACTTTGGTCTGCTCTCCCAAAGATCTGACGTTCTTGGCACCTCCACGGAGCTGGAGCTACCATCCCCATTGGAGCCAATGTTAGAGTCAGCCTTTGCAGCCTTCCTCCAGTGATCAAACATGCTCTTTCAAAGTGATTTCAAAGTGTCAAGGTCAAATTTTGTCATTTCAATGAGTCTTCAAGCAAAATTTGATCACTAGGCATTAGGTCTAGGGTTGGTCTTCACTCTTTTCAAATTTTGTCCAAATGACAGTCCATGTCGCCATTCAGCTGAGTGTACCATCATTCCGAGGGTTTTCATCGTCATGTCAGGTTCCAAAGAGTCATTTTACATCTCGTTCATGCTTCAGTTGTGCCTAGGTAAGGTCCATTTCCCTCTCCTAGGGTTTTGGAGGTAATTTCTCTTGGACGGTCAAATCATCGGAACAACTTGTATCCTGATGTTCACACACCTTCCCCTATCCTTGATATACCTTATTAAACACTTCCCATCACTGAGATCCCCCAAATTCCTCATTTTTGCACAAACCCTAGTTTCTAGCCACAACTTGGCAATTTTCTAGGCTAGGCCTGTGTTTTGCCCTTTTGGACCCCTTCCCCTCACTCGATCTCTGAGATTCCACTTTCCCCTACTTCCTAACATCCCTCCCTACTTCCAAAAATTTCCCCAAGAATTTAGAAGCCCCCTATCCCCTTCATTTCGCTTCATTTCGACAAAATTCCTTGTTTCACACATCGGGATAAGTTTCACTCAAAAGAGGTTTCAGAGCAATCAAAGATGAATTTTGGAAAACGGAGAGAGGTTTTTGTTCAAAACATGCCAAGGAAGAAAAACCTCCTTCACGTTTTACACAGGTATCATGGTTTTAGAGAATTGTCAAAAATACCGTTGCCTCAGGAGAATTGAATGCACCTCTGAAGTGACCTTGGGAAAATCAAGATTTCGCCTAGCATGGTTGGCCAAATGACTTGATTGATGATTTAAATGATAACTAGACAGAAATAACTTTCCAATGAGCTATCATGAGCTCAATTTGGAGTTGAGGAAGACCTTCAAAAGTTGACTGCAACAGCACTCTGCCTTGAGGCAGCCTCATTCTGATCATTTTGACTAGTGTTGGGAGATTTGATTTTTGACAGGGTAAATGAAATCCAAATTGCCTAATTCCACTTGTGTTGGAAATTAGACTCCAATAGCTTTCCAACGAGCTATCACACGCCCGATTTGGACACCGGGAAGGCCTCCAAACACTTCCTGCAAAATGCACTATGTGGCAAGGGGCTCGAGCGACCCACCTGGGGCCCGAGCGACCCACCTGGGGCCCGAGCAACCCACCTGGGGCCCGAGCGACCCACGCAGAGGCTGCGCGACCCACGCAGACACAGGGTTTCGAGATTCATTCTGAGCGCCCAGCCTTGTTTGGAATCGATGCAACTGGCCTTCAAACAGGTTTTTATCAATTGATTGATGTTTTTGAAATGCATTGGTGGCATCATTGGTGGTTTCAAATGTTCAAACGGAGGATTTAAAACCCCACAGTCATAGAATTATTGTTTTCAGGGTTTTAGGATGAAAATGAATGGTTGAAAGAATTTGTTTGCTATCTTATGGCAGTGATACATCCAGCTTTACATATGATATCAATTTTCCCTCATGCCCATTATGCCACTGCAACCATTGCTATTATTGTACCATGTTTAAACCCTTTGTGCCATGGTGACTATGTTTGTAATGAGTCTCACTGCCCAATGTAAAAATATTCTCATGAATTTGTTTCAAACTACCCATTGAGACCTTTGTGGTTATTACTCATAGACAAACACATTCTATTGATGCCATGCTCTCCTTTGATAAAATTTGTTCAAAATTTTGAAAGTTACCCGCTCCTTTTGATCAAAGTTCACTTACATTTAAACACAGAGATTGTGCCTTTTCCAATCCACCTAAAATAGAGCTATTATCATTGTTTGTTTCCTTATGGTGCTTTGACAGTGGGGGATATTTTTTGGGCGTTTGAAACATACATTATAACTTTGCCTTCACTGCATCTATATCAGTATACATATTGCACATATCTTGTTCGCGGCCATGTCAGAGATAGAGTCGAGTATGAAGAATGGACGGTGACTCAATCGTTGAGGTTGATGTCTTTGAGATGGAGCATAGCCGATCTTGCTTGATAGCGTTAGCATGTGAGAGAGGCCACAAAGCTTACAGAGCTTTGTTTGCGGCATCACGACGAGTACTATCTCCACATGGCGTGGAAGGGGTCTCGTTGACTTCATCAGCAACGCGAGTACTATCTCCACATGGTGTGGAAGGGGTCTCGCCTTCTTCATCAGCGCAGGTACATTCCCAGGATCATGATAGAGACCAACACATACAACCGAGACAGTGTTTTCACCACAGGAGCTGCATGCACCAGGAGAGCACTAAAATGGCGGAAAAGGCCTGATCCACTCCGGATTTTGGCCGAGGCTTCATTGACTGGGCAGGACACATGATGGAGGACCTTCGCTCCGAATTTGGGCAAATTCGGAGAAAATTTTGTCATTTTCAAATTTTTGGGTCAAAAAACAGGTTTTTCAGTTAAGCGGGTCGCGCACTCATGCGCTCACTTTTTTTTGGGACACTTTCTGGAGGAAATTTTTGCATTTTTGGATTTTTCATGGTTATTTATGCATCCTCAGAAGTCAACTAAGCATTTCATCAAAATCTGGATGGTCAAAGAGCTCAAAAACACCATGAAAACCACCTTGCTGCCACCTTTTGCACCAGCAGGAAGTACCTCTGGGAGAATGAGGTTTTGGAGGGTCAAATCAACTCCAAATTCAGAAATTCCACTTGGGTTGGAAAGTAGACATCCAGGGATTTCCAACGAGCTATCATGAGCTCAATTTGGATGCCGGGAGCTACCTTAAAATTAGCCTGGAACATGAGCGACCCACGCAGTTCAGGAGCGACCCACCTAGAGATTTTTCTGAATTTTCAGCTGCCAGCTCAGTATTTCGCCTATTATGGACCAGTTTTGCTTATGGATAGAATTCTTGGGTTTTTATGATGTAAATTCATGTTTGGCATGTAACTTTGGCTTGTTTTTATCTCTTCTAGAAGATTCACTCTCAAATAAATAAAAAATCATGTAATGGATCAGTTTCCACTCTTTTAGAGGCAAGTTGTTAGCTGCCTAGATTGTAGTTCCATGATTAGAATTGGTTGAAACTGATCTCTGAAGAGGGAATTCGACCCCTAGAGGTGGGGAAAGGTGTTAGAGTGATCTATATATTGTAATTTCTCAATCATTTTCAGAGGTTGGAGAGGTTGGACTCTTGGGATACTTTTGATATCATTGTACATATTTTTCATATTTTGGCTAAGGAAAGATCGGGGTTTTGCGGCACTTGTTGGGATCCTTGTGGTGTTCTGTTCTTGATGATGTTTCTTCTTTGTTTACTGTAAGTTTCTTCATGTTAATGTATGCCGTCCTTTCATTATGCTTCTGAACTAAATTGAATGAGTGAATAAGGTTGAATCCATTGTTTACAGTGCTTGGCCTTTGAATTCAGTTAGTTCTATATGTTTTCAGCTGTTTGGAGAGGATCCAAGTTCTTCTTTGCCCTCTTCAGCTCCTCGTCGATCTAATCTATCCATATATCCAATTTAAAGCATCAAGATCATCACCTACCTCGCCCCAGCTTGAACTCTGCAAAGGTCTGACCTTATCCCCGGACCCAAAACTTGTTTTCCCATTTCTCCAGCGAAAACCCAAAAAACCAAAAATCAAACATACCTATCTCTTTACTAGCCTAAAATTAGTTCCTATTGTAAGTCATCTCGCATCCTATTGCTCATTTTCTCGAGATTGACGGAGAGAGCCCTCTCCTGTCCTCGTAGGGCTAGCTACGAGGCTGAGCGTGGTTTGATGTAGCCTTGAGTTTTACTTCATTTCAGCCTGAGGTAGATTTGAGTGCTAACAGGTAGCAGTGTGGTAAATAGGTGGTTGGGAAAAATGAGGAGGTATGCTGTATCCTGGATACGTGCTACCAGAAGGGAGAAAAGTGCCAAAGGAGCTGGCCCCTCCCTGATAGAAACCATAGCCCATGGGAGGTTGAGCATACGGATTAAAGAGAGCTCCAATGATACCGTCAGCAGTGTGAGATGCCCCTAGTGTGTTGGCATGACCAGGTCTGGGAAGATCAAGTAGGACGGTATAAAAATAACCTGATTCAGCATAGATTAGGTCATATTCTAGCGCAATTTGGAGACCGGCTTCTTCAGTTTGAGGAAATTGTGATGCGACATATTTCCTGATAGGCGGCAAGAGATTCCTAAGGAACCAGTCCATGTAGACACGGTCTTCGAAAGTAGGGGCTTGACATAAGCTCCTTCTTCTCCACCATTCCTGAACATGTTCGGATAGGCAGGTTGCATATGATTGACGGAAATAGGTCAAGAGCTCAGTACCAGTGTCATAACGAAGGGGAAGCTGGAAATAAGACAAAAAAGCCAGAGCCAGAGTCGCAAAGGTGGTATGAGAGGAAGGGGCCTGATCAACATACCACTTAGAAGCTTCACCTATAAGCATTTGTTGGAACAACCAAAGACAAACAGAGTCATCAGTAATGGAATTAGACGAACACAACATGTGGAAAGACCGAATATGATTTGAAGGATCTTCTCTAGCAAGACCTTCAAAATTTGGGATTTCTTAAGGGAGATTTTTTGGCATAGTAGGCCACTTAGCATCATGGTGTATAGGGTCGTTTATCAACTGGTCGAAATCGGGGAGGCTGAGGCCTGCCATGAAAAGGAGCAAGGGTGCAGCCGGGGTAGTGTCTATTGCGGTCCCACTAGTGGTATTCCTGGCGAGAGGGCCAGGGTTACCACCAGTGGTAGGTCCTACACCAGACATGGTGAAGGTGACAAGAGGAGAACCGAAGGCGGAATGGGAAGAAGAACCCAAAGGACCAGAAGAAGAGTCAGAGTGCGGAATCGGTTGAGGACTAACTCGAATCCTCTATGGAGGAGTAAGTCTCCCTACCAAAAACTGAGGATGAAGGCCAAGAAGTCTCCAGGATGAACGCCTTGGTGGTGCAATGGTGACGACACAAACACGGCACAAAGGAAAAATAGACATACAAGGGCAAGGAGGTGCAGGTTCAACCGATGACAATGTCGACACAAGGGCAGAGAGGTGCAAGATCAATTTATTTCAATGTTTTAGAGTATTTTCTTGGTGGTGTTAACCAAGCCATTTTCCACTTAGGGTGTGTGTGTAAAAGTGTGTAAATTTTAATTTTTAAACCCAGACGTTGCTAGAGAAAAATAAAAAGTGTGTTGTATAGCTATAAATAAACCAACAAATGTCAGTATATAGGCCTGCAAAACATAAAATAAACAGCTAATAATGCACCAATCTAAAACCAAGGAGGTGGGTCTCTCAGCAACTAGTCTATAGGTGAGTAAAAAACTAATTTAAACACACTAAAAAAGGCTAATAGATCTAGGGTCAAGAGGGACCGATATCTAAAAGAAAAAATATGCTGGAAAGTGGTGCAGAAAACGACAACAACTTAGAGGGAAATTGTTGTAAAAAGAGGTGGCGAAAGTCTATCTCCAGGAGGGGAGCAGAGTGCACCCTGAAGGAAAACCCAAACAAAGCTCGATGAGGTGATTTGGATGGATAACAAGCCAATATGAACTGGATCTGAAGATGAGGTATCAGATCTGAAAAAATGGCTAAAGACTCTGAAATTTCAGATAACTTGCAATAGAAAAAACTCTTCCACAAAAATTGGAGGGTACTAAAGCCCTAGGGGGCTAGGTTCCAACTTAGTTGAGCAAAACAGAACAAGTATAGGTCCAAAACGAGCGGAGATGGAGGTCAGAAAACCCTGAACAAAGGCTCAGCAAAACCCAGAAAACTTTCAGAAAAATCCTAGAAGAAAGTCCAGGTCGCAGTTTTTGACCTGTTTTCAACAGAGGTCACACTTTTTGGGCTGTAAAGTGCGCCTTGGAGGTCCAGGTCATAGGTTTTGGGCATAAAAGTGCGACTTGCACTTCCGTTAGTCTCGGCGTCAGGTTTCAAAAAAAAAATTCGTCTCAGCTACGGTTGATGTCTGTCACCTGCACAATGGGTCCGAAAACATGCGGAAGTTAGAATTTTTATCGTTTTAGGGCTTTATGGGTTAAAAACAACATCAAGAATAAACAAAACAAGGGGCTGAAGAGAATTCCTAGGGTTTGAAGTAGTTGGATATGCAAGGATCAGAAAAATGACAGTGGTCGTAATGGTAAACCCGTGTGGAGTCGCCAGTTGTTAGTATGAATCTTGATTCGGGGTGTACGAAAAAAACCACTTTAGTTGCGCATAACAAACAACCATAATAGTATAAATCACTGCTAATATCTTCAGATCTACAGTTATATGATCAAGACAAATGCTGAAAAAATCTAGATCTATGCATTAGAAGACATTAAACAGTAGAAAAATAAGATTTACTCCATAGATCCAATAGACAAGACAAGAATATATCCAATGAAATTTTATATTAAGGGCACTTGGGAGGAAAACACAAGAGGGTGTTCCCTATTCTCCTCAACAGGATGGGTTCTTGTAAGTCCTCAGCACTTCCGATTTAGAATTCCTCTCTCTTGATGGTGTAGAAGACCCAGACAAAAATGGAAAAATATGGCTATGATAATGGATCAATAGCCAGACCAAGAATTGAGATCCAGAGTGATCTTTAGACAACAAAAGGTGACAAATGAATGGGAAAACCCTTCTAGCATAATTAAAATATTATTAACCAAATCTAGATCCAAATTTTATGAAATATTTTATTATATTTGTTGGAGGGAAAAGGAATTTGACTTGAGTCAAATCCCCTTATTTGTAAATAATAAATAAATAAATGATTTATTTATCATTTTAAGGATGTGATTAAGTAATAATAAATAAATAAATTATTTATTTATCATTTTAAGGATATGGTTGAGTAATGATCAAACAAATAATGATGTATTTAATTATTTAAGGGTGAATTAGTCATATTTAACAAAGAATATTATTTAAATAAGATTTAAACAATTATTCTTTAGAAAATAATAAGATAAATAATGATATATCTAATTAATTTCCTTGTTTTGGGTTAAATATAACCAGAAATATTAATTAAACTATTGTTTAACTAATTATTCCTTGAGGAAAATCAAACAAATGTATATTTATTTAATATTTCCTTATGGGTTTCCTGTTTAGACCATAAACAACTTAATAAAGGTTATTTACTAAGTTATTTTCATAGTGAAAGCAATTTTACTTGGGGTAAAATTGGTCTTACATGGTGTTCTTGGGTCCATCTAATGATAATAGGTTAGATGACCAAGAAATGGTGTAACACTTACTGTATTTTGTGGAAAGGAAATCTTTCACTCATTAACCCATCCTTGGAACCTTATGGTTAAATCTCTGTCAGTAAATACCTTTCCAACTGCAAGAAATTGGAGTTCTTAACTAATGTTCCTTGGGAGACTTAAAGGAAAATTTGTTTGGTTCCTAGAAAGAGAATTATACTAGTTTTACACTATGCATTATGTATGAGTTGCATTATAGAATTCTTTATGCTCCACTTCCTTCTTTAATTCTCTCCTTTTATTGTAAATATCAATATTGGTAACTAAAGTATCCCTGACATGAGTCCATATGTCGAGATAATTATCATCTATTGAGATTATATCCATGGCGTGAATAAATTACCCAAGGGACAAATTACTCAAGTTATGTACAAAACCAAACTATAGCCATGGTAATTACCTTCATTCTATGGTTCGTGTTCCAATTCTAGAGAGCTTTTCATTGAATTCAAGAGGGAGCTAGCTATATGTTGAAAGATAGTGGAGAATCCTTAATTAGTGAGAGTTGGTTCATGAAACCTTAGGATAGGAATTAGTTTCTAGTTCTTAGGGTATGGTTCTAACTTCCATATATCCATGTATGTTATATATTTATTGAGTTGTATTGAGAATGTAGAGTGTTCTGCAGAGCCAAACTCTCCTGGTTCAGAATTTCTTTCGTAGAGTTGACTAGTGAGATTTTTATTTATTAATTCCACATCAATTTTTATCATGGTATCATAGCTTTAGGGTTGAATCATAGTCAGAGTGTTGTGATCCCTACGAGTATATAGGTGGCAGAGGAGAAGCCCCTGATGACTGAGTGATTTTTTTTTTCTTCAGGCATTGAGCGGATCAACACGGAGTTTTGAGGAACAGTCGTGCCAATCGTCGCAGTTCCTGCAGTAACAATCACGTTGATAGTCATAGATTTGAGCAGAAAAGAGGTTCTGATTCAGGAAAGACTTACTGGGTTCTATTTCCGACGTGATTGTCACGGAAATTGGATCGGTAAGTGTGTTGAGGAGATATGAAATAGATCTGAGCCAGTGTTTGATCATTGATGAACGAATAAATCCAGTGAAAGGTCACCGATGAAGAGGTCTGGTGAAAGTTCACTGATGAAGGAAGAGATCTGAAGCAGATCTTGCTAGTGCAGAGGATTCAAAATCCTGTCACACAGTGTGAAAAACAACCTACTGGATTAATCACAAATCAGGTAGATCTTTATTGTGATATTTCTTTCTGTAAGGATCGTGGGTAGATCCATAATTTTTTTTTCCTATCAATTATTCAAATTTTTTTTTGAATCGTCAAGATGAATAATCAAATAATCAAAGCATACTTGAACGAGTGAAACAAGCTCAATGGTTCCAGTTAATCTAATTTGAATTTTAATATGTAGACTGTGCTAGAAGCATAGAGTTCCTAGACGATTGAAAATGGGGATGAGCCAAAGCCAGTAGCGGGAGCCACGTTGATTCCAGATAAGGAGAAGAGAGAAGGTAGAGCAAAGACGTTGCTGAAGATGTCAATGTAATATCCCAAAATGGGAAAAGCAGGAATATAGCTCATAATAATGGAAATAGTAGCAAATGTTAACACATTACATATGATCCAAATAATAGATCCATGGTATTATGTATAACAGCAATAAATAAGTATAAGATCTTGGGGATCCAACCCCTCAAGGTAGGCAAAAGAGGCCTCCTATGCCAAAATGCACCCAAAACATGGAAAACACTGCTATAAAAAGCATTGAGGCAAGCACAACATAGTTTTAATGACTAATACTATGTCTGGGACATATAAATAAATGGATCTAAAATGATCATGCTCATACAAGGCCAAAAATGGAGATTTATGCTCCCATACACTTTTCCTAGACAACCCAGGAAGGGTTTCCAGAAATACACACAATATGAATGGTGGATATAAAGCACTAGGGCTGAAGATGCACTACAACTGAAGCACATAGAAGGAGGTGGCTGAATCTGATGTATATCTGAAAGAAATTCTCCAAAATATCCCTCTCAATGAAGGGTTGATCCCTTCAATGGAAAGAAAACACTCCAAATGGAGCAATGAACCTACACCTGCAATAGCTCATCAAAATAACGTAGATCTAGATAGGGATTGCACCGTAGGGGATAAGATAAAATTTGCCTAATGCCACAGATGTCAAATAATCCCAAGGGGCTCCTTTACTGGCCTCCCAATGGAAGGAAACCTTCCTCCACTCCAAAACTAGCTCAGAAAACACCCAACAAGATCTTCCACTGTTGCACCCTGCAACTCAGCACATTTCTCAATATAAAATGCACTATACCACAAGACTAAAGCTTGTTCTAAAACTTGAATGTGGAAATGTAGTGAAAACTCCTCCAAGAGCTTCTCAATGGAAGAGGTGGGATTCCCGATCAGGAACACCCGGTGCTAAACAACACTCAATCTCAGCTAAATATCTAGACAAAGATATATGTCTAAACAGACCATATAATCTAAAACATAGCATATCATAACATGAATAATATGGTTGCCATCCTCTTCCTTATATAAGAAATTAGCTTCCAAACCTGAAGCCCCATCTATTAATGACACTACTTCCATTCAATGTGTCTCCATCTAAAACTGCGTTGTCTCTCCATAAATTTCCACTCCTCCATGACATCATTGTTGATTTGGTCAAAGTTGACCCAGTCCACATGCTCTAGCCTTGTTCACACCTTAGGGTGCTTTATTAAGATGAAAATATGATCCAATTTCACATGAGAAGTGGTTTTATTCCTAATAAAGATATTTATGGGTCTCCCTACCCACTTATTCATCAGACAAGAAAGAAAAATTAGATTTTAATATTCCAATTAACTGCATGCTAATCTAGGAATATTGCAATCCTCCCCTCCCAAATGTTGCTTGTCCTCAAGAAACTACCAGGATAGATCTGCAAAATATAGGGAATTTTCATCCCCATGTGAAGCTCCATCCTGCAAGCTATCATCCATATGAAATGAATCACCCTCCAGAATGGTAATTGATAGAAAAACTCCTCCCATGTGAGAGGCTCCTCCCAAAGACATAATTCAATCATATGGCTCCCTTCATAAGGAAACAAGTGATGTAATGTAGCATCCATATAATTACCCATGCTCCCCTTGAAGCATGAATAAATGTGGGAAGTTTCATTCCCAGTGGACACATCCAACCAATGTGTCATCCCTCCAATCATGTCCCCGACAATAATAAGAACATCATCAACATATGGGATCAAAACCAGTGATACATAAATAATCAAATGCAATAATGGAGTTGGATCATAGTCCCACATCTGGAACCAGTGTAGTATATCTCCTGACTGTATCAGATAGTGATATGGTAAGTGGTTTCCCCACCACTTACTTGCTACCCAAGTCTTCTCACAATGGCTAAAATGGTGAGAAATGTTTGGTGATTTTGGAGTGCACCCATAGTGATACAACATCTCCCTATATCCTCCAGGGGAGTGGCCATGTTTAGAGATGTTTATGGCCCAAATTTGGCCAGGAATTTTATATGGAAGAATGCTCCTCCTTGGAGCAATGTCCTGCATATACATGGTAAAGGAATGCAAATAATAATTAAATGAAACATCACGTACATAAGTATGTTCCTTACCAAAATTTCTGCTCATACAAATGGAGTGGTCCATAGATAGATCCCCTCTCATTCCAAAAGAGGAAAGAGGTGGTTGTAATAACTCCTTCATTGAGTTATGTGTCTCTCCCATCTCCACATGGTCCATGCATCTTTTCAAATGCTGATATAGTTCCTCTTCAAAGCCTTCCCAAGTGTAGCTCTCCATGATAGTCTTGTAGGCTAAGTATGGCTGGAAAGAAAATCTTCATGTGCTCTTTGTAACAACTTATCCTTCAGCTTGGAGGCTCTAGATAAGAATATCCTTCCATGATAATAGATGAATTCATGTAGCTGGTCATCAAGTGTCATGCATGTGAAAATATCCTTGGAATAATCCACCAATAGCTGGGATTTCCAATATGGATCTATCCTCCGTAGTGATAGCATTGATTATCTATCACAAAGAACATTTGTCATATGGTTGACCTCCTCTTTGACATATCCCATGCCAAAGGTACATATTGGAATGTTGCTATCCTCCTCATGTTTCTTCTCCCATAGTGCAGAATCTGAAATGAGAGTGGGTAATTATGATGTTGGGAGAATGTCTCCCTCCTCCTTGAGTCTACCCAAGACTCTCAGTGTTGTACAATGACCTCCCACTGTTTCCACTCCTCCTATATCAATGAGTGGTAAAAAATTTTGAGAGAACTCTTTGATCCTCTTTCAATCAGGGGGTATCCCTGGTGGAATGCCTCCATGTAATGAAACATCAAGGCCTAGAGTAGGCTGTAAATGTGAGTGGATTGATTTGTCCCTACTCTCACTACGCAAATCATCCTCCTGCTTCTGTACATAAACCTCCTAAAAAGGATGGGTGTATATGTTCCCAATCAGTTGGTGCTAACCCTCCTTTTCATTTCCTCCTACCTTCTACAATATCTCACAGTCTAAGGTGTATTTTTCTATTGTAATCAATATATGTACACCCAACATCTTATTGGTTTCAAAAGTCTTGATCACAAAGGAATGATCTATCATAGTGTGTGTCCCCAAGATTTTTCAATGTTGGAACACACTTTCTCCATTGTTTTGTCTCATTGCCTATCAACATAGACACATGTTGCTCATGATCTTCATATGTAATATCCTTTGGAACTTCTTGCAAATATGCAAGAGCTCCTCTAGTTGAAGCAATTGCTTCATCTCTATCTCCAAATAGAAGTAGATATCCTCCTGCTGTCACAGTGCTGGAGGATCTTTCCAACTTTTCTTCTTCCTTCTGCTCATCTATGGAGAATGCCTCATCATTAAGAGATCCCTTGTCTTGATATCCTTTTGAAAAAGGAATCCTCATGTCTCCTTCTCGAGAATAAAGTTCTTTCTGAAGTGGGGCCTTTGCCCTTGGCAAAGCATTTTGTAGATCTTTAACCCCCTCAACAATGTTCTGAAATGGATTTGGTTTCATGGATCCTTCCAAATCATGCAAATGTTTTGATTTCTTGGGCTTGGTTTGTTCTCCCAAGGAAATGTCATATTGTTTCAAATCAAATATTTTCACTAACCTCCTATTGAACTTTTCATAAGTAGATATATTTGCATTATTAAATGAAGAAGATTCAAATAACCACCAAGCATAAGCCTTACCTTCAAGATTCAGCACTGCTAGTTTAATGGCTTCCTCTTTTGAAACTTGATGCAGCTAGAAATAAGTGTCTAGCTTCCTTACCCAAGCCTTGGTTGTGCTCTTGGGTGACCCATCAAAAGTAGGTAGAAAGAATCTACCCAAAGTGTGTTTCATGCACCCTCTTCTTCTATTGTAGTTACTGGGTCTTCTATCTTCTTTGATTTGACAACACCCATGGAAGCTTAGATGCTCCTTGAATCTTCTAAACTGAGATTCATATTCTTGGAGATAGTCACCAAGAGTATCCTCCTTTCGTGTTTCTCCTTCTTCTTCTTCTCTTGCCAAGAATGTAGGCATGGTACCCATTGTAGATCTGATTGTGTGGCTGAATGCTCACACACATAATATGAAGAAATGGAGCTTTCTTCATGTGAAAATATTCTTGAGGGATCTTCATGTCTTTCCCTCCTCATTCCCTTCATTTCTCTTTTAATCTCATGCATAGTTTGGAGAAGAAGTTCTGAAAACTTATTTCCCTCCATTTCTCCAAATAATGGAGACTTGCCTTTCTCTCTTCTGTAAGTATTCTCTTTTCTGTGAGAAGCTTCTTCTTCTTTTGATAACATTGATGCAATGTCTTCACAGGCTAAGCCAATATTATGCCCTGATACCACTGTATTATTCCTAAATGGGAAAAGTAGGAATATATTGCAAAATGTTGGAACAATAATGCAAATCATCATATAAAATAAATAGGCCAGTATGGAGACCTTTCATATGTTATAACAACAGCAAAATATGTACAAATAATGGGCCATAATATAGACAATAAGAAAGAATAAGCATCCAATGGACAAAATACCTCCAAAATGAGATGTTGCTACTATATATAAAGCCGGAAGACTCTTACAATGCTTTTTTACAAGCTCTGCTACAAAAAATGAGTATACATTAGATCTAGGGCTGATATGTGCCTCAAAAGATAGATCTACTACAAATCTGAGTACTATACAACCTCTTTTGAAGAACCCCTTAAGGGTTTTCAGCAAAACACCATATACAAGATGGGGATATAGGCCCTAGGGCTGAAGATCCACTACAAAATATAGATCTGGAAAGTGTGGCTGATCTGATATTATCAATACAATAGCCCCCTCCAATGGATCCTCTAAGTGAAAGGCAGATCCCCTTCACTATAAAACCAACTCTCCAAATGGTGTGACAATCCACCCTGCAACTCCTCCTACATAAATAACACAGATCTGGAAGTAAAATATGTTTTAGGGCTAAATTAAAGGTTAGCCTAATGCCAAGATCTGAAAATATGCTCAAGGGCTTTCATTACTCTCCTCCCAATGGAAAGGAAGCCTCCTCCACTGAAAATGAGCAATGAAATGACATATCTAGTCTCCACTTGCTGGAACCTCCAAACAACACATTTCTCAATAGAAACTACGTTGTACTAGAAGACTGAAGCTTGGTCTGAAACCTGAATGTGGAAATGTAGTGAAAACTCCTCCAAGAGCTTCTCAATTGAAGAGGTGGGATTCCCGATCAGGAACACTCGGTGCTAAAAAACACTCAATCTCAGCTAGAGAAAGATATATGTCTAAACAAACCATATAATCTAAAACATAAAATGAATAACATGAATAATATGGTTGCCATCGTCTTCCTTATATAAGAAATGAGCTTCCAAAATCTAAGCCCATTCTGTTAATGACACTACTACCATGCAATGTGTCTCCATCTAAAATTGCGTTGTCTCTCCATAAATGTCCACTCCTCCATGACAGCATTGTTGATTTGGTCAAATTTGACCCAGTCCACATGTTCTAGCCCTTGTTCACACCTTAGGGTGCTTTATTAAGCTGAAAAGATGATCTAATTTCACATGAGAAGTGGTTTTATTCCTAATAAAGAGATTTATGGGTCTCCCTACCCACTTATTCATCAGACAAGAAAGAAAAATTATATTTTATTATTCCAATTTGCTGCATGCTAATTTAGGAATATTACAGTCAGTGAAATACTGCATCATACTGCATATCAGAGAATGCAAATCAGCAAGAAAAATTTGGACGGTATTGAAGGATTTGTATGAGATCAGAAATAAAAATCGTCTTCTATTCTTGAAGAGAAAGATTCTATCCATAAAGATGGAGGAGAATGAAACAGTTGCTTCCTTCATATCACGGAACAAGGATCCAAAGAACAAATTGGAAGATATCAGTGAGATAGTAGCAAATGCAAATTTGGTCACAATCACCATGAATGTTATGACTAATGATTACAAAATTTTCATCATTGGGATAAGTGCAAGAGATAAAATCCCAAAGTTTGAAGAACTGAGAGGAATAATAATGGAAGAAGAAGAAATAATGTTGACTCTAAAACCCCATAGTGCAGATCTTCCATTAATGGCATAGAATAAATTCTTCAAAGAAAAAGGAAATCCATCACAGAAAGATGGAGGAAATCCATAGAAAATACTGAATCAAGCTCAAGGTATGTATCTGAATAAAAACAACTCTGTAATAAAATGTTTTTATCACAGAAAAATCAGTCATATGGAAAAGTAGTGCAGGAAAAAGAAATTTCATGAAGAACAACAGAAACATAAAAGACATGCTTGTCATTTCATAGATGACGACCATGTTCAGGACTTCATATTGTTCATGGAAGACTTTGATGAAAAGGTTGAAACATACATCTGGTATGTGGATTCGGGATCATCCACACATATGACAAGGAACAGACAGTGGTTAGAAGATTTTAAAGAAACCAACAACGGAGCACAAATCTACCTTGGTGATGATAGAAGTCATCAGATCAAAGGGTACAAGAATAACCCTGTTATCTTGCGTGGTGGTCATATGAGATATATTCAAAATGTAATGTATGTACCCAGAGTTACAAAGAATCTGATTTCTGTATCCATGATTACAGATCATAATCTCAAGGTAGAATTATTTCAATCTAATTGTTATATTAAATATTTGTTCGATGGCATGAAGACTATTGATTCAGGAATTCGAACAGCAGGTCTGTACAAATTGAATGTGAGGCTAGCACCAAATCAAGCTTTGACAACATCAAGTTTGACTACAAAAGAGCTATGGCACTAGAGACTTGGTCATATCAACTTCAACGATTTGTTGTTACTTCAGGAAAAGGAAATGGTAAGAGGTCTTCCTACATTAAAACGAGTGCATAATGATTGTGATGCTTTTGTATTAGGAAAAAAGCAAAGAGAATAATTCCATGTTCGAGTAGAAAAGAAAAAGAGAGATATAATTGAATTAGTGCACACTGACCTATGTGGACCCATGCAAACAAAGTCATTAGGAGGTGCACTGTATTTTCTACTGTTTTTTGATGACTGCACAAAGTTTTTGTGGGTATATTTTATGAGTAAGAAAATTCACACATTTGAATACTTTAAGCAATTCAGATATATGATAGAAAAGAAAACAAGGAAGCACATAAAAATTCTCCACTCAAATCAAGGGGGAGAATACAGGAAGGATGAACTTACCAAGTATTGTAAAGACCATGGAATATTATAGCAATTTATAGTACCCCATACTCCTCAGCAGAACAGAGTAGTAGAAAGAAAGAACAGAACATTGTTGGAGTGAGCTAGGAGCATGTTGAAAGGTAAGGATCTTTCGAATGGTTTTTGGGTTGAAGCATTGAATACTATAATTTATTTGAAAAATAGGATTCCTACAAGAAGTCTTGAGTTTAAAACTCCTTTTGAAGCGTTATATGGATTCAAGCATGCAGTAAAACATTTAAGAGTATTGGGGTCTAAAGCATTTGCCCATATTCCAAAGGAATACAAAAGAAAACTATATTCAAAAGCTATCAGATGTACCTTTGTAGGGTAATTTTCACAATTTAAAGGTTATATATTTTTTAATCCCTCTACTCACAAATTTTTTGTTAGTAGAGATGTCATGTTCCATGGGCAGGTTTATCATGAATTTGATAAAAGCAATGAGGAATGTGATATTTTGTTCTTGGTGGAAGGAAGTGAGGAAACAGGAAACAACCATGAGAAGCATAAAAACGCAGAAGCAGAAAGTTTAGATACAACAATTGAGTCGATTCCTTCAATGGAAATTCAAAACAGGTTGGAAGCTACACCAATGCTCAAAAGATCAGGTAGGCAGATTCAATTGCCTGCTGGATATAGAGAAAATTCCTTTATAACTAGTATGATGAATGTTGTTGAAATTTCTAGTTATAGAGAAGCAAATCAACGTAGTGAATGGAAAGAATCTATGGAACATGAATATGTATCTATTCTAAAAAACAACACTTGGTAGCTGGTTGAACTGCCTGAAGGGAAACAAGCCATAGGTTGTAAATGTTTGTATAAACCCAATATTAATGCATCTGGAACCATAGATAAATTAAAAGCTATATTGGTAGCAAAGGGATATTCACAAAAATAAGGTATTGATTATGAGGAAACCTTCACCCCCATAGCTAAACTAAACACTATCAGAATGATGATTTCTTTAGCTACTAGAAAACACTGGTTGATTCACCAACTAGATGTAAAATCTGCATTTTTAAATGGGGATTTGAACGAGGTGGTTTACTTAGAACAACCTGAGGGGTTTGTCCAGAAAGGGAAAGAACATTTAGTCTGTAGATTAAAGAAAGCTCTATATTGACTGAAACAAGCACCCAAGTCATGGTATGAAAAGATAGATTCATTTTTTCTGCAACACAATTACAATAAAATTAAAAGCAACCCTAATATGTATACTGTGAAAGATGAAAAGGGGCATATAGTGTTGATTTCTTTGCATGTAGATGATCTAATCATTACAGGTGATGTTGTTGATCTAATCAAATAAATCAAGAAGCAAATGTCAAAAATGTTCGAAATGAAAGACCTTGGTGAACTAAGATACTATTTGGGTTTTGAGATCTGCAGAGATTCAAGATAAACTTTTCTGTCCCAGGGTAAGTATGTCATAGGTCTACTGGAAATATTCAAGATGGATGAGTGTAAGGCTGCAGCAGTACCATTACAACAGAACATTAAACTTCAGTTGGGATTCTAATCTACCTAACCACTACTAGACCATATTTGGCTTATGCAATTAGTGTGCTAAGTCAATTTATGTCCAAACCACTTGAGAGTCACTAGATTGCAGCAAAAGGTGTTTTAAGGTATCTACAAGAAAATGTAGATTATGGTATTATTTTTACTAATTCTTCTGATGTTAGGTTGACAGGGTTTACAGATTCTGACTGAGCTGGAAATGTAGATGACCGAAGATCCATAACAGGTTATGCATTCAGCATTGGATCCGGGGTGATTACATGGAGAAATAAGAAACAAAACACATTTTCCTTGTCTTTAGCAGAAGCATAGTATCAAGTTATGTGCACAGCAACATGTGACGCAGTTTGGTTGTGGAGACTTCTCCAGGATGTTGGGGAATAACAGAAATATGCAATGATTATTAGATGCGATAACTAGAGCTCAATCAAACTAGCTAATAATCCAGTGTTTCACAAGAACACTAAACACATTGATATACAATTCCACTTTATCAGGGAGAAATTTTAATCAAAATAAATCCACCTTGTATATTGTCAAACATCTGATAATGTTGCTGACATTTTTACTAAGCCTCTTGGCAGAATTAAGTTTTAAATATTTAGGGAGATGTTAGGCATATTTGTGAACCCCTTCTCCATTAAGGGGGAGTGTTGAAAGATAATGGAGAACCCTTAATTAGTGAGAGTTGGTTCACGAAACATTAGGATAGGAATTAGCTTCTATTTCTTAGGGTATAGTTCTAACTTCCCTATATCCATGTATGCTTTATATTGATTGATTTGTATTGACAATGTAGAGCGTTCTGCAGATCCAAACTCTACTAGTTCAGGCTCTCTTTCGTATAGCTGACCAGTGAATTTTTTATTTATTAATTAAACATCACACTTTATCACGATAGTGTAACCATGAATTGAATAAGATTACAGGTGACAGGTTTTAAAAATGAAAATTTGAATTGAAATTATTAATTTTTATGCCACCTAAAATTTATTAAATGTTGTGATAGAGAGTAAATGCATGGGGAACAGGAGTATCGGAGAATGCTATGTGGCGACAAGAGTGTTGTTTTCAGGTGAAAAAATGTGTTTATCCGCCATGCATATCCATGCCTGAATGCATCACAAGTCATCGGATGGAGGAAATGAAGGCCATTGGATACTTTTGGGTTTGGAAGGAGTGTTTAATGGATGCACAAGTCTTTGCCCGAATCCACGAGGATCGTTGGATTGAAGCATCAAGGATCGTTGATCACTTTCAGGTGTGCAAACCGTAATGAAAAGGTGGCACAAAAGTCTTCCTAAAGCATTAGCTTGTATAATTTTTTATTATGTTATTCAAATAACTTAATAAATTAAATGATAGGTTTTATTTTTATTTTGTTTCTTTTTTCCTTGATCAAAAGAGTAAGGGAAAAGGAAGTTTACTCACATAGAATGATGAAAGCTAGTTGGGTTGCAACTATAACATTTGAATCTTATTACTGATATTGCTTTTCCTGAAGAGGTAAGAAAACAAACCAAATGCCTATTCAATTGGGCATTGGAGTTAGAAAAAAGGATAAAAATAAGAACAATGCTTTACTCTATTGCGATTCCCTTCCACATGTATGGTATGGACAAACCGTACAAGTTGATTACCTTTTAGGGTGTGAAAGTGATATATTACAAGGGCTCTTGAAAATGGTCATTTATGATTTAATCATAACAACTGGTTGTCAAGGAAGAGAGTAAGAAAACAAACATTTGAATCTGATTAGTGATATTTCTTTTCCCGAAGAGGTAACAAAACAAACCAAATGCCTATTCAATTGTGCATTGGAGTTAGAAAAATGGATAAAAATAAGAACAATGCTTTACTCTATTGTGATTCCCTTCCACGTGTGTGGTATGGATAGACCGTACAAGTTGATTACCTTTTAGGGTGTGAAAGTGATATATTACAAGGGCTCTTGAAAATGGTCATTTATGATTTAATCATAACTGGTTAACAAGGATTAGAGAGTCAAACTATTCGTCGAGGCTATGGAGGGAAATTCCTGAGCAAGGTCTTCTCAAGGTGAAATTATCCACACAAAATTGGACTGGATGGGAGAAAAATTTAAGGAAATGTGGCAGAAACCAATGGAGATAAGAGAATGTGTATCAATCGTTTTGAGATGATAGGAATTATACAAAATTTGACGCATGGATCCAAAACCCAGGTGACCAGCTAGGTTGCTTCTAATGATTTTTCAATAATGTTATTGAGATATAAGACTAAAGCTATAGAAAGTAATATGGTGACTGAGAATTGACATCGTAATTAATTAAATTTTGGGGTTAATGTAACGAGATGAGCTTGGAACACTTCAGCTACTAATTTCCAAAATTTTTTGGTTTAATATACCTTGTATGTATTTTGAATTAATGTTAGCAACCTTAGAACCTAGTGTTATTAAGAATTTTGAAAAAAATGTCTTTAATTCCTTTATTAGTCCCTGTCATTGGCATGGGACTATAGTAATCGAAATTTCCTTTTAGCATTACTTGGAATGAGAATAATCTAAATTTTATTAGCCTCTCTACGCATTTTCGATATTGGAACCTATGGCAATCTATCAATTTTCATACCTATGGAAATCTATCAATTTTCATATTAACCAATCAAACTGTTTGTGATCTTATTGGCTTCTTCCCGAAGCATCCATCTATATTAGAGGCATCCATCTATATTTTCCTTCATTTTCCTTAAGTTAAAAAGTACTTAAGGGTTTTCAACATTAACAGTTTCTCAAACTTGAAGTAATGCTAGCATTAGTTGGTTAGCATCAAATGTTTAGTTTAACTGTGAAAATACTCTACCACCTGTGCTTAGTTATAAGCTACCACCTACATATAAACAACGTGGCTTGACCAGTGTACATCTCTTTGGATGTTGGCAAGAGATGTTGTTGTTGGCTTCTTGATAGTAGATATATCCAAATAGCATATGGCTTGGGATTCAATTCCACAATCTTCGCAGTATCATCTTTCATCTTTTGGTCTCTCGACTTGAATTCTGCCTTTTGAGTAGTATCGACTAGTATCGACTTGCGATTTAATTCCATAGAGTATAGTTGATGCCCAGATCCAATCTCAACAGCAGACAATGGGGCACCTCTAGAATCAAGAGATGGAACTTTGAATTGCTGCAGCACCAAAAAAACATTCGACAAATTCTGGGTGATTGGAAAGGTGATGTAATGGAAATTCTTATGCATTCCTCTCTTCCCTCAAGGAGGGATTCAATTCCACATAGTCATCAACGAGAGGAAATGAGTTAGTTTTGAATTCTCTTCAATCTCTGGAGATTTTCCAGGAGCAAAGCTAGGAATTGAATAAAATGAGCAGAGCGAGGAATTGAATGAAATTTCAGTAGGACCAAAACCATGAATTGAATAAAAGTTCGACTATACATCAAGCCATTACATTTGATACATTGGCAGGTTTATAAATAGAATAGCCTGTAAATTTGAATTTGAGAGCAAGAGATTGTTGAGATTTTCTGTTTTGAATAAAATAGGCAAAAATCTCAGTAGGTGACAACAATAGAAATTTTTGTTGCTAGATTAACTCCAGGTTGTTGGGAGGGAGTTAATGCATCCTAAATTTGAGTTGAGAGGATTTATGAGGCAGTTAGATTCTCCTTGCTATAAAACAGGTATCCATACGGATTGTTTGGAGGGTGTGTGTGTGTGAGAGTTTGTAATCTCCTGTTTGATTAATAAAATTGCCGATGCCTATGTTGTGTGGACGTAGCCCAGATTGGTTGGGTGAACCACGTTAAATCACTGTGTCATTTGTGAATGATTTTATATGCTGTGTTTGTCTTTTATTTTCGCTGTTCAGTCCAACAATTGGTATCAGAGCAATGTTGGAGTGCTGATGCGCAGAATTGCTGGTGCGTTGTTGGTGCATTGCTGCGTGGTTGGGGGCGATAGTCATCCAATACCTGCGTGCTGGTGTGGTGCGGACGACCTGCGTGCTGGTGTGGTGCGGACGGATAGTCCATTCGCTACTGGTGCTGGTGAGTGGATTGCTGGCAGATTTTCTGCGTGAAGGTGTGCCTACAGCGTTAGATGTGGACAGAAAGCGGCAGCGTTGAATGGTGAGCGATTGTTTAAATTAAAACAGGGTTGATAAATCGATTTGTAATTTTTGTTTAATATCATTTGCATATGGTATGAAAGCAAAGGCATATAAGTGCATATGGCAGAAATTTGTATGTGAAGTACAAAGGGCAGATATTTGTTTGGTTTTTTAAAGGCAAAGGCATTTTTTAAACACAAAATTCTTTTATTTAAAGTTGGGTTCTGGAGATTATTGTGTTTTTTTTGCTGATACAAGATGGCGAAAACTCAAAGTGCTCGTTTTGAAATTGAGAAGTTTAATGGCAAGAATAATTTCGAGATCTGGAAGGTAAAGATGCACGATCTGCTGATTCAACAAGGCGTGGCGAAAGCGCTGTTGGGGAAAGCAAAAAGCCTTCTTCCTTGACGGAGGATGAATGGGATGAGTTGGATGACAGAGCTCTGAGCGCAATTCGGTTATGTCTGGCAGATGACGTTCTGTTCAACATTGTGTCAAAGAAGACTGCCGCAGGCTTGTGGTCGAAGCTTGAGAAGCTCTACATGACGAAATCCTTGACAAATCGGATTCTCCTGAAGCGACAGCTTTATGGTTTGCGGATGAAGGAAGGTACATCGATTACTGACCATCTGAATGTTTTCAATACTCTATTGGTACAATTACAAAGTCTAGATGTAAAATTTGATTCAGAGGATAAGGCAATAACTCTATTGTGTTCATTGCCCGAATCGTGGGATCACTTTGTTACTTCCATAAGCTTTAGTACTGCAGACATCCTTGAGTTTGACAACGTGGTTGGAGCCTTGTTGTCTGAGGAGATGAGGAAGAGGTCGAATGCAGACACCTCTACATCAGAGGCAATGATGGCTAGAGGTCGTTCTAGAGAAAGACGCTCTGGTAAGCACAGCGACTCGCGTTCAAAGTTGAAAGGGAAGAAGAGCAAAGTAAAGTGTTGGTTTTGTGGCAAATCAGGGCACTTGAAGAAGGACTGCTGGAAGCGACAGCAGCAAACTTCTAAAGCAGATTCTTCGACAGTGAAGAAGGAGGCAAATGCGACAGATACAGGTTCGACATCTGGTTCAGGTATGAGTGATGAAGTATTATCAGTTAATGTGTCAAATCATGGTCAACATTGGTTGTTAGATTCCGGTGCATCAAACCACATGTGTATTCATAGAGAATGGTTTAAGACGTATAGATCAATTAATGATGGAGTCGTGTACATGGGTAATGATGTCACATCTAATATTGTGGGAATA
Organism: Pinus albicaulis; assembly: GCA_034641835.2. Lineage (NCBI taxonomy): Eukaryota > Viridiplantae > Streptophyta > Pinopsida > Pinales > Pinaceae > Pinus > Pinus albicaulis. Next base: position 324,346 of record JAXQQM020089073.1, read on the forward strand.
GGGAGTATACAGCTGCAAATGTTTGATGGGACAACTAAAATGTTAACTGATGTAAGACATGTACCAGATTTAAGGAAAAATCTAATTTCACTGGGAGCACTTGACACAAATGGATATAAAACTGTAATTCAAGGTGGAGTAATGAAAATTTACAAAGGCGTTTTACTAGTTATGAAAGCTAAGAAAGTAGGAAATCTATTTCAGTTAGAAGGAAGTACAGGGTCAGATTTTGTGTCTACGGTGTCTGAACATGACAGTAGTTCCATTCACTTATGGCATCAAAGATTGGGGCATATGAGTGAAAGAGGGTTGAAAATTTTGGCTGATCGCAAGTTACTTCCAAATCTGAAGTCTGGAAAGTTAGATTTTTGTAAGCATTGTCTGTTTGGAAAACAAAGTAAACAAAAGTTTAAAACAGGCAAACATACTAGTAAAGGCATACTTGATTATATCCATTCAGATGTTTGGGGTCCAGCCCCTACAGCGTCATATGGTGGCTCGTCATATTTTGTGTCATTCATTGATGACTTTTCTAGGAAGGTATGGGTCTACATGTTGAAAAAGAAGTCTGATGTTTTTACAATTTTCAAACAGTTTAGAGCATTGGTAGAAAACATCACTGGTAGAACTATAAAATGTTTAAGAACTGACAATGGTGGTGAGTTTACTTCCAAGGAGTTTGAAAACTATTGCAAGGATGCAGGGATCGAGAGACATAAGACTACTGTTTATACTCCTCGGCAAAATGGAGTTGCTGAACGCATGAATAGGACTCTTTTGGAGAGAGCAAGGAGTATGCTGAGTAACGCTGGTTTGCAGAAGGAGTTATGGACAGAAGCGGTGGCTACAGCTTGTTATGTGATAAATCGGTCACCTTCGACAGCAATAGGTTGTAAGATTCCTCAAGAGGTATGGAAAGGACACCCTTGTGATTATTCTAAACTCAGAGTGTTTGGTTGTGATGCATATGCTCTAGTGCCTAAACATCAGCGAACTAAGTTAGATCCAAAGTCTAAAAGGTATATCTTTGTTGGGTCTGGTGTTGGAACAAAGGGATATAGATTGTGGGATCCTACTACCCGCAAAATCATCATCAACAGAGATGTAAAGTTTAATGAATCCTCTCTTGTACAGTTAGATGTAGATAGTAGATTGAAACAGGATGATGTATCTGATTTACAACACATTCAGTTTGAAAGCTCTTCTAATGATAGCTATGATGACCATCGTTCAGATACTAGTCATGAACAGGTTTCAGAATCAGATTATGAACAGGGTTCAGATATAGAGCGTGAACAGGTCTCAGATGCTGGTCATGAAGAAGTTCCTGCAGAGGGTAGTCAGCAAATTGTGGAAGCACCAGAAACAGCTTTAAGGAGGTCTACAAGAATAAAACGCCCTCCTAGAAGGTATGATGATTATGTTACTTCAGTTGCTTTGACCGCTAACGATGATGAACCTCTATGCTATCAGGAAGCTATAGAAGGTTCGAAAAGTGATAAGTGGAAAGCAGCTATGAAGGAAGAAATGATGGCCTTAGGTAAGAATGGCACATGGGATCTGGTTGAGCTTCCGAAAGACAGGAAAACTGTGGGGTGTAAATGGGTTTTCAAGCTGAAACGGGGTGTGAATGATATGGAGGACAGGTACAAAGCGCGACTGGTTGCAAAAGGGTTTTCTCAGAAAGCCGGTATTGACTTTCATGAGATTTTTTCACCAGTGGTCAAAATTGTTTCAATTAGAATTGTGTTAGCATTAGTGGCTTTGCTTGATTTAGAGTTGCAGCAATTAGATGTTAAGACTGCATTTCTACATGGAGACTTAGATGAGGAAATATATATGTAACAACCGGAAGGTTTTGTTCAGCATCGCAATAAGAAATTTGTCTGCAGGCTCAAGAAGTCATTGTATGGTCTGAAGCAGTCGCCTCGACAGTGGTACAAGAAATTTGATTCTTTCATGTTGAGTCAAAAATATATAAGAAGTGAATATGATCATTGTGTCTATTTTAAGCAGTTAAGTAATGGCATGTTCATTATCTTAGTGTTGTATGTTGACGATATGCTTTTAGCAAGCAAAAGCATTGATGAAATCAACAGGTTGAAGACTCAGATGGCAAGGACATTCGATATGAAAGATCTAGGAGCAGCAAGACAGATTTTGGGCATGGAGATTTTCAGAGACAGGAGCAATGGTAAGTTGTGGCTATCACAACAGAAGTATGTTGAGAAGATACTTTTGAGGTTTGGTATGAACAATGTGAAGCCTGTGTCAGTCCCTTTAGCTTCCCATTTTAAGCTTTCTTCGAGTTTATGTCCTAATACAGATGAAGAAAAGGATTATATGTCTTGAATTCCATATGCCAATGTAGTAGGGTGTTTAATGTATGCGATGGTTTGTACTCGACCAGATATTTCACATGCAGTTGGGGTTGTCAGCAGGTATATGGAAAATCCGGGTAAAGAACACTGGTCAGCAATGAAATGGGTGCTTCGGTATTTGAGAGGCACAAGTAGTTATTGTATCACTTACAATAAGAGTAGTGAATTTGTTTGCGGGTATGTTGATTCTGATTTTGCAGGTGATTTGGATAAGAGAAGGTCAACTTCAGGGTATGTCTTTACTCTTGCAGGTGGAGCTATTAGCTGGATGTCAAAGCTACAAAACATTGTTTCTTTATCCACTACTGAAGCAGAATACATTGCTGCTTCGCATGCTTGCAAAGAGGCGGTTTGGTTGAAAGGTTTGCTTGGTGAATTTGGTAGGTTGCAGGACAACATCAGGTTACTTTGTGATAGTCAAAGTGCAATACATTTGGCTAAGAATCCGGCCTATCATAGTAAATCAAATCATATTCCAATAAAGTATCATTTTGTAAGACAGGTTATCACTGAAAGGGGAGTCTCTCTTGAAAAGGTGCATACAAAGGAGAATTGTGCAGACATGTTCACGAAACCAGTTTTGTTGGAGAAGTTGCGTTGGTGTTTGGCTTCTCTTGGCTTGCAGAAAAGATAAAATAATAAAGAACAGGGCATCAGGCTAATTGTTTTCAAGGTGGAGATTGTTGAGATTTTCTGTTTTGAATAAAATAGGAAAAAATCTCAGTAGGTGACAACAATAGAAATTTTTGTTGCTAGATTAACTCCAGGTTGTTGGGAGGGAGTTAATGCATCCTAAATTTGAGTTGAGAGGATTTATGAGGCAGTTAGATTCTCCTTGCTATAAAACAGGTATCCATACGGATTGTTTGGAGGGTGTGTGCGTGTGAGAGTTTGTAATCTCCTGTTTGATTAATAAAATTGCCGATGCCTATGTTGTGTGGACGTAGCCCAGATTGGTTGGGTGAACCACGTTAAATCACTGTGTCATTTGTGAATGATTTTATATGCTGTGTTTGTCTTTTATTTTCGCTGTTCAGTCCAACAGGTTTATAAATAGAATAGCCTGTAAATTTGAATTCAAGAGCAAGAGATTACTTGTGGATCCAGAGTATAGCTTCATCATAGAAAAATCAAACCCTGAGGTGTTGTAATGATTCACTGTGACGTGTGACCTGTGACCGTGCCGGCGGAGTATAGCTTCATCACAAGAAAATCAAACCCTAAGGCACTATAACGATTCACTGTCACCGTGCCTATGAAAGTTTGCAAGGACTTCACCATGCTTTAGTGCGTTAGTACACAAAGGCCAGAAGGTCAGCTAGGTGAGCCGTCAAACTTAAATATGCCATCTAGTCTTAATTACCACAGGTTGATGCGCAGATCAACTCATATGCCCACAACCTCATGGCAAGACAATTCTTAGGAGACTTAATTACCTCCTGTGCTTGCACTCTTCACTGGAGAGAGAGATCATGTAGAGACCATTAATACTCCCTTATGTTCTAAGGCTTTCCTTTTAAATCCTTCATTATTATTCCCAGATTGGATTTGATGGGGGAGACGGGATACGGATTATGGTGGAAAATCAATGGTGCATAACTAGAGATTCATGCTCGAGATGCTCAGTAAAAGTGTTTTTTTCCATCCTCCATCTTGTTTTCTTGGGTGATGGCACGTGTAATACATGCAAATCTCATGGTTCACAAGTCAATACTTTGTTTCTTGAGGGTTTTATTATATTTTTTTGGGTTCAAACTTTGCAAATCCCCTATGTTCATTCATGTGGTTATAATGATTTTTCCTTTATACATGTGGTTATAAGACTTGGACAAGTGGCATTAGATCTTATCTTAATTTTCATGGTAGAAATTCGATGGCTCTCTTTCTTTTTTAGTGTAATGAATTACAAAGGAATGCTAATGGTTCCGAGGTGGCTATGTCTATTTGTTTTGCTTGGTTTTATTTTTTTCTATGTGTAAGATTATTTGTATAGATGTTAGCTCGGCGAAAATGCTTTTAATGAACTTGGAATCTATATTTCAATGTTATGCAGATATCGTAGCTTGAGGCTCTGCTACAAGGCATGGTGAACATTTATGGGAATGAAGGATATGTAAAGCGCCGCAAAACTTTGAGTACGATTATGATTCCCAAGCATTGGAGAAGTCCCATTTACAGATTCCTTGAGGTTTCAAAGGATTTTTTCCACAAGAGCTGGAAGTGCATCTGGATAATCTTACTTTGGATAGCCTTGAATGCTTGTCTCTTCACAGGGAAATTTCTGGAACTAGACCCGGATAAATGAGTTTTGCTAAAAAAATATGCACCTATATTCCCTCCATCTGTACTCCAATTAGGCATTCCTATGTTGAAAGGACCAACTCCAACAGTTGAGAAGGCCACAGAACCAAGTCCAGACAACCCAAAGCTAATGGATATCCTAGAAACTAAGGGCAGAAAATTACTAGCGCTGGAAATTTGATCTGTTTTGGGTATAACATTAGGTATAAAGTCCTTTCCTTTTCTCTACATTCTTCCACATTGTCAATATAAATTGTGCCATTTTGGAAATTGAAAATTCCTTCTGGAAATATAAATTGTGCCATTTTGGAAATTGAAAATTCCTTCTGGAAATTTCAAATTCCTTCTGTCACACTTCTTGCAATCCAAATGATTCAAGCTCAACCACCCCTCACTACATCAAAATGCTGCCAATTTTGGCATTTCTTTACTTTTGAAATCATGTTTTGTTCAATAAAACCTCGTTCCACACAAAAATCAGTTTTTGTTCAATAAAAACGCGTTCAACACAACATCCTACTCAAAAGGAAAAAAAACACCCAGGGAAAAACTTTGACAAAAGAACTTTTAGGGAAAAACTTTTGCAGGCGTGAATGAAGACTTCTTCTTTTGCTGGGTCAGTTGGTTCGTGCAAAGAGGTAAAATGTAGGTTTATTATACATGTAATAACGCATGAAATCAAAAATCAAATCCCATAGCATTATTACTGGCTAGCTAGGGATCTATTATGCCGATGCCCTGAAGGGTCCCTTCTCTGTCTGTAAGGCTACAATTAGAATGAGGCTATTCATTTTGAAAGATATGCTCAACTAGCTTGCTAGCTTGCACTCTTTCGAACATATTACAATAAAAGGGAATTTGCTATCATTAGATTTTCACTTAAATGCCCCCCACTCAAGGCAGGAATTTGCTTCTCCGCAACCCTCCTTTTTATCTGTCGAGAAGAAAACTCAGGAAATATATGCATATAATATTTTTTTTAGAAATATGTTAATATTATTAAATGGTGAATGAATTTCCAATGGCTGGCTGTGTAAATAATGGGTGTCTTGTGAGTAATCACGTTCCTCATAGATTTGTGATGGAAAAATTTTATATCTTTGGAGAGGTTTTAAAATTATGAAAGTCCCATTCTTTAACCAAAGAATGCAAAGATGAGATATTCGAAGACATGCCTTGTTAAAGAGGTTTAATATAGTCAAAGTTAAAACATCTGTTTTCATGATGTTATTTTAGGAAAGATGAGAATATATCATTATATCCTTTTTTTTTTCCATGTGTGTTAGATATTACCGTCTTAAATTATGCAAGCATTAATCCATTTAAGGCATATTATTTCCTATCTTCTTACACAAATTTTGAACTATTTAATAGTCCAGCTATTAGGATTATGTAAAAATTTGATAATATGACACGAGACAACATTGGTTGGATAATTCATCATGTTTTTGAAATTAGTGTCTTATCATAAACTGTTACTATTAAAGAAACAACATGTTGAGTTGTAGCTATTGTGTTGAAATGTTTTCATATAAGGGTTTTAAGGATAGAATAAAAATATTCCACTATAAAACACTTGTTCCATGATTTTTATGTCGAATGTTTCTCTGATGCGAGTGGGTATGTTTAGCACCCTAGAAAAGTCATTAATTGTACCTTAGTATAGGTGTCCTATCCCCTTTGTTTGACCTTGTATAGTGATCTTCTAATTCGACCTTGTCAAGAATATTGTAGTTGTTAATTTTCATTTGAATATTATAATATTATTGGGCACGATGGGAAGACAATGCACTGGTTACAAGACCAGTTCCATTAACATTGCTTCGTTTCTAATTAGGCATGTTCAATGCCACAGTGGAGTTGTTAGCATACCCCATCAGAAAGATCACAATACAAGAGGGGTGGGAATATGCACATTGTTATATCATAATACCAATAACATCACTTCACTTATATATAGGCCCATTTAGTACCCCAGCGGAGTTGTTAGCATACCCCACCCCAAAAAAAGTAGGTAGAAATTTAAAGTACAGTATGATGGCATGAATTTATTCATGAAGGGGAGAAAATAATCCATTATAGTAAAAAATGAATATATACAACAAAAAGTAGTACCTCAATATGAGATCAAATACAAAATTGTACTCAAGTTTCTTATAGACCAAATTATGTGGTTAGGTAGTTTGAATCAAGCACATCTCAATATCAAATTTCAAACTAACAGGCAATCAATTTTCTTGACTATAATAGTAAGAGAAGTTTATATATATATATATATATATATATATATATATATATATATATTATTATTATTATTATTTTCTTTTATTTTGGAAGAAAAACTAATAAGTCAAATAATGTTTCAGGAACTACCCGTTCATGGGCAGTCCTACATCTTACCCTTCAATTTTTTTAAAGAAAAACAATTGTCACCTTCTACCTTATCAGCTAGAAACGGTATGAGCCAAAGGCTGTCAAATTTTACATGCTTACTTGGTTCCTCATTTTGTTTATCCCACTTTAAAACCTAGCCACCAGGGAGGAAGACTCTATCCCTAGCACAGTTGTCGAATAACTATTTCATTTTAGCTTGATGTTTAGAAATTTTATCATAAAATTTCTCTCTTTCTTGGTGTACATGAACCATATGATTAATCCTACGTTGTAAATCATTAGGTTCTTCATTAATTTCTTGTAACCTCTTCATGATTTTTGTGGCAATATAGTGTATGATGACAACTTCTAAAGCATATATTAATTGAAAATGGGAGGTGCTAATGAATATTGTGGTGATAAGATACCCTATCTGCTGAAACAACATATTTGAACATAATATGCCAATTTTTCTCTTTTATAATATAAATATTTCGTTAGAATTTTGAAAATTTCTTATTAGTGGACTCAGCCAAATCATTCCCATATGGTTAGAGGCTATCGAGTGTCCCAAACTAACCTCATAATTATCACAAACTTTTGAAATTTCATAGATAAAAATGGTTTAGCATTTTCAGTAATGATCTTATTAGGGCACCCAAAATGTGAAATGATGTTTTCTATCAAAAACTCCATCACTACCTTATCATTAATTTTATTTAAAGGAATGGATTCAACCCATTTCATAAAAAAATATGCGGTAGTTATGATCCAATAGTTTTGGCTACTAGAGGGACGATGGATCTCACCAATGAAATCTAATCCTCATCGTAGGAAAGGTGCTTAAGCTAAAATAGGTTTCAAAGGTATTGTGACCATTTTTTGCTTCTCGGTGAAGATGTGACATTGATGATAGGCCCAAACCATTTTATTTGCATCTGCAAACAATGTGGGCTAATGTTGATCCAGAATTATACATGAACGCTATAGAATACAGATATAAACATAAACAAAGAGATGAGCGGAAATAAAACTTCATTTCATTAATATCAAAGAACTAAAATATTCTTACATACAAAATGGAACTAAACTAGCTTGGGTGATGTGTCAACTACATGCCTCTTAACTGTGTTACAATGAGGCTCAATGGATTTTTTATCATTGAAAAACAATGAGAAACCCTAAACATCTAAAAACCTAACTCTAGGAGATGAAGCACCAAAATCTTATAGGCCCTGTTGTGATAAGTTGGAATTTCAACTTCCTGGGGCCGTAACTTTGGCATATGATCTTTGTTTGGTTATCATAATACCTCATTTCAAGGATCTAGAAGAGGAGGAAAAAACAGTAAAAAAATTGGTTTGTCACTTTTGTGGTCTCTCCATCTTTCCTAAAAGCGTCTTTTAGTTCCTCAAAATGGCTCCAGAAGTTTAGGACATGAAAAAATGCCAAAAATAGTAGGTTGTTATACAATTAAGAAAATTGTAAAGAAACAATGGTGGGGGTCCAAGTGGAATAGGTGGGTGGCCATCAATATCCACCTGGATCAAATATAAGTCACATATTATAATCCTATGTTTAGTGTCCTTTTAGGCATAATGACCACCACATATACCACTATGATGTTGAGAAATAAGATATTCAATTCAGTCTGGTATCATACAATTAAGTAAGACATATATTGGGTATTTCCAATAAGTTTACTATTTATTATACAGTATCTTACAGACTTCAATTTTAAAGAAAATTTTGTTAATTTACTTAGATGAACTTAAAACTGTAAGGTCTGGAGGTAGGTTATGATATCTCTATATCACTCATGTGATGAAAACCTTTGATTTATTCGTGTGGAATTTGTTTGAGGTAGCAACAACCCTGACTACTTATCCTTCTCTACATTTATGGATTGTATAACAAGGTCCATGAGATTATATAGGTTAACTGATGCAGGAGCATCGGCATTAGCCAGAAATGTGGAGGATTGTCCACATGTTGTGGCTAATCACAGTAAAACTCATTGAATGTTTGGATAAATTCAAGTTTACCGAGAGAAGTAGGCTTCATGAATAGTTTGTTATGGAAATAAATGTGATTGTTTTATTTAGAATTAGAGATAAGACTTATTAATATTGATGTGATTGAGAGTGATAAGATAGGAGATTTGTTGTTAGGATCTTTCGGGAAAATAGGAAATCCCGTTAGCTATTGTTAGAAAATAAGCTCATCATAATAGTGTGAAAAAAAACGAGAGTTTAGAGTTTTTTTTTTAGAAAAAAAAGGAGTGTAAGAGTAGTTTTTTTTGTGGAGCGAGAGCTCAGAAGACTGTGTAGACTGTGTGGTGTGTGTAATAGAAGTCGTTTTTGTTCAAATTGATAAAACGCAGAGATTCTGTTTATTAATAATTTCATATTGTGTAAAGCGATGTACGCGGTATCGGGAAGGATTATGTATTGATTTCTTTGGTTAATTGTTGGATTGGATGTGATTTGCAGTTTAGTTTTAATTGTAAAGATCCCTGTGGAGAAAATATGAAATAGTTGAGCTGTGTGAGTGAAATTCATTTACACAGAAAATCTATGAAAGAAACCCTTTGCAGAACTTGTTAATGGATTTCAAATGTATGCAACTTATTTTATAATCTGTCGAGTCCGGTAAAGTAATCGCATTGGAACTGTAGGTGAAAGCGCAATTGAAATTTGTGATTGGCAATCTCCGATTTCCGAATTCTGATTGGATCGGATCGGAGTGGTGGAGCAGTCGGAGAGCGATAGTAAATTCTTGCGATGTCTGATTCCGATTATCACATCGGAGGAATTGTTAAGTGGCTCGTTATTATATTCTCGTATTTGTTTAATTGTGATTCCGATAGACTAAGTCTTATAAGCATTGAAAAAAAGGAAATTGTATCAAAAAGTGTTCGATGTCATGTTATAAAAGGGGTTTTGAAAAAGGGGTTTTGATATTATAAAGTATGAAATGGGTTTGTTTTAATTTTATCAACGGATTTTGGTTCCGAATGAAGAAATAAAGGATACTTGGGGTTAATAATTATATTGTGGGTTTTAATTTAAAGTCCAGCGCTGCTATATATATGTTGTTTCAATCGCAGTGATTTCCGATTGTGACCGATCGCATCGGAGGAATAGTTAAGTGGGTTATTATTATATTATCACTTTTGTTTAATTCCGATTCCGATAGACTAAGTCTTAAAAGCATCAGAACATTGAAATAAATAATAAAAGCGTTAAAGCGCTTTTAAAGAAGTTTTGATATAAGGGATCTGGTTTCGATAAAAGAAAAATAGAGATATATTGGGTTTAATTAATCCTTTGTGGATTTCAGATAAGAAGGAAGAGTCCAGCACTACTGCTGTGTGCGTCAATTTTTGGTATCGGAGCCAAAGAGACAGGTGTTTGCAGCAAAGATGCCACCAAGGAGAGGAGTTGGTCGAGGAATTGGTCGAGAGAGACCAGAAGAAAATGCAGTCCTGATAGAAGAAGTGCGAAGACTGCGTGAACGAATGGAAACAATGGAAACAGCCCAGAGAAGAGCACCTGATGAGGGCGCTGAAAGTTCTTCAGAAGAATCTGAGGAAGATGTGGAAGCAGAAGAAGAGAATGAAAATGTTAAATTCATGAAGATGCTGGCGAAGGTTGGAAGCAAACCCAAAATAGAGATTCCTATGTATGAAGGGAGTCTGAATGCCGAGGAGCTCATGGATTGGATCAGATCCATAGATCAGTACTTCGATTATGAAGAGATTGAAGAAAATAAAAGGGTAAAATTTGCAGTCACTAGATTGAAAGGTCATGCAGCCATCTGGTGGGACGAGTTACAGACATCAAGAACGAGAAAAGGGAAATCTAAGATCAAGCAGTGGGATAAAATGGTAAGCAAACTGAAAGCCAAGTTTTTGCCTAAAGACTATCATTTGAATCTTTTTAAGCAGATGCAAAATCTGAAACAAAAAGGAATGTCTGTTAAAGAATATACTGAAGAATTTTACAGGTTAAGCATCAGAACAGGGCATGTAGAAGATGATTTGGAGAAAGTAGCCAGATATGTTAATGGGCTAAGATATGAGATTCAAGATGAAATTAGCCTGTTAAGTTTAAAAACTATGGAAGATGCCTATCAAGCAAGTTTGAAAGCAGAGGAGAAAATACTACGAAAACAGAGTCAAAGAAACAGAGGAAAGAGCTCAGCAAAAGGTAGAGGAGCTGCCAGATCCAGAGGAACACAGCATCAGTTTGAAGCAGGAAGTTCAAGCAGCAGATCACCACAGATGGGTGAATCTAGTAGAGGGAGATTCGCGCCCAGAGGAAGAGGGCGAGGAAGAGATGTTAGGTGTTATACCTGTGGAGAATGGGGACATATGTCGCGGGACTGTCCTCATAACAAATCAGCAAGCCAGAGGGGTGCAAATGTGGCTGAGGCAGAGCCGGAACCACCTCAACTTGTAGAGAAGGAAGAACCACCGGAAGAAGGTGAATCATTGCTGCTCAGAAGAACTTTGCTGAGATCAGAAAAAGAGATTGGAGAACCTGCGCAAAGGAAGAACTTGTTCAGAACTACATGCAAATCAAAGGGTAAGTGTTGTAAGGTTATAATTGATAGCGGGAGTACTGACAATCTTGTGTCTACAGAGATGGTGGAAAAGCTTGGGTTAACAAGGAAAGCACATCCTGCACCTTACAAAGTATCTTGGCTTCAGAAAGGTCATCAAGTCATCGTGACAGAACAGTGTAATGTGGAAATGCAGATTGGTACATACAGAGATGTGATTTTATGTGACATAATGCCCATGGATGTATGTCACGTGTTGTTGGGGAGACCATGGCAATTTGACCGAAAGGCGATTCATGATGGAAGAAGAAATACATACACCATAGAAAAGGATGGAGTTAAACATACGTTGCTGCCAGTAAAGAATGATGCTGATAAAGAACTGCCTGAAAATAATATTATGCTGATAAGTGGCAAAGAATTGCTACAAGAGGTGGATAAAAGCGAAGAGATGCATTTCGCTATCGTGGGAAGGCCAAAGGTAATTTTAACCTCCACAAATTTAAATGATTTGCCTGAAGAAATTCAATCTGTGTTAAATAGTTACATGGATATCATTGTGGATGAATTGCCGAATGAATTACCACCGATTAGAAGTATAAGTCACCATATCGACTTAATACTAGGAGAAAGCTTACCTAATAAAGCTGCATATAGATTAACTCCTCAGGAAAACGAAAAAGTTGCAAGACAGGTCCAAGAGCTGATGGACAAGGGGTTGATTCGAGAAATTCTGAGTCCGTGTGTTGTGCCAACGGTGCTTAGTCCGAAAAAGGGAGGAGAATGGCGCATGTGCACCGATTCCAGAGCTATCAACAAGATAACAGTCAGGTATAGATTTCCTTTGCCCAGGATGGATGATTTAATGGACTGTTTAAGTGGATCCAGGTATTTTACAAAGATAGATTTAAAAAGCGGATATCATCAGATCAGAATTCGGGAAGGCGATGAATGGAAGACAGCGTTCAAAACAAATAATGGACTGTATGAGTGGTTAGTGATGCCTTTTGGGCTCACTAATGCACCCAGCACATTCATGAGATTAATGAATGAGGTTCTGAAAGAATATACAGGTAAATTTGTTGTTGTTTACCTTGATGATATTCTAGTTTTCAGCAAAAGTAAAGAGGAGCATTTGGAACACTTGAAATTAGTTTTGAAAACTCTGCAGAAAGAGAAACTACTAATCAATCTGAAGAAATGTAGTTTCATGAAAGAGGAGCTGGTATATTTGGGATTTTTGATTTCCAGAGACGGTTTGAAAATGGATCCAGAGAAGGTACAAGCAATCAGAAATTGGCCTACTCCCAGGAGTGTATTCGAGGTAAGAAGTTTCCATGGACTTGCTAGTTTCTACCGAAAATTTATAAAGGGATTTAGTCAAGTTTGTGCACCAATCCTTGAGACAATCAAGGAGGTCAATCAGCCATTTCGATGGACAGAAGCAGCTGATAGGAGTTTTAATTTGCTGAAAAAGAAGATAACAGAAAAGCCTATTCTAGCATTGCCAAATTTCGAGAAAGTCTTTCAAGTGGAAACTGATGCAAGTGGAGAAGCAGTTGGTGCGGTGCTAAGCCAAGAGAAAAGGCCGATAGCATATTTCAGCGAGAAGTTAAATGATGCAAAGAAAAAATATTCTTCTTATGATAAAGAATTTTACGCTATTGTGCAGGCATTGAAAAAGTGGAGGCATTACTTGTTGCCAAAGGAGTTCATCTTATATTCAGACAACCACGCTTTGCAGTTTATTAATAATCAGCCAAAGCTAAATCAGAAGCACGCCAAGTGGGTGGAATTTCTGCAAAGTTTCACTTTTGTAATAAAGCATAAAAGTGGTAAGTCTAATAAAGTGGCAGATGCATTAAGCAGGGTAAGTTTTCTTTTGCAAGAATTTAAAGTGGGTGTTGTAGGTTTTGATGAAATGATAGAAATGTACCAGGATGATGAGGATTTTAAAGACATCTACACAACAGTGCAGAATCCGGTGAGCCATAACAGAAGTCAATGGATGGATTACTTTATTCAAGGAGGCCTGTTATTTAAAAGCAACAAATTATGTATTCCTAAATGTTCCATGAGAGAGAACATCATTAAAGAGAAGCATAGTGGAGGATTGTCTGGTCATTTTGGACAAGATAAAACTTTCGCTCAGGTGAATGCTTTTTATTATTGGCCTAAAATGCAAACTGATGTTAAAAAGTTTGTTGAGAAATGCAGGGTATGTCAGTATGCCAAAGGAAGGAGTCAAAATACCGGTCTATATCAGCCATTTCCCATACCAGATCGACCATGGGATGCAGTGAGTATGGATTTTGTTCTAGGTTTACCAAAAACTCGGAGAGGAAACGATTCTATTTATGTTGTTGTAGATAGATTTTCTAAAATGGCCCATTTTATTGCTTGTAAGAAGACTAATGATGCCACACACATAGAAAATTTATTCTTTTCAGAGATTGTAAGATTGCATGGTTTGCCTGTAAGTATTGTATCAGATCGAGACACTAAATTTGTAGGGCATTTCTGGAGGACACTTTGGAAGAAACTGGGAACTAAACTCAGTTTTAGTTCAGCTTACCATCCTCAGACGGATGGAAAAACTGAAGTTGTAAATAGAAGCTTGGGGAATATATTAAGAAGTTTGGTACATCGGAATCCCAAATAGTGGGATTTGGCATTAGCCCAAGCTGAATTTGCTTACAATGACACACCAAACCGAAGCACTGGAATGAGTCCATTTCAGATTGTCTTTGGAATGCATCCGAGAGGAGTATATGAGTTAAGAGACTTGGGGAAACAAGAAGCCAGAAGCGCAAGTGCTGAAGATTTTGCTAAACAAATGCAGAAGCTACAGGAAGAAGTTAAAGATAAATTGCAGGAAAGCAGCAAGAGATACAAGCAGAGAGCAGATCTGAAAAGAAGAGAAAAAGAATTTCAAGTAGGAGATTTGGTCATGGCATATTTGAGGAAAGAGAGATTTCCTACAAAGACTTATAATAAGCTGAAAATGAAGAAAATAGGACCTTGTAAAATTAAAAGAAAATTTTCAGCCAATGCATATGAAGTTGAGTTGCCGGAAGGAATCGGAATATCCCCCATTTTTAATGTTGCAGACTTATATCCATTCAAAGAAGCAGAGACCGAGTTGCAAACTGAAGTTACAGGTGATGAAGTTCAAACTGTAGACTGGGAGGAACATGTACCAAAAGCATCTAAGAAGGAAGTGGAAGATATCTTAGATGAAAGAATGTTTAAGAAAACTCGAAGGCAGACATATTTCCAGTATCTTGTCAAGTGGAAGGAGCAGCCAATGGAAGATTCCAGTTGGTTGACAACAGCTGAATTGCAAAGATATGGAATAAATCCTGAAAGTTTGAAGAACAAATCTTTTCTTCCCCGGGAGTCTGATGCAGGAGCATCGGCATTAGCCAGCAATGTGGAGGATTGTCCACATGTTGTGGCTAATCACAGTAAAACTTATTGATTGTTTGGATAAATTCAAGTTTACCGAGAGAAGTAGGCTTCATGAATAGTTTGTTATGGAAATAAATGTGATTGTTTTATTTAGAATTAGAGATAAGACTTATTAATATTGATGTGATTGAGAGTGATAAGATAGGAGATTTGCTGTTAGGATCTTTCGGGAAAATAGGAAATCCCGTTAGCTATTGTTAGAAAATAAGCTCATCATAATAGTGTGAAAAAAAACGAGAGTTTAGAGTTTTTTTTTTTTTAAGAAAAAAAAGGAGAGTAAGAGTAGTTTTTTTTGTGGAGCGAGAGCTCAGAAGACTGTGTGGACTGTGTGGTGTGTGTAATAGAAGTCGTTTTTGTTCAAATTGATAAAACGCAGAGATTCTGTTTATTAATAATTTCATATTGTGTAAAGCGATGTACGCGGTATCGGGAAGGATTATGTATTGATTTCTTTGGTTAATTGTTGGATTGGATGTGATTTGCAGTTTAGTTTTAATTGTAAAGATCCCTGTGGAGAAAATATGAAATAGTTGAGCTGTGCGAGTGAAATTCATTTACACAGAAAATCTATGAAAGAAACCCTTTGCAGAACTTGTTAATGGATTTCAAATGTATGCAACTTATTTTATAATCCGTCGAGTCCGGTAAAGTAATCGCATCGGAACTGTAGGTGAAAGCGCAATTGAAATTTGTGATTGGCAATCTTCGATTTCCGAATTCCGATTGGATCGGATCGGAGTGGTGGAGCAGTCGGAGAGCGAT